>JBAIZL010000002.1:326545144-326647644 GCA_036971475.1 Prosapia bicincta | reverse complement strand
CAATAGGTCACTACAGTATTTGAAATTGTATACGGAATCACTGTATAACTACTTTCCAGGCAGCACATGGTCCGATCAATAGGTCACTACAGTATTTGAAACTGTATACGGAATCATTGTATAACTACTTTCCAGGCAGCACATGGTCCGACCAATAGGTCACTACAGTATTTGAAACTGTATACGGAATCATTGTATAACTACTTTCCAGGCAGCACGTGGTCCGATCAATAGGTCACTACAGTATTTGAAACTGTATACGGTATCATTATATAGCTATTTTCCAGGCAGCACATGGTCCGACCAATAGGACACTACAGTATTTGAAATTGTATACGGAATCACTGTATAACTACTTTCCAGGCAGCACATGGTCCGACCAATAGGTCACTACAGTATTTGAAATTGTATACCGAATCACTGTATAACTATTTTCCAGGCAGCACATGGTCCGACCAATAGGTCACTACAGTATTTGAAATTGTATAGGGAATCACTGTATAACTAATTTCCAGGCAGCACATGGTCCGACGAATATTTGAAACTGTATACGGAATCATTGTATAATTATTTTCCAGGCAGCACATGGTCCGACCAATAGGTCACTACAGTATTTGAAATTGTATACGGAATCACTGTATAACTACTTTCCAGGCAGCACATGGTCCGAATAATAGGTCACTACAGTATTTGAAACTGTATACGGAATTATTATATAGCTACTTTCCAGGCAGCGCATGGTCCCACCAATAGGTCACTACAGTATTTGAAACTGTATACGGAATCAATGCATAACTATTTTTCAGGCAGCACATGGTCCGACCAATAGGTCACTACAGTATTTGAAACTGTATACGGAATCATTGCATAACTATTTTTCAGGCAGCACATGGTCCGACCAATAGGTCACTACAGTATTTGAAACTGTATACGGAATCATTGCATAATTATTTTTCAGGCAGTACATGGTCCGATCAATAGGTCACTACAGTATTTGAAACTGTATACGGAATCATTGTGTAACTATTTTCCAGGCAGCACATGATCCGACCAATAGGTCACTACAGTATTTGAAACTGTATACGGAATCATTGTATAACTATTTTCCAGGCAGCACATTGTCCGACCAATAAGTCACTACAGTATTTGAAATTGTATACGGAATCACTGTATAACTACTTTCCAGGCAGCACATGGTCCGATCAATAAGTCACTACAGTATTTGAAACTGTATACGGAATCATTGTATAACTATTTTCCAGGCAGCACATGGTCCGACCAATAGGTCACTACAGTATTTGAAACTGTATACGGAATCATTGTATAACTATTTTCCAGGCAGCACATGGTCCGACCAATACGTCACTACAGTATTTGAAATTGTATACGGAATCACTGTATAACTACTTTCCAGGCAGCACATGGTCCGATCAATATGTCACTACAGTATTTGAAACTGTATACGGAATCATTGCATAATTATTTTCCAGGCAGCACATGGTCCGACCAATAGGTCACTACAGTATTTGAAACTGTATACGGAATCATTGTGTAACTATTTTACAGGCAGCACATGGTCCGACCAATAGGTCACTACAGTATTTGAAACTGTATACGGAATCATTATATAGCAACTTTCCAGGCAGCACATGGTGCGACCAATAGGTCACTACAGTATTTGAAACTGTATACGGAATCATTGTATAACTATTTTCCAGGCAGCACATGGTCCGATCAATAGGTCACTACAGTATTTGAAGCTGTATACGGAATCATTGTATAACTACTTTCCAGGCAGCGCATGGTCCCACCAATAGGTCACTACAGTATTTGAAACTGTATACGGAATCATTGCATAACTATTTTTCAGGCAGCACATGGTCCGACCAATAGGTCACTACAGTATTTGAAACTGTATACGGAATCATTGCATAACTATTTTTCAGGCAGCACATGGTCCGACCAATAGGTCACTACAGTATTTGAAACTGTATACGGAATCATTGCATAACTATTTTTCAGGCAGCACATGGTCCGACCAATAGGTCACTACAGTATTTGAAACTGTATACGGAATCATTGTGTAACTATTTTCCAGGCAGCACATGATCCGACCAATATGTCACTACAGTATTTGAAACTGTATACGGAATCATTGTATAACTATTTTCCAGGCAGCACATGGTCCGACCAATAGGTCACTACAGTATTTGAAATTGTATAAGGAATCACTATATAACTACTTTCCAGGCAGCACATGGTCCGATCCATAGGTCACTACAGTATTTGAAACTGTATACGGAATCATTGTATAACTACTTTCCAGGCAGCACATGGTCCGACCAATAGGTCACTACAGTAATTGAAACTGTATACGGAATCATTGTATAACTACTTTCCAGGCATCACATGGTCCGATCAATAGGTCACTACAGTATTTGAAACTGTATACGGTATCATTATATAGCTACTTTCCAGGCAGCACATGGTCCGACCAATAGGTCACTACAGTACTTGAAATTGTGTACGGAATCACTGTATAACTATTTTCCAGGCAGCACATGGTCCGACCAATAGGTCACTACAGTATTTGAAATTGTATAGGGAATCACTGTATAACTACTTTCCAGGCAGCACATATTCCGACCAACAGGTCACTACAGTATTTGAAACTGTATACGGAATCATTATATAGAAACTTTCCAGGCAGCACATGGCCCGACCAAGAGGTCACTACAGTATTTGAAACTGTATACGGAATCATTGCATAACTATTTTCCAGGCAGCACATGGTCCGACCAATAGGTCACTACAGTATTTGAAACTGTATACGGAATCATTGTGTAACTATTTACCAGGCAGCCCATGGTCCGACCAATAGGTCACTAACTTATTTGAAACTGTATACGGAATCATTGCATAACTATTTTCCAGGCAGCACATGGTCCGACCAATTGGTCACTACAGTATTTGAAACTGTATACGGAATCTCTGTATAACTACTTTCCAAGCAGCGCATGGTCCGACCAATAGGTCACTACAGTATTTGAAACTATATACGGTATCATTATATAGCTACATTCCAGGCAGCACATGGTCCGATCAATAGGTCACTACAGTATTTGAAACTGTATACGGAATCATTGTATAACTACTTTCCAGGCAGCACATGGTCCGATCAATAGGTCACTACAGTATTTGAAATTGTATACGGAATCACTGTATAACTACTTTCCAGGCAGCACATGGTCCGATCAATAGGTCACTACAGTATTTGAAACTGTATACGGAATCACTGTATAACTACTTTCCATGCAGCACATATTCCGACCAATAGGTCACTACAGTTTTTGAAACTGTATACGGAATCATTGTATAACTACTTTCCGGGTAGCACATGGTCCGACCAATAGGTCACTACAGTATTTGAAACTGTATACGGAATCATTGTATAACTACTTTCCAGGCAGCACATGTTCCGACCAATAGGTCACTACAGTATTTGAAACTGTATACGGAATCATTGTATAACTACTTTCCAGGCAAAACATGTTCCGATCAATAGGTCACTACAGTATTTGAAACTGTATACGGAATCACTGTATAACTACTTTCCAGGCAGCACATGTTCCGACCAATAGGTCACTACAGTATTTGAAACTGTATACGGAATCATTGTATAACTACTTTCCAGGCAAAACATGGTCCGATCAATAGGTCACTACAGTATTTGAAACTGTATACGGAATCACTGTATAACTACTTTCCAGGCAGCACATGGTCCGACCAATAGGTCACTACAGTATTTGAAACTGTATACGGAATCATTGTATAACTACTTTCCAGGCAAAACATGGTCCGATCAATATGTCACTACAGTATTTGAAACTGTATACGGAATCATTGCATAATTATTTTCCAGACAGCACATGGTCCGACCAATAGGTCACTACAGTATTTGAAACTGTATACGGAATCATTGTGTAACTATTTTCCAAGCAGCACATGGTCCGACCAATAGGTCACTACAGTATTTGAAACTGTATACGGAATCACTGTATACCTACTTTCCAGGCAGCACATGTTCCGACCAATAGGTCACTACAGTATTTGAAACTGTATACGGAATCATTGTATAACTACTTTCCAGGCAAAACATGGTCCGATCAATATGTCACTACAGTACTTGAAACTGTATACGGAATCACTGTATAACTACTTTCCAGGCAGCACATGTTCCGACCAATAGGTCACTACAGTATTTGAAACTGTATACGGAATCATTGTATAACTACTTTCCAGACAAAACATGGTCCGATCAATAGGTCACTACAGTATTTGAAACTGTATACGGAATCATTGTATAACTACTTTCCAGGCAAAACATGGTCCGATCAATATGTCACTACAGTATTTGAAAGTGTATACGGAATCATTGTGTAACTATTTTCCAGGCAGCACATGGTCCGACCAATAGGTCACTACAGTATTTGAAACTGTATACGGAATCATTGCATAACTATTTTCCAGGCAGCACATGGTCCGACCAATAGGTCACTACAGTATTTGAAACTGTATACGGAATCATTGCATAATTATTTTCCAGGCAGCACATGGTCCGACCAATAGGTCACTACAGTATTTGAAACTGTATACGGAATCATTGTGTAACTATTTTCCAGGCAGCACATGGTCCGAACAATAGGTCACTACAGTATTTGAAACTGTATACAGAATCATTGTGTCACTATTTTCCAGGCAGCACATGGTCCGACCAATAGGTCACTACAGTATTTGAAACTGTATACGGAATCACTGTATACCTACTTTCCAGGCAGCACATGTTCCGACCAATAGGTCACTACAGTATTTGAAACTGTATACGGAATCATTGTATAACTACTTTCCAGGCAAAACATGGTCCGATCAATAGGTCACTACAGTATTTGAAACTGTATACGGAATCACTGTATAACTACTTTCCAGGCAGCACATGTTCCGACCAATAGGTCACTACAGTATTTGAAACTGTATACGGAATCATTGTATAACTACTTTCCAGGCAAAACATGGTCCGATCAATAGGTCACTACAGTATTTGAAACTGTATACGGAATCACTGTATAACTACTTTCCAGGCAGCACATGGTCCGACCAATAGGTCACTACAGTATTTGAAACTGTATACGGAATCATTGTATAACTACTTTCCAGGCAAAACATGGTCCGATCAATATGTCACTACAGTATTTGAAACTGTATACGGAATCATTGCATAATTATTTTCCAGACAGCACATGGTCCTACCAATAGGTCACTACAGTATTTGAAACTGTATACGGAATCATTGTGTAACTATTTTCCAAGCAGCACATGGTCCGACCAATAGGTCACTACAGTATTTGAAACTGTATACGGAATCACTGTATACCTACTTTCCAGGCAGCACATGTTCCGACCAATAGGTCACTACAGTATTTGAAACTGTATACGGAATCATTGTATAACTACTTTCCAGGCAAAACATGGTCCGATCAATATGTCACTACAGTACTTGAAACTGTATACGGAATCACTGTATAACTACTTTCCAGGCAGCACATGTTCCGACCAATAGGTCACTACAGTATTTGAAACTGTATACGGAATCATTGTATAACTACTTTCCAGACAAAACATGGTCCGATCAATAGGTCACTACAGTATTTGAAACTGTATACGGAATCATTGTATAAGTACTTTCCAGGCAAAACATGGTCCGATCAATATGTCACTACAGTATTTGAAACTGTATACGGAATCATTGTGTAACTATTTTCCAGGCAGCACATGGTCCGACCAATAGGTCACTACAGTATTTGAAACTGTATACGGAATCATTGCATAACTATTTTCCAGGCAGCACATGGTCCGACCAATAGGTCACTACAGTATTTGAAACTGTATACGGAATCATTGCATAATTATTTTCCAGGCAGCACATGGTCCGACCAATAGGTCACTACAGTATTTGAAACTGTATACGGAATCATTGTGTAACTATTTTCCAGGCAGCACATGGTCCGACCAATAGGTCACTACAGTATTTGAAACTGTATACAGAATCATTGTGTAACTATTTTCCAGGCAGCACATGGTCCGACCAATAGGTCACTACAGTATTTGAAACTGTATACGGAATCACTGTATACCTACTTTCCAGGCAGCACATGTTCCGACCAATAGGTCACTACAGTATTTGAAACTGTATACGGAATCATTGTATAACTACTTTCCAGGCAAAACATGGTCCGATCAATAGGTCACTACAGTATTTGAAACTGTATACGGAATCACTGTATAACTACTTTCCATGCAGCACATATTCCGACCAATAGGTCACTACAGTTTTTGAAACTGTATACGGAATCATTGTATAACTACTTTCCAGGTAGCACATGGTCCGACCAATAGGTCACTACAGTATTTGAAACTGTATACGGAATCATTGTATAACTACTTTCCAGGCAGCACATGTTCCGACCAATAGGTCACTACAGTATTTGAAACTGTATACAGAATCATTGTATAACTACTATCCAGGCTAAACATGGTCCGATCAATCGGTCACTATTGTATTTGAAACTGTATAGGGAATCACTGTATAACTACTTTCCAGGCAGCACATGTTCCGACCAATAGGTCACTACAGTATTTGAAACTGTATACGGAATCATTGTATAACTATTTTCCAGGCAAAACATGGTCCGATCAATAGGTCACTACAGTATTTGAAACTGTATACGGAATCACTGTATAACTACTTTCCAGGCAGCACATGGTCCGACCAATAGGTCACTACAGTATTTGAAACTGTATACGGAATCATTGTATAACTACTTTCCAGGCAAAACATGGTCCGATCAATATGTCACTACAGTATTTTAAACTGTATACGGAATCATTGCATAATTATTTTCCAGGCAGCACATGGTCCGACCAATAGGTCACTACAGTATTTGAAACTGTATACGGAATCATTGTGTAACTATTTTCCAGGCAGCACATGGTCCGACCAATAGGTCACTACAGTATTTGAAACTGTATACAGAATCATTGTGTAACTATTTTCCAGGCAGCACATGGTCCGACCAATAGGTCACTACAGTATTTGAAACTGTAAACGGTATCACTGTATACCTACTTTCCAGGCAGCACATGTTCCGACCAATAGGTCACTACAGTATTTGAAACTGTATACGGAATCATTGTATAACTACTTTCCAGACAAAACATGGTCCGATCAATAGGTCACTACAGTATTTGAAACTGTATACGGAATCATTGTATAACTACTTTCCAGGCAAAACATGGTCCGATCAATATGTCACTACAGTATTTGAAACTGTATACGGAATCATTGCATAACTATTTTCCAGGCAGCACATGGTCCGACCAATAGGTCACTACAGTATTTGAAATTGTATACGGTATCACTGTATAACTACTTTCCATTCAGCACATGGTCCGATCAATAGGTCACTACAGTATTTGAAACTGTATACGGAATCATTGTATAACTATTTTCCAGGCAGCACATGGTCCGATCAATAGGTCACTACAGTATTTGATACTGTATACGGAATCATTGTATAACTACTTTCCAGGCAGCGCATGGTCCCACCAATAGGTCACTACAGTATTTGAAACTGTATACAGAATCATTGCATAACTATTTTTCAGGCAGCACATGGTCCGACCAATAGGTCACTACAGTATTTGAAACTGTATACGGAATCATTGCATAACTATTTTTCAGGCAGCACATGGTCCGACCAATAGGTCACTACAGTATTTGAAACTGTATACGGAATCATTACATAACTATTTTTCAGGCAGCACATGGTCCGACCAATAGGTCACTACAGTATTTGAAACTGTATACGGAATCATTGTGTAACTACTTTCCAGGCAGCACATGGTCCGATCAATAGGTCACTACAGTATTTGAAACTGTATACGGAATCATTGTATAACTACTTTCCAGGCAGCACATGGTCCGACCAATAGGTCACTACAGTAATTGAAACTGTATACGGAATCATTGTATAACTACTTTCCAGGCAGCACATGGTCCGATCAATAGGTAACTACAGTATTTGAAACTGTATACGGTATCATTATATAGCTACTTTCCAGGCAGCACATGGTCCGACCAATAGGTCACTACAGTACTTGAAATTGTGTACGGAATCACTGTATAACTATTTTCCAGGCAGCACATGGTCCGACCAATAGGTCACTACAGTATTTGAAATTGTATAGGGAATCACTGTATAACTACTTTCCAGGCAGCACATGGACCGACCAATAGGTCACTACAGTATGAAACTGTATACGGAATCATTGTATAACTATTTTCCAGGCAGCACATGGTCCGACCAATTGGTCACTACAGTATTTGAAATTGTATACGGAATCACTGTATAACTACTTTCCAGGCAGCACATGGTCCGACCAATAGGTCACTACAGTATTTGAAACTGTATACGGAATCATTATATAGAAACTTTCCAGGCAGCACATTGCCCGACCAAGAGGTCACTACAGTATTTGAAACTGTATACGGAATCATTGCATAACTATTTTCCAGGCAGCACATGGTCCGACCAATAGGTCACTACAGTATTTGAAACTGTTTACGGAATCATTGTATAATTATTTTCCAGGCAGCACATGGTCCGACCAATAGGTCACTACAGTATTTGAAACTGTATACGGAATCATTGTATAACTACTTTCCAGGCAGGGCATGGTCCCACCAATAGGTCACTACAGTATTTGAAACTGTATACGGAATCATTGCATAACTATTTTCCAGGCAGCACATGGTCCGACCAATAGGTCACTACAGTATTTGAAACTGTATACGGAATCATTGTATAACTACTTTCCAGGCAGCACATGGTCCGATCAATAGGTCACTACAGTATTTGAAATTGTATACGGAATCACTGTTTAACTACTTTCCAGGCAGCACATGGTCCGATCAATAGGTTACTACAGTATTTGAAACTGTATACGGAATCACTGTATAACTACTTTCCATGCAGCACATATTCCGACCAAGAGTTCACTACAGTTTTTGAAACTGTATACGGAATCATTGTATAACTACTTTCCAGGTAGCACATGGTCCGAACAATAGGTCACTACAGTATTTTAAACTGTATACGGAATCATTGTATAACTACTTTCCAGGCAGCACATGTTCCGACCAATAGGTCACTACAGTATTTGAAACTGTATACGGAATCATTGTATAACTACTTTCCAGGCAAAACATGGTCCGATCAATAGGTCACTACAGTATTTGAAACTGTATACGGAATCACTGTATAACTACTTTCCAGGCATTACATGTTCCGACCAATAGGTCACTACAGTATTTGAAACTGTATACGGAATCATTGTATAACTACTTTCCAGGCAAAACATGGTCCGATCAATAGGTCACTACAGTATTTGAAACTGTATACGGAATCACTGTATAACTACTTTCCAGGCAGCACATGGTCCGACCAATAGGTCACTACAGTATTTGAAACTGTATACGGAATCATTGTATAACTACTTTCCAGGCAAAACATGGTCCGATCAATATGTCACTACAGTATTTGAAACTGTATACGGAATCATTGCATAATTATTTTCCAGGCAGCACATGGTCCGACCAATAGGTCACTACGGTATTTGAAACTGTATACGGAATCATTGTGTAACTATTTTCCAGGCAGCACATGGTCCGACCAATAGGTCACTACAGTATTTGAAACTGTATACAGAATCATTGTGTAACTATTTTCCAAGCAGCACATGGTCCGACCAATAGGTCACTACAGTATTTGAAACTGTATACGGAATCACTGTATACCTACTTTCCAGGCAGCACATGTTCCGACCAATAGGTCACTACAGTATTTGAAACTGTATACGGAATCATTGTATAACTACTTTCCAGGCAAAACATGGTCCGATCAATATGTCACTACAGTATTTGAAACTGTATACGGAATCACTGTATAACTACTTTCAGGCAGCACATGTTCCGACCAATAGGTCACTACAGTATTTGAAACTGTATACGGAATCATTGTATAACTACTTTCCAGACAAAACATGGTCCGATCAATAGGTCACTACAGTATTTGAAACTGTATACGGAATCATTGTATAACTACTTTCCAGGCAAAACATGGTCCGATCAATATGTCACTACAGTATTTGAAACTGTATACGGAATCATTGCATAACTATTTTCCAGGCAGCACATGGTCCGACCAATAGGTCACTACAGTATTTGAAATTGTATACGGTATCACTGTATAACTACTTTCCATTCAGCACATGGTCCGATCAATAGGTCACTACAGATTTGAAACTGTATACGGTATCATTATATATCTACTTTCCAGGCAGCACATGGTCCGACCAATAGGTCACTACAGTATTTGAAATTGTATACGGAATCACTGTATAACTACTTTCCAGGCAGCACATGGTCCGATCAATAGGTCACTACAGTATTTGAAATTGTATACGGAATCACTGTATAACTACTTTCCAAGCAGCACATGGTCCGATAAATAGGTCACTACAGTATTTGAAACTGTATACGGTATCATTATATAGCTACTTTCCAGGCAGCACATGGTCCGATCAATAGGTCACTACAGTATTTAAAACTGTATACGAAATCATTGTATAACTATTTTCCAGGCAGCACATGGTCCGATCAATAGGTCACTACAGTATTTGAAACTGTATACGGTATCATTATATAGCTACTTTCCAGGCAGCACATGGTCCGACCAATAGATCACTACAGTATTTGAAACTGTATACGGTATCATTATATAGCTACTTTCCAGGCAGCACATGGTCCGACCAATAGGTCATTACAGTATTTGAAACTGTTTACGGTATCATTATATAGCTACTTTCCAGCAGCACATGGTCCGACCAATAGGACACTACAGTATTTGAAACTGTATACGGAATCATTGTATAACTACTTTCCAGGCAAAACATGGTCCGATCAATATGTCACTACAGTATTTGAAACTGTATACGGAATCATTGCATTACTATTTTCCAGGCAGCACATGGTCCGACCAATATGTCACTACAGTATTTGAAATTGTATACGGTATCACTGTATAACTACTTTCCATTCAGCACATGGTCCGATCAATAGGTCACTACAGATTTGAAACTGTATACGGTATCATTATATATCTACTTTCCAGGCAGCACATGGTCCGACCAATAGGTCACTACAGTATTTGAAATTGTATACGGAATCACTGTATAACTACTTTCCAGGCAGCACATGGTCCGATCAATAGGTCACTACAGTATTTGAAATTGTATACGGAATCACTGTATAACTACTTTCCAGGCAGCACATGGTCCGATAAATAGGTCACTACAGTATTTGAAACTGTATACGGTATCATTATATAGCTACTTTCCAGGCAGCACATGGTCCGATCAATAGGTCACTACAGTATTTGAAATTGTATACGGAATCACTGTATAACTACTTTCCAGGCAGCACATGGTCCGATCAATAGGTCACTACAGTATTTGAAACTGTATACGGTATCATTATATAGCTACTTTCCAGGCAGCACTTGGTCCGACCAATAGGTCACTACAGTATTTGAAACTGTAAACGGTATCATTATATAGCTACTTTCCAGGCAGCACATTTTCCGATCAATAGGTCACTACAGTATTTGAAACGGTATACGGTATCATTATATAGCTACTTTCCAGGCAGCACATGGTCCGATCAATAGGTTGCTACAGTATTTGAAACTGTATACGGTATCATTATATAGCTACTTTCCAGGCAGCACATGGTCCGATCAATAGGTCACTACAGTATTTGAAACTGTATACGGTATCATTATATAGCTACTTTCCAGGCAGCACATGGTCCGACCAATAGATCACTACAGTATTTGAAACTGTATACGGTATCATTATATAGCTACTTTCCAGGCAGCACATGGTCCGACCAATAGGTCATTACAGTATTTGTAACTGTTTACGGTATCATTATATAGCTACTTTCCAGGCAGCACATGGTCCGACCAATAGGTCACTACAGTATTTGAAACTGTATACGGAATCATTGTATAACTACTTTCCAGGCAAAACATGGTCCGATCAATATGTCACTACAGTATTTGAAACTGTATACGGAATCATTGCATAACTATTTTCCAGGCAGCACATGGTCCGACCAATATGTCACTACAGTATTTGAAATTGTATACGGTATCACTGTATAACTACTTTCCATTCAGCACATGGTCCGATCAATAGGTCACTACAGATTTGAAACTGTATACGGTATCATTATATATCTACTTTCCAGGCAGCACATGGTCCGACCATTAGGTCACTACAGTATTTGAAATTGTATACGGAATCACTGTATAACTACTTTCCAGGCAGCACATGGTCCGATCAATAGGTCACTACAGTATTTGAAATTGTATACGGAATCACTGTATAACTACTTTCCAGGCAGCACATGGTCCGATAAATAGGTCACTACAGTATTTGAAACTGTTTACGGTATCATTATATAGCTACTTTCCAGGCAGCACATGGTCCGATCAATAGGTCACTACAGTATTTGAAATTGTATACGGAATCACTGTATAACTACTTTCCAGGCAGCACATGGTCCGATCAATAGGTCACTACAGTATTTGAAACTGTATACGGTATCATTATATAGCTACTTTCCAGGCAGCACATGGTCCGATCAATAGGTCACTACAGTATTTGAAACTGTAAACGGTATCATTATATAGCTACTTTCCAGGCAGCACATTTTCCGATCAATAGGTCACTACAGTATTTGAAACTGTATACGGTATCATTATATAGCTACTTTCCAGGCAGAACATGGTCCGATCAATAGGTCACTACAGTATTTGAAACTGTATACGGTATCATTATATAGCTACTTTCCAGGCTGCACATGGTCCGATCAATAGGTAACTACAGTATTTGAAATTGTATACGGAATCACTGTATAACTACTTTCCAGGCAAAACATGGTCCGATCAATAGGTCACTACAGTATTTCAAACTGTATACGGTATCATTATATAGCTACATTCCAGGCAGCACATGGTCCGATCAATAGGTCACTACAGTATTTGAAACTGTATACGGTATCATTATATAGCTACTTTCCAGGCAGCACATGGTCCGACCAATAGGTCACTACAGTATTTGAAACTGTATACGGAATCATTACATAGAAACTTTCCAGGCAGCACATGGCCCGACCAAGAGGTCACTACAGTATTTGAAACTGTTTACGGAATCATTGTATAATTATTTTCCAGGCAGCACATGGTCCAATCAATAGGTCACTACAGTATTTAAAATTGTATACGGAATCACTGTATAACTACTTTCCAGGCAGCACATGTTCCGACCAATAGGTCACTACAGTATTTGAAACTGTATACGGAATCATTGTATAACTACTTTCCAGGCAAAACATGGTCCGATCAATAGGTCACTACAGTATTTGAAACTGTATACAGAATCATTGTGTAACTATTTTCCAAGCAGCACATGGTCCGACCAATAGGTCACTACAGTATTTGAAACTGTATACGGAATCACTGTGTACCTACTTTCCAGGCAGCACATGTTCCGACCAATAGGTCACTACAGTATTTGAAACTGTATACGGAATCATTGTATAACTACTTTCCAGGCAAAACATGGTCCGATCAATATGTCACTACAGTATTTGAAACTGTATACGGAATCACTGTATAACTACTTTCAGGCAGCACATGTTCCGACCAATAGGTCACTACAGTATTTGAAACTGTATACGGAATCATTGTATAACTACTTTCCAGACAAAACATGGTCCGATCAATAGGTCACTACAGTATTTGAAACTGTATACGGAATCATTGTATAACTACTTTCCAGGCAAAACATGGTCCGATCAATATGTCACTACAGTATTTGAAACTGTATACGGAATCATTGCATAACTATTTTCCAGGCAGCACATGGTCCGACCAATAGGTCACTACAGTATTTGAAATTGTATACGGTATCACTGTATAACTACTTTCCATTCAGCACATGGTCCGATCAATAGGTCACTACAGATTTGAAACTGTATACGGTATCATTATATATCTACTTTCCAGGCAGCACATGGTCCGACCAATAGGTCACTACAGTATTTGAAATTGTATACGGAATCACTGTATAACTACTTTCCAGGCAGCACATGGTCCGATCAATAGGTCACTACAGTATTTGAAATTGTATACGGAATCACTGTATAACTACTTTCCAAGCAGCACATGGTCCGATAAATAGGTCACTACAGTATTTGAAACTGTATACGGTATCATTATATAGCTACTTTCCAGGCAGCACATGGTCCGATCAATAGGTCACTACAGTATTTAAAACTGTATACGAAATCATTGTATAACTATTTTCCAGGCAGCACATGGTCCGATCAATAGGTCACTACAGTATTTGAAACTGTATACGGTATCATTATATAGCTACTTTCCAGGCAGCACATGGTCCGACCAATAGATCACTACAGTATTTGAAACTGTATACGGTATCATTATATAGCTACTTTCCAGGCAGCACATGGTCCGACCAATAGGTCATTACAGTATTTGAAACTGTTTACGGTATCATTATATAGCTACTTTCCAGCAGCACATGGTCCGACCAATAGGACACTACAGTATTTGAAACTGTATACGGAATCATTGTATAACTACTTTCCAGGCAAAACATGGTCCGATCAATATGTCACTACAGTATTTGAAACTGTATACGGAATCATTGCATTACTATTTTCCAGGCAGCACATGGTCCGACCAATATGTCACTACAGTATTTGAAATTGTATACGGTATCACTGTATAACTACTTTCCATTCAGCACATGGTCCGATCAATAGGTCACTACAGATTTGAAACTGTATACGGTATCATTATATATCTACTTTCCAGGCAGCACATGGTCCGACCAATAGGTCACTACAGTATTTGAAATTGTATACGGAATCACTGTATAACTACTTTCCAGGCAGCACATGGTCCGATCAATAGGTCACTACAGTATTTGAAATTGTATACGGAATCACTGTATAACTACTTTCCAGGCAGCACATGGTCCGATAAATAGGTCACTACAGTATTTGAAACTGTATACGGTATCATTATATAGCTACTTTCCAGGCAGCACATGGTCCGATCAATAGGTCACTACAGTATTTGAAATTGTATACGGAATCACTGTATAACTACTTTCCAGGCAGCACATGGTCCGATCAATAGGTCACTACAGTATTTGAAACTGTATACGGTATCATTATATAGCTACTTTCCAGGCAGCACTTGGTCCGACCAATAGGTCACTACAGTATTTGAAACTGTAAACGGTATCATTATATAGCTACTTTCCAGGCAGCACATTTTCCGATCAATAGGTCACTACAGTATTTGAAACGGTATACGGTATCATTATATAGCTACTTTCCAGGCAGCACATGGTCCGATCAATAGGTCACTACAGTATTTGAAATTGTATACGGAATCACTGTATAACTACTTTCCAGGCAGCACATGGTCCGATCAATAGGTCACTACAGTATTTGAAACTGTATACGGAATCATTGTATAACTACTTTCCAGACAAAACATGGTCCGATCAATAGGTCACTACAGTATTTGAAACTGTATACGGAATCATTGTATAACTACTTTCCAGGCAAAACATGGTCCGATCAATATGTCACTACAGTATTTGAAACTGTATACGGAATCATTGCATAACTATTTTCCAGGCAGCACATGGTCCGACCAATAGGTCACTACAGTATTTGAAACTGTATACGGAATCATTGTATAACTACTTTCCAGGCAAAACATGGTCCGATCAATATGTCACTACAGTATTTGAAACTGTATACGGAATCATTGCATAACTATTTTCCAGGCAGCACATGGTCCGACCAATATGTCACTACAGTATTTGAAATTGTATACGGTATCACTGTATAACTACTTTCCATTCAGCACATGGTCCGATCAATAGGTCACTACAGATTTGAAACTGTATACGGTATCATTATATATCTACTTTCCAGGCAGCACATGGTCCGACCATTAGGTCACTACAGTATTTGAAATTGTATACGGAATCACTGTATAACTACTTTCCAGGCAGCACATGGTCCGATCAATAGGTCACTACAGTATTTGAAATTGTATACGGAATCACTGTATAACTACTTTCCAGGCAGCACATGGTCCGATAAATAGGTCACTACAGTATTTGAAACTGTTTACGGTATCATTATATAGCTACTTTCCAGGCAGCACATGGTCCGATCAATAGGTCACTACAGTATTTGAAATTGTATACGGAATCACTGTATAACTACTTTCCAGGCAGCACATGGTCCGATCAATAGGTCACTACAGTATTTGAAACTGTATACGGTATCATTATATAGCTACTTTCCAGGCAGCACATGGTCCGATCAATAGGTCACTACAGTATTTGAAACTGTAAACGGTATCATTATATAGCTACTTTCCAGGCAGCACATTTTCCGATCAATAGGTCACTACAGTATTTGAAACTGTATACGGTATCATTATATAGCTACTTTCCAGGCAGAACATGGTCCGATCAATAGGTCACTACAGTATTTGAAACTGTATACGGTATCATTATATAGCTACTTTCCAGGCTGCACATGGTCCGATCAATAGGTAACTACAGTATTTGAAATTGTATACGGAATCACTGTATAACTACTTTCCAGGCAAAACATGGTCCGATCAATAGGTCACTACAGTATTTCAAACTGTATACGGTATCATTATATAGCTACATTCCAGGCAGCACATGGTCCGATCAATAGGTCACTACAGTATTTGAAACTGTATACGGTATCATTATATAGCTACTTTCCAGGCAGCACATGGTCCGACCAATAGGTCACTACAGTATTTGAAACTGTATACGGAATCATTACATAGAAACTTTCCAGGCAGCACATGGCCCGACCAAGAGGTCACTACAGTATTTGAAACTGTTTACGGAATCATTGTATAATTATTTTCCAGACAGCACATGGTCCGATCAATAGGTCACTACAGTATTTAAAATTGTATACGGAATCACTGTATAACTACTTTCCAGGCAGCACATGTTCCGACCAATAGGTCACTACAGTATTTGAAACTGTATACGGAATCATTGTATAACTACTTTCCAGGCAAAACATGGTCCGATCAATAGGTCACTACAGTATTTCAAACTGTATACGGTATCATTATATAGCTACATTCCAGGCAGCACATGGTCCGATCAATAGGTCACTACAGTATTTGAAACTGTATACGGTATCATTATATAGCTACTTTCCAGGCAGCACATGGTCCGACCAATAGGTCACTACAGTATTTGAAACTGTATACGGAATCATTACATAGAAACTTTCCAGGCAGCACATGGCCCGACCAAGAGGTCACTACAGTATTAGAAACTGTATACGGAATCATTGCATAACTATTTTCCAGGCAGCACATGATCCGACCAATAGGTCACTACAGTATTTGAAACTGTTTACGGAATCATTGTATAATTATTTTCCAGGCAGCACATGGTCCGACCAATAGGTCACTACAGTATTTGAAACTGTATACGGAATCATTGTATAACTACTTTCCAGGCAGCGCATGGTCCCACCAATATTTCACTACAGTATTTGAAACTGTATACGGAATCATTGCATAACTATTTTCCAGGCAGCACATGGTCCGACCAATAGGTCACTACAGTATTTGAAACTGTATACGGAATCATTGTGTAACTATTTACCAGGCAGCCCATGGTCCGACCAATAGGTCACTACATTTTTTGAAACTGTATACGGAATCATTGCATAACTATTTTCCAGGCAGCACATGGTCCGACCAATAGGTCACTACAGTATTTGAAACTGTATATGGAATCTCTGTATAACTACTTTCCAGGCAGCGCATGGTCCGACCAATAGGTCACTACAGTATTTGAAACTATATACGGTATCATTATATAGCTACTTTCCAGGCAGCACATGGTCCGATCAATAGGTCACTACAGTATTTGAAACTGTATACGGAATCATTGTATAACTACTTTCCAGGCAGCACATGGTCCGATCAATAGGTCACTACAGTATTTGAAATTGTATACGGAATCACTGTATAACTACTTTCCAGGCAGCACATGGTCCGATCAATAGGTCACTACAGTATTTGAAACGGTTTACGGTATCATTATATAGCTACTTTCCAGCAGCACATGGTCCGACCAATAGGTCACTACAGTATTTGAAATTGTATACGGAATCACTGTATAACTACTTTCCAGGCAGCACATGGTCCGATCAATAGGTCACTACAGTATTTGAAATTGTATACGGAATCACTGTATAACTACTTTCCAGGCAGCACATGGTCCGATCAATAGGTCACTACAGTATTTGAAATTGTATACGGAATCACTGTATAACTACTTTCCAGGCAGCACATGGTCCGATCAATAGGTCACTACAGTATTTGAAATTGTATACGGAATCACTGTATACCTACTTTCCAGGCAGCACATGGTCCGATCAATAGGTCACTACAGTATTTGAAACTGTAAACGGTATCATTATATAGCTACTTTCCAGGCAGCACATTTTCCGATCAATAGGTCACTACAGTATTTGAAACTGTATACGGTATCATTATATAGCTACTTTCCAGGCAGCACATGGTCCGATCAATAGGTCACTACAGTATTTGAAACTGTATACGGTATCATTATATAGCTACTTTCCAGGCTGCACATGGTCCGATCAATAGGTAACTACAGTATTTGAAATTGTATACGGAATCACTGTATAACTACTTTCCAGGCAGCACATGGTCCGACCAATAGGTCACTACAGTATTTGAAATTGTATACGGAATCACTGTATAACTACTTTCCAGGCAGCACATGGTCCGATCAATAGGTCACTACAGTATTTGAAACTGTATACGCAATAATTGCATAACTACTTTCCAGGCAGCACATGGTCCGATCAATAGGTCACTACAGTATTTAAAATTGTATACGGAATCACTGTATAACTACTTTCCAGGCAGCACATGTTCCGACCAATAGGTCACTACAGTATTTGAAACTGTATACGGAATCATTGTATAACTACTTTCCAGGCAAAACATGGTCCGATCAATAGGTCACTACAGTATTTCAAACTGTATACGGTATCATTATATAGCTACATTCCAGGCAACACATGGTCCGATCAATAGGTCACTACAGTATTTGAAACTGTATACGGTATCATTATATAGCTACTTTCCAGGCAGCACATGGACCGACCAATAGGTCACTACAGTATTTGAAACTGTATACGGAATCATTACATAGAAACTTTCCAGGCAGCACATTGCCCGACCAAGAGGTCACTACAGTATTAGAAACTGTATACGGAATCATTGCATAACTATTTTCCAGGCAGCACATGATCCGACCAATAGGTCACTACAGTATTTGAAACTGTTTACGGAATCATTGTATAATTATTTTCCAGGCAGCACATGGTCCGACCAATAGGTCACTACAGTATTTGAAACTGTATACGGAATCATTGTATAACTACTTTCCAGGCAGCGCATGGTCCCACCAATAGGTCACTACAGTATTTGAAACTGTATACGGAATCATTGCATAACTATTTTCCAGGCAGCACATGGTCCGACCAATAGGTCACTACAGTATTTGAAACTGTATACGGAATCATTGTGTAACTATTTACCAGGCAGCCCATGGTCCGACCAATAGGTCACTACATTTTTTGAAACTGTATACGGAATCATTGCATAACTATTTTCCAGGCAGCACATGGTCCGACCAATAGGTCACTACAGTATTTGAAACTGTATACGGAATCTCTGTATAACTACTTTCCAGGCAGCGCATGGTCCGACCAATAGGTCACTACAGTATTTGAAACTATATACGGTATCATTATATAGCTACTTTCCAGGCAGCACATGGTCCGATCAATAGGTCACTACAGTATTTGAAACTGTATACAGAATCATTGTACAACTACTTTCCAGGCAGCACATGGTCCGATCAATAGGTCACTACAGTATTTGAAATTGTATACGGAATCACTGTATAACTACTCTCCAGGCAGCACATGGTCCGATCAATAGGTCACTACAGTATTTGAAACTGTATACGGAATCACTGTATAACTATTTTCCAGGCAGCACATGGTCCGACCAATAGGTCACTACAGTATTTGAAACTGTATACGGAATCATTGTATAACTACTTTCCAGGCAAAACATGGTCCGATCAATATGTCACTACAGTATTTTAAACTGTATACGGAATCATTGCATAATTATTTTCCAGGCAGCACATGGTCCGACCAATAGGTCACTACAGTATTTGAAACTGTATTCGGAATCATTGTGTAACTATTTTCCAGGCAGCACATGGTCCGACCAATAGGTCACTACAGTATTGGAAACTGTATACAGAATCATTGTGTAACTATTTTCCAGGCAGCACATGGTCCGACCAATAGGTCACTACAGTATTTGAAACTGTATACGGTATCACTGTATACCTACTTTCCAGGCAGCACATGTTCCGACCAATAGGTCACTACAGTATTTGAAACTGTATACGGAATCATTGTATAACTACTTTCCAGACAAAACATGGTCCGATCAATAGGTCACTACAGTATTTGAAACTGTATACGGAATCATTGTATAACTACTTTCCAGGCAAAACATGGTCCGATCAATAGGTCACTACAGTATTTGAAACTGTATACGATATCATTATATAGCTACTTTCCAGGCAGCACATGGTCCGACCAATAGGTCACTACAGTATTTGGAACTGTAAACGGTATCATTATATAGCTACTTTCCAGGCAGCACATTTTCCGATCAATAGGTCACTACAGTATTTGAAACGGTATACGGTATCATTATATAGCTACTTTCCAGGCAGCACATGGTCCGATCAATAGGTTGCTACAGTATTTGAAACTGTATACGGTATCATTATATAGCTACTTTCCAGGCAGCACATGGTCCGATCAATAGGTCACTACAGTATTTGAAACTGTATACGGTATCATTATATAGCTACTTTCCAGGCAGCACATGGTCCGATCAATAGGTCACTATAGTATTTGAAACTGTATACGGTATCATTATATAGCTACTTTCCAGGCTGCACATGGTCCGACCAATAGGTCACTACAGTATTTGAAATTGTATACGGAATCACTGTATAACTACTTTCCAGGCAGCACATGGTCCGATCAATAGGTCACTACAGTATTTAAAATTGTATACGGAATCACTGTATAACTACTTTCTAGGCAGCACATGTTCCGACCAATAGGTCACTACAGTATTTGAAACTGTATACGGAATCATTGTATAACTACTTTCCAGGCAAAACATGGTCCGATCAATAGGTCACTACAGTATTTCAAACTGTATACGGTATCATTATATAGCTACTTTCCAGGCAGCACATGGTCCGATCAATAGGTCACTACAGTATCTGAAACTGTATACGGTATCATTATATAGCTACTATCCAGGCAGCACATGGTCCGACCAATAGGTCACTACAGTATTTGAAACTGTATACGGAATCATTACATAGAAACTTTCCAGGCAGCACATGGCCCGACCAAGAGGTCACTACAGTATTTGAAACTGTATACGGAATCATTGCATAACTATTTTCCAGGCAGCACATGATCCGACCAATAGGTCACTACAGTATTTGAAACTGTTTACGGAATCATTGTATAATTATTTTCCAGGCAGCACATGGTCCGACCAATAGGTCACTACAGTATTTGAAACTGTATACGGAATCATTGTATAACTACTTTCCAGGCAGCGCATGGTCCCACCAATAGGTCACTACAGTATTTGAAACTGTATACGGATTCATTGCATAACTATTTTCCAGGCAGCACATGGTCCGACCAATAGGTCACTACAGTATTTGAAACTGTATACGGAATCATTGTGTAACTATTTACCAGGCAGCCCATGGTCCGACCAATAGGTCACTACATTTTTTGAAACTGTATACGGAATCATTGCATAACTATTTTCCAGGCAGCACATGGTCCGACCAATAGGTCACTACAGTATTTGAAACTGTATACGGAATCTCTGTATAACTACTTTCCAGGCAGCGCATGGTCCGACCAATAGGTCACTACAGTATTTGAAACTATATACGGTATCATTATATAGCTACTTTCCAGGCAGCACATGGTCCGATCAATAGGTCACTACAGTATTTGAAACTGTATACGGAATCATTGTATAACTACTTTCCAGGCAGCACATGGTCCGATCAATAGGTCACTACAGTATTTGAAATTGTATACGGAATCACTGTATAACTACTTTCCAGGCAGCACATGGTCCGATCAATAGGTCACTACAGTATTTGAAACTGTATACGGAATCACTGTATAACTATTTTCCAGGCAGCACA
Source organism: Prosapia bicincta (assembly GCA_036971475.1). Lineage (NCBI taxonomy): Eukaryota > Metazoa > Arthropoda > Insecta > Hemiptera > Cercopidae > Prosapia > Prosapia bicincta. Next base: position 326,624,955 of record JBAIZL010000002.1, on the reverse strand, counting down.
TGGTCCGACCAATAGGTCACTACAGTATTTGAAACTGTATACGGAATCATTGTATAACTACTTTCCAGGCAAAACATGGTCCGATCAATATGTCACTACAGTATTTTAAACTGTATACGGAATCATTGCATAATTATTTTCCAGGCAGCACATGGTCCGACCAATAGGTCACTACAGTATTTGAAACTGTATACGGAATCATTGTGTAACTATTTTCCAGGCAGCACATGGTCCGACCAATAGGTCACTACAGTATTTGAAACAGTATACAGAATCATTGTGTAACTATTTTCCACGCAGCTTATGGTTCGACCAATAGGTCACTACAGTATTTGAAACTGTATACGGTATCACTGTATACCTACTTTCCAGGCAGCACATGTTCCGACCAATAGGTCACTACAGTATTTGAAACTGTATACGGAATCATTGTATAACTACTTTCCAGACAAAACATGGTCCGATCAATAGGTCACTACAGTATTTGAAACTGTATACGGAATCATTGTATAACTACTTTCCAGGCAAAACATGGTCCGATCAATATGTCACTACAGTATTTGAAACTGTATACGGAATCATTGCATAACTATTTTCCAGGCAGCACATGGTCCGACCAATAGGTCACTACAGTATTTGAAACTGTATACGGAATCTCTGTATAACTACTTTCCAGGCAGCGCATGGTCCGACCAATAGGTCACTACAGTATTTGAAACTATATACGGTATCATTATATAGCTACTTTCCAGGCAGCACATGGTCCGATCAATAGGTCACTACAGTATTTGAAACTGTATACGGAATCATTGTATAACTACTTTCCAGGCAGCACATGGTCCGATCAATAGGTCACTACAGTATTTGAAATTGTATACGGAATCACTGTATAACTACTTTCCAGGCAGCACATGGTCCGATCAATAGGTCACTACAGTATTTGAAACTGTATACGGAATCACTGTATAACTATTTTCCAGGCAGCACATGGTCCGACCAATAGGTCACTACAGTATTTGAAACTGTATACGGAATCATTGTATAACTACTTTCCAGGCAAAACATGGTCCGATCAATATGTCACTACAGTATTTTAAACTGTATACGGAATCATTGCATAATTATTTTCCAGGCAGCACATGGTCCGACCAATAGGTCACTACAGTATTTGAAACTGTATACGGAATCATTGTGTAACTATTTTCCAGGCAGCACATGGTCCGACCAATAGGTCACTACAGTATTTGAAACTGTATACAGAATCATTGTGTAACTATTTTCCACGCAGCACATGGTCCGACCAATAGGTCACTACAGTATTTGAAACTGTATACGGTATCACTGTATACCTACTTTCCAGGCAGCACATGTTCCGACCAATAGGTCACTACAGTATTTGAAACTGTATACGGAATCATTGTATAACTACTTTCCAGACAAAACATGGTCCGATCAATAGGTCACTACAGTATTTGAAACTGTATACGGAATCATTGTATAACTACTTTCCAGGCAAAACATGGTCCGATCAATATGTCACTACAGTATTTGAAACTGTATACGGAATCATTGCATAACTATTTTCCAGGCAGCACATGGTCCGACCAATAGGTCACTACAGTATTTGAAATTGTATACGGTATCACTGTATAACTACTTTCCATTCAGCACATGGTCCGATCAATAGGTCACTACAGTATTTGAAACTGTATACGGAATCATTGTATAACTATTTTCCAGGCAGCACATGGTCCGATCAATAGGTCACTACAGTATTTGATACTGTATACGGAATCATTGTATAACTACTTTCCAGGCAGCGCATGGTCCCACCAATAGGTCACTACAGTATTTTAAACTGTATACAGAATCATTGCATAACTATTTTTCAGGCAGCACATGGTCCGACCAATAGGTCACTACAGTATTTGAAACTGTATACGGAATCATTGCATAACTATTTTTCAGGCAGCACATGGTCCGACCAATAGGTCACTACAGTATTTGAAACTGTATACGGAATCATTGCATAACTATTTTTCAGGCAGCACATGGTCCGACCAATAGGTCACTACAGTATTTGAAACTGTATACCGAATCATTGTGTAACTATTTTCCAGGCAGCACATGATCCGACCAATAGGTTACTACAGTATTTGAAATTGTATAAGGAATCACTATATAACTACTTTCCAGGCAGCACATGGTCAGATCAATAGGTCACTACAGTATTTGAAACTGTATACGGAATCATTGTATAACTACTTTCCAGGCAGCACATGGTCCGACCAATAGGTCACTACAGTAATTGAAACTGTATACGGAATCATTGTATAACTACTTTCCAGGCAGCACATGGTCCGATCAATAGGTCACTACAGTATTTGAAACTGTATACGGTATCATTATATAGCTACTTTCCAGGCAGCACATGGTCCGACCAATAGGTCACTACAGTACTTGAAATTGTGTACGGAATCACTGTATAACTATTTTCCAGGCAGCACATGGTCCGACCAATAGGTCACTACAGTATTTGAAATTGTATAGGGAATCACTGTATAACTACTTTCCAGGCAGCACATGGACCGACCAATAGGTCACTACAGTATTTGAAACTGTATACGGAATCATTGTATAACTATTTTCCAGGCAGCACATGGTCCGACCAATTGGTCACTACAGTATTTGAAATTGTATACGGAATCACTGTATAACTACTTTCCAGGCAGCACATGGTCCGACCAATAGGTCACTACAGTATTTGAAACTGTATACGGAATCATTATATAGAAACTTTCCAGGCAGCACATGGCCCGACCAAGAGGTCACTACAGTATTTGAAACTGTATACGGAATCATTGCATAACTATTCTCCAGGCAGCACATGGTCCGACCAATAGGTCACTACAGTATTTGAAACTGTTTACGGAATCATTGTATAATTATTTTCCAGGCAGCACATGGTCCGACCAATAGGTCACTACAGTATTTGAAACTGTATACGGAATCATTGTATAACTACTTTCCAGGCAGCGCATGGTCCCACCAATAGGTCACTACAGTATTTGAAACTGTATACGGAATCATTGCATAACTATTTTCCAGGCAGCACATGGTCCGACCAATAGGTCACTACAGTATTTGAAACTGTATACGGAATCATTGTATAACTACTTTCCAGGCAGCACATGGTCCGATCAATAGGTCACTACAGTATTTGAAATTGTATACGGAATCACTGTATAACTACTTTCCAGGCAGCACATGGTCCGATCAATAGGTCACTTCAGTATTTGAAACTGTATACGGAATCATTGCATAACTATTTTCCAGGCAGCACATGGTCCGACCAATAGGTCACTACAGTATTTGAAACTGTATACGGAATCTCTGTATAACTACTTTCCAGGCAGCGCATGGTCCGACCAATAGGTCACTACAGTATTTGAAACTATATACGGTATCATTATATAGCTACTTTCCAGGCAGCACATGGTCCGATCAATAGGTCACTACAGTATTTGAAACTGTATACGGAATCATTGTATAACTACTTTCCAGGCAGCACATGGTCCGATCAATAGGTCACTACAGTATTTGAAATTGTATACGGAATCACTGTATAACTACTTTCCAGGCAGCACATGGTCCGATCAATAGGTCACTACAGTATTTGAAACTGTATACGGAATCACTGTATAACTATTTTCCAGGCAGCACATGGTCCGACCAATAGGTCACTACAGTATTTGAAACTGTATACGGAATCATTGTATAACTACTTTCCAGGCAAAACATGGTCCGATCAATATGTCACTACAGTATTTTAAACTGTATACGGAATCATTGCATAATTATTTTCCAGGCAGCACATGGTCCGACCAATAGGTCACTACAGTATTTGAAACTGTATACGGAATCATTGTGTAACTATTTTCCAGGCAGCACATGGTCCGACCAATAGGTCACTACAGTATTTGAAACTGTATACAGAATCATTGTGTAACTATTTTCCACGCAGCACATAGTCCGACCAATAGGTCACTACAGTATTTGAAACTGTATACGGTATCACTGTATACCTACTTTCCAGGCAGCACATGTTCCGACCAATAGGTCACTACAGTATTTGAAACTGTATACGGAATCATTGTATAACTACTTTCCAGACAAAACATGGTCCGATCAATAGGTCACTACAGTATTTGAAACTGTATACGGAATCATTGTATAACTACTTTCCAGGCAAAACATGGTCCGATCAATATGTCACTACAGTATTTGAAACTGTATACGGAATCATTGCATAACTATTTTCCAGGCAGCACATGGTCCGACCAATAGGTCACTACAGTATTTGAAATTGTATACGGTATCACTGTATAACTACTTTCCATTCAGCACATGGTCCGATCAATAGGTCACTACAGTATTTGAAACTGTATACGGAATCATTGTATAACTATTTTCCAGGCAGCACATGGTCCGATCAATAGGTCACTACAGTATTTGATACTGTATACGGAATCATTGTATAACTACTTTCCAGGCAGCGCATGGTCCCACCAATAGGTCACTACAGTATTTTAAACTGTATACAGAATCATTGCATAACTATTTTTCAGGCAGCACATGGTCCGACCAATAGGTCACTACAGTATTTGAAACTGTATACGGAATCATTGCATAACTATTTTTCAGGCAGCACATGGTCCGAACAATAGGTCACTACAGTATTTGAAACTGTATACGGAATCATTGCATAACTATTTTTCAGGCAGCACATGGTCCGACCAATAGGTCACTACAGTATTTGAAACTGTATACCGAATCATTGTGTAACTATTTTCCAGGCAGCACATGATCCGACCAATAGGTTACTACAGTATTTGAAATTGTATAAGGAATCACTATATAACTACTTTCCAGGCAGCACATGGTCAGATCAATAGGTCACTACAGTATTTGAAACTGTATACGGAATCATTGTATAACTACTTTCCAGGCAGCACATGGTCCGACCAATAGGTCACTACAGTAATTGAAACTGTATACGGAATCATTGTATAACTACTTTCCAGGCAGCACATGGTCCGATCAATAGGTCACTACAGTATTTGAAACTGTATACGGTATCATTATATAGCTACTTTCCAGGCAGCACATGGTCCGACCAATAGGTCACTACAGTACTTGAAATTGTGTACGGAATCACTGTATAACTATTTTCCAGGCAGCACATGGTCCGACCAATAGGTCACTACAGTATTTGAAATTGTATAGGGAATCACTGTATAACTACTTTCCAGGCAGCACATGGACCGACCAATAGGTCACTACAGTATTTGATACTGTATACGGAATCATTGTATAACTATTTTCCAGGCAGCACATGGTCCGACCAATTGGTCACTACAGTATTTGAAATTGTATACGGAATCACTGTATAACTACTTTCCAGGCAGCACATGGTCCGACCAATAGGTCACTACAGTATTTGAAACTGTATACGGAATCATTATATAGAAACTTTCCAGGCAGCACATGGCCCGACCAAGAGGTCACTACAGTATTTGAAACTGTATACGGAATCATTGCATAACTATTTTCCAGGCAGCACATGGTCCGACCAATAGGTCACTACCGTATTTGAAACTGTTTACGGAATCATTGTATAATTATTTTCCAGGCAGCACATGGTCCGACCAATAGGTCACTACAGTATTTGAAACTGTATACGGAATCATTGTATAACTACTTTCCAGGCAGCGCATGGTCCCACCAATAGGTCACTACAGTATTTGAAACTGTATACGGAATCATTGCATAACTATTTTCCAGGCAGCACATGGTCCGACCAATAGGTCACTACAGTATTTGAAACTGTATACGGAATCATTGTATAACTACTTTCCAGGCAGCACATGGTCCGATCAATAGGTCACTACAGTATTTGAAATTGTATACGGAATCACTGTATAACTACTTTCCAGGCAGCACATGGTCCGATCAATAGGTCACTTCAGTATTTGAAACTGTATACGGAATCACTGTATACCTACTTTCCAGGCAGCACATGGTCCGACCAATAGGTCACTACAGTATTTGAAACTGTATACGGAATCATTGTATAACTACTTTCCAGGCAAAACATGGTCCGATCAATATGTCACTACAGTATTTGAAACTGTATACGGAATCACTGTATAACTACTTTCAGGCAGCACATGTTCCGACCAATAGGTCACTACAGTATTTGAAACTGTATACGGAATCATTGTATAACTACTTTCCAGACAAAACATGGTCCGATCAATAGGTCACTACAGTATTTGAAACTGTATACGGAATCATTGTATAACTACTTTCCAGGCAAAACATGGTCCGATCAATATGTCACTACAGTATTTGAAACTGTATACGGAATCATTGCATAACTATTTTCCAGGCAGCACATGGTCCGACCAATAGGTCACTACAGTATTTGAAATTGTATACGGTATCACTGTATAACTACTTTCCATTCAGCACATGGTCCGATCAATAGGTCACTACAGATTTGAAACTGTATACGGTATCATTATATATCTACTTTCCAGGCAGCACATGGTCCGACCAATAGGTCACTACAGTATTTGAAATTGTATACGGAATCACTGTATAACTACTTTCCAGGCAGCACATGGTCCGATCAATAGGTCACTACAGTATTTGAAATTGTATACGGAATCACTGTATAACTACTTTCCAGGCAGCACATGGTCCGATAAATAGGTCACTACAGTATTTGAAACTGTATACGGTATCATTATATAGCTACTTTCCAGGCAGCACATGGTCCGATCAATAGGTCACTACAGTATTTAAAACTTTATACGAAATCATTGTATAACTATTTTCCAGGCAGCACATGGTCCGATCAATAGGTCACTACAGTATTTGAAACTGTATACGGTATCATTATATAGCTACTTTCCAGGCAGCACATGGTCCGACCAATAGATCACTACAGTATTTGAAACTGTATACGGTATCATTATATAGCTACTTTCCAGGCAGCACATGGTCCGACCAATAGGTCATTACAGTATTTGAAACTGTTTACGGTATCATTATATAGCTACTTTCCAGCAGCACATGGTCCGACCAATAGGACACTACAGTATTTGAAACTGTATCCGGAATCATTGTATAACTACTTTCCAGGCAAAACATGGTCCGATCAATATGTCACTACAGTATTTGAAACTGTATACGGAATCATTGCATTACTATTTTCCAGGCAGCACATGGTCCGACCAATATGTCACTACAGTATTTGAAATTGTATACGGTATCACTGTATAACTACTTTCCATTCAGCACATGGTCCGATCAATAGGTCACTACAGATTTGAAACTGTATACGGTATCATTATATATCTACTTTCCAGGCAGCACATGGTCCGACCAATAGGTCACTACAGTATTTGAAATTGTATACGGCATCACTGTATAACTACTTTCCAGGCAGCACATGGTCCGATCAATAGGTCACTACAGTATTTGAAATTGTATACGGAATCACTGTATAACTACTTTCCAGGCAGCACATGGTCCGATAAATAGGTCACTACAGTATTTGAAACTGTATACGGTATCATTATATAGCTACTTTCCAGGCAGCACATGGTCCGATCAATAGGTCACTACAGTATTTGAAATTGTATACGGAATCACTGTATAACTACTTTCCAGGCAGCACATGGTCCGATCAATAGGTCACTACAGTATTTGAAACTGTATACGGTATCATTATATAGCTACTTTCCAGGCAGCACATGGTCCGACCAATAGGTCACTACAGTATTTGAAACTGTAAACGGTATCATTATATAGCTACTTTCCAGGCAGCACATTTTCCGATCAATAGGTCACTACAGTATTTGAAACGGTATACGGTATCACTATATAGCTACTTTCCAGGCAGCACATGGTCCGATCAATAGATTGCTACAGTATTTGAAACTGTATACGGTATCATTATATAGCTACTTTCCAGGCAGCACATGGTCCGATCAATAGGTCACTACAGTATTTGAAACTGTATACGGTATCATTATATAGCTACTTTCCAGGCAGCACATGGTCCGACCAATAGATCACTACAGTATTTGAAACTGTATACGGTATCATTATATAGCTACTTTCCAGGCAGCACATGGTCCGACCAATAGGTCATTACAGTATTTGTAACTGTTTACGGTATCATTATATAGCTACTTTCCAGGCAGCACATGGTCCGACCAATAGGTCACTACAGTATTTGAAACTGTATACGGAATCATTGTATAACTACTTTCCAGGCAAAACATGGTCCGATCAATATGTCACTACAGTATTTGAAACTGTATACGGAATCATTGCATAACTATTTTCCAGGCAGCACATGGTCCGACCAATAGGTCACTACAGTATTTGAAATTGTATACGGTATCACTGTATAACTACTTTCCATTCAGCACATGGTCCGATCAATAGGTCACTACAGATTTGAAACTGTATCCGGTATCATTATATATCTACTTTCCAGGCAGCACATGGTCCGACCATTAGGTCACTACAGTATTTGAAATTGTATACGGAATCACTGTATAACTACTTTCCAGGCAGCACATGGTCCGATCAATATGTCACTACAGTATTTGAAATTGTATACGGAATCACTGTATAACTACTTTCCAGGCAGCACATGGTCCGATAAATAGGTCACTACAGTATTTGAAACTGTATACGGTATCATTATATAGCTACTTTCCAGGCAGCACATGGTCCGATCAATAGGTCACTACAGTATTTGAAATTGTATACGGAATCACTGTATAACTACTTTCCAGGCAGCACATGGTCCGATCAATAGGTCACTACAGTATTTGAAACTGTATACGGTATCATTATATAGCTACTTTCCAGGCAGCACATGGTCCGACCAATAGGTCACTACAGTATTTGAAACTGTAAACGGTATCATTATATAGCTACTTTCCAGGCAGCACATTTTCCGATCAATAGGTCACTACAGTATTTGAAACGGTATACGGTATCACTATATAGCTACTTTCCAGGCAGCACATGGTCCGATCAATAGATTGCTACAGTATTTGAAACTGTATACGGTATCATTATATAGCTACTTTCCAGGCAGCACATGGTCCGATCAATAGGTCACTACAGTATTTGAAACTGTATACGGTATCATTATATAGCTACTTTCCAGGCAGCACATGGTCCGACCAATAGATCACTACAGTATTTGAAACTGTATACGGTATCATTATATAGCTACTTTCCAGGCAGCACATGGTCCGACCAATAGGTCATTACAGTATTTGTAACTGTTTACGGTATCATTATATAGCTACTTTCCAGGCAGCACATGGTCCGACCAATAGGTCACTACAGTATTTGAAACTGTATACGGAATCATTGTATAACTACTTTCCAGGCAAAACATGGTCCGATCAATATGTCACTACAGTATTTGAAACTGTATACGGAATCATTGCATAACTATTTTCCAGGCAGCACATGGTCCGACCAATAGGTCACTACAGTATTTGAAATTGTATACGGTATCACTGTATAACTACTTTCCATTCAGCACATGGTCCGATCAATAGGTCACTACAGATTTGAAACTGTATCCGGTATCATTATATATCTACTTTCCAGGCAGCACATGGTCCGACCATTAGGTCACTACAGTATTTGAAATTGTATACGGAATCACTGTATAACTACTTTCCAGGCAGCACATGGTCCGATCAATATGTCACTACAGTATTTGAAATTGTATACGGAATCACTGTATAACTACTTTCCAGGCAGCACATGGTCCGATAAATAGGTCACTACAGTATTTGAAACTGTATACGGTATCATTATATAGCTACTTTCCAGGCAGCACATGGTCCGATCAATAGGTCACTACAGTATTTGAAATTGTATACGGAATCACTGTATAACTACTTTCCAGGCAGCACATGGTCCGATCAATAGGTCACTACAGTATTTGAAACTGTATACGGTATCATTATATAGCTACTTTCCAGGCAGCACATGGTCCGATCAATAGGTCACTACAGTATTTGAAACTGTAAACGGTATCATTATATAGCTACTTTCCAGGCAGCACATTTTCCGATCAATAGGTCACTACAGTATTTGAAACTGTATACGGTATCATTATATAGCTACTTTCCAGGCAGCACATGGTCCGATCAATAGGTCACTACAGTATTTGAAACTGTATACGGTATCATTATATAGCTACTTTCCAGGCTGCACATGGTCCGATCAATAGGTAACTACAGTATTTGAAATTGTATACGGAATCACTGTATAACTACTTTCCAGGCAGCACATGGTCCGACCAATAGGTCACTAGAGTATTTGAAATTGTATACGGAATCACTGTATAACTACTTTCCAGGCAGCACATGGTCCGATCAATAGGTCACTACAGTATTTGAAACTGTATACGCAATAATTGCATAACTACTTTCCAGGCAGCACATGGTCCGATCAATAGGTCACTACAGTATTTAAAATTGTATACGGAATCACTGTATAACTACTTTCCAGGCAGCACATGTTCCGACCAATAGGTCACTACAGTATTTGAAACTGTATACGGAATCATTGTATAACTACTTTCCAGGCAAAACATGGTCCGATCAATAGGTCACTACAGTATTTCAAACTGTATACGGTATCATTATATAGCTACATTCCAGGCAGCACATGGTCCGATCAATAGGTCACTACAGTATTTGAAACTGTATACGGTATCATTATATAGCTACTTTCCAGGCAGCACATGGTCCGACCAATAGGTCACTACAGTATTTGAAACTGTATACGGAATCATTACATAGAAACTTTCCAGGCAGCACATGGCCCGACCAAGAGGTCACTACAGTATTAGAAACTGTATACGGAATCATTGCATAACTATTTTCCAGGCAGCACATGATCCGACCAATAGGTCACTACAGTATTTGAAACTGTTTACGGAATCATTGTATAATTATTTTCCAGGCAGCACATGGTCCGACCAATAGGTCACTACAGTATTTGAAACTGTATACGGAATCATTGTATAACTACTTTCCAGGCAGCGCATGGTCCCACCAATAGGTCACTACAGTATTTGAAACTGTATACGGAATCATTGCATAACTATTTTCCAGGCAGCACATGGTCCGACCAATAGGTCACTACAGTATTTGAAACTTTATACGGAATCATTGTGTAACTATTTACCAGGCAGCCCATGGTCCGACCAATAGGTAACTACATTTTTTGAAACTGTATACGGAATCATTGCATAACTATTTTCCAGGCAGCACATGGTCCGACCAATAGGTCACTACAGTATTTGAAACTGTATACGGAATCTCTGTATAACTACTTTCCAGGCAGCGCATGGTCCGACCAATAGGTCACTACAGTATTTGAAACTATATACGGTATCATTATATAGCTACTTTCCAGGCAGCACATGGTCCGATCAATAGGTCACTACAGTATTTGAAACTGTATACGGAATCATTGTATAACTACTTTCCAGGCAGCACATGGTCCGATCAATAGGTCACTACAGTATTTGAAATTGTATACGGAATCACTGTATAACTACTTTCCAGGCAGCACATGGTCCGATCATTAGGTCACTACAGTATTTGAAACTGTTTACGGTATCATTATATAGCTACTTTCCAGCAGCACATGGTCCGACCAATAGGACACTACAGTATTTGAAACTGTATACGGAATCATTGTATAACTACTTTCCAGGCAAAACATGGTCCGATCAATATGTCACTACAGTATTTGAAACTGTATACGGAATCATTGCATTACTATTTTCCAGGCAGCACATGGTATGACCAATATGTCACTACAGTATTTGAAATTGTATACGGTATCACTGTATAACTACTTTCCATTCAGCACATGGTCCGATCAATAGGTCACTACAGATTTGAAACTGTATACGGTATCATTATATATCTACTTTCCAGGCAGCACATGGTCCGACCAATAGGTCACTACAGTATTTGAAATTGTATACGGAATCACTGTATAACTACTTTCCAGGCAGCACATGGTCCGATCAATAGGTCACTACAGTATTTGAAATTGTATACGGAATCACTGTATAACTACTTTCCAGGCAGCACATGGTCCGATAAATAGGTCACTACAGTATTTGAAACTGTATACGGTATCATTATATAGCAACTTTCCAGGCAGCACATGGTCCGATCAATAGGTCACTACAGTATTTGAAATTGTATACGGAATCACTGTATAACTACTTTCCAGGCAGCACATGGTCCGATCAATAGGTCACTACAGTATTTGAAACTGTATACGGTATCATTATATAGCTACTTTCCAGGCAGCACATGGTCCGACCAATAGGTCACTACAGTATTTGAAACTGTAAACGGTATCATTATATAGCTACTTTCCAGGCAGCACATTTTCCGATCAATAGGTCACTACAGTATTTGAAACGGTATACGGTATCATTATATAGCTACTTTCCAGGCAGCACATGGTCCGATCAATAGGTTGCTACAGTATTTGAAACTGTATACGGTATCATTATATAGCTACTTTCCAGGCAGCACATGGTTCGATCAATAGGTCACTACAGTATTTGAAACTGTATACGGTATCATTATATAGCTACTTTCCAGGCAGCACATGGTCCGACCAATAGATCACTACAGTATTTGAAACTGTATACGGTATCATTATATAGCTACTTTCCAGGCAGCACATGGTCCGACCAATAGGTCATTACAGTATTTGTAACTGTTTACGGTATCATTATATAGCTACTTTCCAGGCAGCACATGGTCCGACCAATAGGTCACTACAGTATTTGAAACTGTATACGGAATCATTGTATAACTACTTTCCAGGCAAAACATGGTCCGATCAATATGTCACTACAGTATTTGAAACTGTATACGGAATCATTGCATAACTATTTTCCAGGCAGCACATGGTCCGACCAATAGGTCACTACAGTATTTGAAATTGTATACGGTATCACTGTATAACTACTTTCCATTCAGCACATGGTCCGATCAATAGGTCACTACAGATTTGAAACTGTATCCGGTATCATTATATATCTACTTTCCAGGCAGCACATGGTCCGACCATTAGGTCACTACAGTATTTGAAATTGTATACGGAATCACTGTATAACTACTTTCCAGGCAGCACATGGTCCGATCAATATGTCACTACAGTATTTGAAATTGTATACGGAATCACTGTATAACTACTTTCCAGGCAGCACATGGTCCGATAAATAGGTCACTACAGTATTTGAAACTGTATACGGTATCATTATATAGCTACTTTCCAGGCAGCACATGGTCCGATCAATAGGTCACTACAGTATTTGAAATTGTATACGGAATCACTGTATAACTACTTTCCAGGCAGCACATGGTCCGATCAATAGGTCACTACAGTATTTGAAACTGTATACGGTATCATTATATAGCTACTTTCCAGGCAGCACATGGTCCGATCAATAGGTCACTACAGTATTTGAAACTGTAAACGGTATCATTATATAGCTACTTTCCAGGCAGCACATTTTCCGATCAATAGGTCACTACAGTATTTGAAACTGTATACGGTATCATTATATAGCTACTTTCCAGGCAGCACATGGTCCGATCAATAGGTCACTACAGTATTTGAAACTGTATACGGTATCATTATATAGCTACTTTCCAGGCTGCACATGGTCCGATCAATAGGTAACTACAGTATTTGAAATTGTATACGGAATCACTGTATAACTACTTTCCAGGCAGCACATGGTCCGACCAATAGGTCACTAGAGTATTTGAAATTGTATACGGAATCACTGTATAACTACTTTCCAGGCAGCACATGGTCCGATCAATAGGTCACTACAGTATTTGAAACTGTATACGCAATAATTGCATAACTACTTTCCAGGCAGCACATGGTCCGATCAATAGGTCACTACAGTATTTAAAATTGTATACGGAATCACTGTATAACTACTTTCCAGGCAGCACATGTTCCGACCAATAGGTCACTACAGTATTTGAAACTGTATACGGAATCATTGTATAACTACTTTCCAGGCAAAACATGGTCCGATCAATAGGTCACTACAGTATTTCAAACTGTATACGGTATCATTATATAGCTACATTCCAGGCAGCACATGGTCCGATCAATAGGTCACTACAGTATTTGATACTGTATACGGTATCATTATATAGCTACTTTCCAGGCAGCACATGGTCCGACCAATAGGTCACTACAGTATTTGAAACTGTATACGGAATCATTACATAGAAACTTTCCAGGCAGCACATGGCCCGACCAAGAGGTCACTACAGTATTAGAAACTGTATACGGAATCATTGCATAACTATTTTCCAGGCAGCACATGATCCGACCAATAGGTCACTACAGTATTTGAAACTGTTTACGGAATCATTGTATAATTATTTTCCAGGCAGCACATGGTCCGACCAATAGGTCACTACAGTATTTGAAACTGTATACGGAATCATTGTATAACTACTTTCCAGGCAGCGCATGGTCCCACCAATAGGTCACTACAGTATTTGAAACTGTATACGGAATCATTGCATAACTATTTTCCAGGCAGCACATGGTCCGACCAATAGGTCACTACAGTATTTGAAACTGTATACGGAATCATTGTGTAACTATTTACCAGGCAGCCCATGGTCCGACCAATAGGTAACTACATTTTTTGAAACTGTATACGGAATCATTGCATAACTATTTTCCAGGCAGCACATGGTCCGACCAATAGGTCACTACAGTATTTGAAACTGTATACGGAATCTCTGTATAACTACTTTCCAGGCAGCGCATGGTCCGACCAATAGGTCACTACAGTATTTGAAACTATATACGGTATCATTATATAGCTACTTTCCAGGCAGCACATGGTCCGATCAATAGGTCACTACAGTATTTGAAACTGTATACGGAATCATTGTATAACTACTTTCCAGGCAGCACATGGTCCGATCAATAGGTCACTACAGTATTTGAAATTGTATACGGAATCACTGTATAACTACTTTCCAGGCAGCACATGGTCCGATCATTAGGTCACTACAGTATTTGAAACTGTTTACGGTATCATTATATAGCTACTTTCCAGCAGCACATGGTCCGACCAATAGGACACTACAGTATTTGAAACTGTATACGGAATCATTGTATAACTACTTTCCAGGCAAAACATGGTCCGATCAATATGTCACTACAGTATTTGAAACTGTATACGGAATCATTGCATTACTATTTTCCAGGCAGCACATGGTATGACCAATATGTCACTACAGTATTTGAAATTGTATACGGTATCACTGTATAACTACTTTCCATTCAGCACATGGTCCGATCAATAGGTCACTACAGATTTGAAACTGTATACGGTATCATTATATATCTACTTTCCAGGCAGCACATGGTCCGACCAATAGGTCACTACAGTATTTGAAATTGTATACGGAATCACTGTATAACTACTTTCCAGGCAGCACATGGTCCGATCAATAGGTCACTACAGTATTTGAAATTGTATACGGAATCACTGTATAACTACTTTCCAGGCAGCACATGGTCCGATAAATAGGTCACTACAGTATTTGAAACTGTATACGGTATCATTATATAGCAACTTTCCAGGCAGCACATGGTCCGATCAATAGGTCACTACAGTATTTGAAATTGTATACGGAATCACTGTATAACTACTTTCCAGGCAGCACATGGTCCGATCAATAGGTCACTACAGTATTTGAAACTGTATACGGTATCATTATATAGCTACTTTCCAGGCAGCACATGGTCCGACCAATAGGTCACTACAGTATTTGAAACTGTAAACGGTATCATTATATAGCTACTTTCCAGGCAGCACATTTTCCGATCAATAGGTCACTACAGTATTTGAAACGGTATACGGTATCATTATATAGCTACTTTCCAGGCAGCACATGGTCCGATCAATAGGTTGCTACAGTATTTGAAACTGTATACGGTATCATTATATAGCTACTTTCCAGGCAGCACATGGTTCGATCAATAGGTCACTACAGTATTTGAAACTGTATACGGTATCATTATATAGCTACTTTCCAGGCAGCACATGGTCCGACCAATAGATCACTACAGTATTTGAAACTGTATACGGTATCATTATATAGCTACTTTCCAGGCAGCACATGAACCGACCAATAGGTCATTACAGTATTTGTAACTGTTTACGGTATCATTATATAGCTACTTTCCAGGCAGCACATGGTCCGACCAATAGGTCACTACAGTATTTGAAACTGTATACGGAATCATTGTATAACTACTTTCCAGGCAAAACATGGTCCGATCAATATGTCACTACAGTATTTGAAACTGTATACGGAATCATTGCATAACTATTTTCCAGGCAGCACATGGTCCGACCAATATGTCACTACAGTATTTGAAATTGTATACGGTATCACTGTATAACTACTTTCCATTCAGCACATGGTCCGATCAATAGGTCACTACAGATTTGAAACTGTATACGGTATCATTATATATCTACTTTCCAGGCAGCACATGGTCCGACCATTAGGTCACTACAGTATTTGAAATTGTATACGGAATCACTGTATAACTACTTTCCAGGCAGCACATGGTCCGATCAATAGGTCACTACAGTATTTGAAATTGTATACGGAATCACTGTATAACTACTTTCCAGGCAGCACATGGTCCGATCAATAGGTCACTACAGTATTTGAAACTGTATACGGTATCATTATATAGCTACTTTCCAGGCAGCACATGGTCCGATCAATAGGTCACTACAGTATTTGAAACTGTAAACGGTATCATTATATAGCTACTTTCCAGGCAGCACATTTTCCGATCAATAGGTCACTACAGTATTTGAAACTGTATACGGTATCATTATATAGCTACTTTCCAGGCAGCACATGGTCCGATCAATAGGTCACTACAGTATTTGAAACTGTATACGGTATCATTATATAGCTACTTTCCAGGCTGCACATGGTCCAATCAATAGGTAACTACAGTATTTGAAATTGTATACGGAATCACTGTATAACTACTTTCCAGGCAGCACATGGTCCGACCAATAGGTCACTACAGTATTTGAAATTGTATACGGAATCACTGTATAACTACTTTCCAGGCAGCACATGGTCCGATCAATAGGTCACTACAGTATTTGAAACTGTATACGCAATAATTGCATAACTACTTTCCAGGCAGCACATGGTCCGATCAATAGGTCACTACAGTATTTAAAATTGTATACGGAATCACTGTATAACTACTTTCCAGGCAGCACATGTTCCGACCAATAGGTCACTACAGTATTTGAAACTGTATACGGAATCATTGTATAACTACTTTCCAGGCAAAACATGGTCCGATCAATAGGTCACTACAGTATTTCAAACTGTATACGGTATCATTATATAGCTACATTCCAGGCAGCACATGGTCCGATCAATAGGTCACTACAGTATTTGAAACTGTATACGGTATCATTATATAGCTACTTTCCAGGCAGCACATGGTCCGACCAATAGGTCACTACAGTATTTGAAACTGTTTACGGAATCATTGTATAATTATTTTCCAGGCAGCACATGGTCCGACCAATAGGTCACTACAGTATTTGAAACTGTATACGGAATCATTGTATAACTACTTTCCAGGCAGCGCATGGTCCCACCAATAGGTCACTACAGTATTTGAAACTGTATACGGAATCATTGCATAACTATTTTCCAGGCAGCACATGGTCCGACCAATAGGTCACTACAGTATTTAAAACTGTATACGGAATCATTGTGTAACTATTTACCAGGCAGCCCATGGTCCGACCAATAGGTCACTACATTTTTTGAAACTGTATACGGAATCATTGCATAACTATTTTCCAGGCAGCACATGGTCCGACCAATAGGTCACTACAGTATTTGAAACTGTATACGGAATCTCTGTATAACTACTTTCCAGGCAGCGCATGGTCCGACCAATAGGTCACTACAGTATTTGAAACTATATACGGTATCATTATATAGCTACTTTCCAGGCAGCACATGGTCCGATCAATAGGTCACTACAGTATTTGAAACTGTATACGGAATCATTGTATAACTACTTTCCAGGCAGCACATGGTCCGATCAATAGGTCACTACAGTATTTGAAATTGTATACGGAATCACTGTATAACTACTTTCCAGGCAGCACATGGTCCGATCAATAGGTCACTACAGTATTTGAAACTGTATACGGAATCACTGTATAACTATTTTCCAGGCAGCACATGGTCCGACCAATAGGTCACTACAGTATTTGAAACTGTATACGGAATCATTGTATAACTACTTTCCAGGCAAAACATGGTCCGATCAATAAGTCACTACAGTATTTTAAACTGTATACGGAATCATTGCATAATTATTTTCCAGGCAGCACATGGTCCGACCAATAGGTCACTACAGTATTTGAAACTGTATACGGAATCATTGTGTAACTATTTTCCAGGCAGCACATGGTCCGACCAATAGGTCACTACAGTATTTGAAACTGTATACAGAATCATTGTGTAACTATTTTCCAGGCAGCACATGGTCCGACCAATAGGTCACTACAGTATTTGAAACTGTATACGGTATCACTGTATACCTACTTTCCAGGCAGCACATGTTCCGACCAATAGGTCACTACAGTATTTGAAACTGTATACGGAATCATTGTATAACTACTTTCCAGACAAAACATGGTCCGATCAATAGGTCACTACAGTATTTGAAACTGTATACGGAATCATTGTATAACTACTTTCCAGGCAAAACATGGTCCGATCAATAGGTCACTACAGTATTTGAAACTGTATACGATATCATTTTATAGCTACTTTCCAGGCAGCACATGGTCCGACCAATAGGTCACTACAGTATTTGGAACTGTAAACGGTATCATTATATAGCTACTTTCCAGGCAGCACATTTTCCGATCAATAGGTCACTACAGTATTTGAAACGGTATACGGTATCATTATATAGCTACTTTCCAGGCAGCACATGGTCCGATCAATAGGTTGCTACAGTATTTGAAACTGTATACGGTATCATTATATAGCTACTTTCCAGGCAGCACATGGTCCGATCAATAGGTCACTACAATATTTGAAACTGTATACGGTATCATTATATAGCTACTTTCCAGGCAGCACATGGTCCGATCAATAGGTCACTACAGTATTTGAAACTGTATACGGTATCATTATATAGCTACTTTCCAGGCTGCACATGGTCCGACCAATAGGTCACTACAGTATTTGAAATTGTATACGGAATCACTGTATAACTACTTTCCAGGCAGCACATGGTCCGATCAATAGGTCACTACAGTATTTAAAATTGTATACGGAATCACTGTATAACTACTTTCCAGGCAGCACATGTTCCGACCAATAGGTCACTACAGTATTTGAAACTGTATACGGAATCATTGTATAACTACTTTCCAGGCAAAACATGGTCCGATCAATAGGTCACTACAGTATTTCAAACTGTATACGGTATCATTATATAGCTACTTTCCAGGCAGCACATGGTCCGATCAATAGGTCACTACAGTATCTGAAACTGTATACGGTATCATTATATAGCTACTATCCAGGCAGCACATGGTCCGACCAATAGGTCACTACAGTATTTGAAACTGTATACGGAATCATTACATAGAAACTTTCCAGGCAGCACATGGCCCGACCAAGAGGTCACTACAGTATTTGAAACTGTATACGGAATCATTGCATAACTATTTTCCAGGCAGCACATGATCCGACCAATATTTCACTACAGTATTTGAAACTGTTTACGGAATCATTGTATAATTATTTTCCAGGCAGCACATGGTCCGACCAATAGGTCACTACAGTATTTGAAACTGTATACGGAATCATTGTATAACTACTTTCCAGGCAGCGCATGGTCCCACCAATAGGTCACTACAGTATTTGAAACTGTATACGGAATCATTGCATAACTATTTTCCAGGCAGCACATGGTCCGACCAATAGGTCACTACAGTATTTGAAACTGTATACGGAATCATTGTGTAACTATTTACCAGGCAGCCCATGGTCCGACCAATAGGTCACTACATTTTTTGAAACTGTATACGGAATCATTGCATAACTATTTTCCAGGCAGCACATGGTCCGACCAATAGGTCACTACAGTATTTGAAACTGTATACGGAATCTCTGTATAACTACTTTCCAGGCAGCGCATGGTCCGACCAATAGGTCACTACAGTATTTGAAACTATATACGGTATCATTATATAGCTACTTTCCAGGCAGCACATGGTCCGATCAATAGGTCACTACAGTATTTGAAACTGTATACGGAATCATTGTATAACTACTTTCCAGGCAGCACATGGTCCGATCAATAGGTCACTACAGTATTTGAAATTGTATACGGAATAACTGTATAACTACTTTCCAGGCAGCACATGGTCCGATCAATAGGTCACTACAGTATTTGAAACTGTATACGGAATCACTGTATAACTATTTTCCAGGCAGCACATGGTCCGACCAATAGGTCACTACAGTATTTGAAACTGTATACGGAATCATTGTATAACTACTTTCCAGGCAAAACATGGTCCGATCAATATGTCACTACAGTATTTTAAACTGTATACGGAATCATTGCATAATTATTTTCCAGGCAGCACATGGTCCGACCAATAGGTCACTACAGTATTTGAAACTGTATACGGAATCATTGTGTAACTATTTTCCAGGCAGCACATGGTCCGACCAATAGGTCACTACAGTATTTGAAACTGTATACAGAATCATTGTGTAACTATTTTCCACGCAGCACATGGTCCGACCAATAGGTCACTACAGTATTTGAAACTGTATACGGTATCACTGTATACCTACTTTCCAGGCAGCACATGTTCCGACCAATAGGTCACTACAGTATTTGAAACTGTATACGGAATCATTGTATAACTACTTTCCAGACAAAACATGGTCCGATCAATAGGTCACTACAGTATTTGAAACTGTATACGGAATCATTGTATAACTACTTTCCAGGCAAAACATGGTCCGATCAATATGTCACTACAGTATTTGAAACTGTATACGGAATCATTGCATAACTATTTTCCAGGCAGCACATATTCCGACCAATAGGTCACTACAGTATTTGAAACTGTATACGGAATCTCTGTATAACTACTTTCCAGGCAGCGCATGGTCCGACCAATAGGTCACTACAGTATTTGAAACTATATACGGTATCATTATATAGCTACTTTCCAGGCAGCACATGGTCCGATCAATAGGTCACTACAGTATTTGAAACTGTATACGGAATCATTGTATAACTACTTTCCAGGCAGCACATGGTCCGATCAATAGGTCACTACAGTATTTGAAATTGTATACGGAATCACTGTATAACTACTTTCCAGGCAGCACATGGTCCGATCAATAGGTCACTACAGTATTTGAAACTGTATACGGAATCACTGTATAACTATTTTCCAGGCAGCACATGGTCCGACCAATAGGTCACTACAGTATTTGAAACTGTATACGGAATCATTGTATAACTACTTTCCAGGCAAAACATGGTCCGATCAATATGTCACTACAGTATTTTAAACTGTATACGGAATCATTGCATAATTATTTTCCAGGCAGCACATGGTCCGACCAATAGGTCACTACAGTATTTGAAACTGTATACGGAATCATTGTGTAACTATTTTCCAGGCAGCACATGGTCCGACCAATAGGTCACTACAGTATTTGAAACTGTATACAGAATCATTGTGTAACTATTTTCCACGCAGCACATGGTCCGACCAATAGGTCACTACAGTATTTGAAACTGTATACGGTATCACTGTATACCTACTTTCCAGGCAGCACATGTTCCGACCAATAGGTCACTACAGTATTTGAAACTGTATACGGAATCATTGTATAACTACTTTCCAGACAAAACATGGTCCGATCAATAGGTCACTACAGTATTTGAAACTGTATACGGAATCATTGTATAACTACTTTCCAGGCAAAACATGGTCCGATCAATATGTCACTACAGTATTTGAAACTGTATACGGAATCATTGCATAACTATTTTCCAGGCAGCACATGGTCCGACCAATAGGTCACTACAGTATTTGAAATTGTATACGGTATCACTGTATAACTACTTTCCATTCAGCACATGGTCCGATCAATAGGTCACTACATTTTTTGAAACTGTATACGGAATCATTGTATAACTATTTTCCAGGCAGCACATGGTCCGATCAATAGGTCACTACAGTATTTGATACTGTATACGGAATCATTGTATAACTATTTTCCAGGCAGCACTTGGTCCGACCAATTGGTCACTACAGTATTTGAAATTGTATACGGAATCACTGTATAACTACTTTCCAGGCAGCACATGGTCCGACCAATAGGTCACTACAGTATTTGAAACTGTATACGGAATCATTATATAGAAACTTTCCAGGCAGCACATGGCCCGACCAAGAGGTCACTACAGTATTTGAAACTGTATACGGAATCATTGCATAACTATTTTCCAGGCAGCACATGGTCCGACCAATAGGTCACTACAGTATTTGAAACTGTTTACGGAATCATTGTATAATTATTTTCCAGGCAGCACATGGTCCGACCAATAGGTCACTACAGTATTTGAAACTGTATACGGAATCATTGTATAACTACTTTCCAGGCAGCGCATGGTCCCACCAATAGGTCACTACAGTATTTGAAACTGTATACGGAATCATTGCATAACTATTTTCCAGGCAGCACATGGTCCGATCAATAGGTCACTTCAGTATTTGAAACTGTATACGGAATCACTGTATAACTACTTTCCATGCAGCACATATTCCGACCAATAGGTCACTACAGTTTTTGAAACTGTATACGGAATCATTGTATAACTACTTTCCAGGTAGCACATGGTCCGACCAATAGGTCACTACAGTATTTGAAACTGTATACGGAATCATTGTATAACTACTTTCCAGGCAAAACATGGTCCGATCAATAGGTCACTACAGTATTTGAAACTGTATACGGAATCATTGTATAATTATTTTCCAGGCAGCACATGGTCCGACCAATAGGTCACTACAGTATTTAAACTGTATACGGAATCATTGTATAACTACTTTCCAGGCAGCACATGGTCCGATCAATAGGTCACTACAGTATTTGAAATTGTATACGGAATCACTGTATAACTACTTTCCAGGCAGCACATGGTCCGATCAATAGGTCACTTCAGTATTTGAAACTGTATACGGAATCACTGTATAACTACTTTCCATGCAGCACATATTCCGACCAATAGGTCACTACAGTTTTTGAAACTGTATACGGAATCATTGTATAACTACTTTCCAGGTAGCACATGGTCCGACCAATAGGTCACTACAGTATTTGAAACTGTATACGGAATCATTGTATAACTACTTTCCAGGCAAAACATGGTCCGATCAATAGGTCACTACAGTATTTGAAACTGTATACGGAATCACTGTATAACTACTTTCCAGGCAGCACATGGCCCGACCAATAGGTCACTACAGTATTTGAAACTGTATACGGAATCAGTGTATAACTACTTTCCAGGCAAAACATGGTCCGATCAATATGTCACTACAGTATTTGAAACTGTATACGGAATCATTGCATAATTATTTTCCAGGCAGTACATGGTCCGACCAATAGGTCACAACAGCATTTGAAACTGTATACGGAATCATTGTGTAACTATTTTCCAGGCAGCACATGGTCCGACCAATAGGTCACTACAGTATTTGAAACTGTATACAGAATCATTGTGTAACTATTTTCCAGGCAGCACATGGTCCGACCAATAGGTCACTACAGTATTTGAAACTGTATACGGAATCACTGTATACCTACTTTCCAGGCAGCACATGTTCCGACCAATGGGTCACTACAGTATTTGAAACTGTATACGGAATCTTTGTATAACTACTTTCCGGGCAAAACATGGTCCGATCAATATGTCACTACAGTATTTGAAACTGTATACGGAATCATTGTATAACTACTTTCCAGACAAAACATGGTCCGATCAATAGGTCACTACAGTATTTGAAACTGTATACGGAATCATTGTATAACTACTTTCCAGGCAAAACATGGTCCGATCAATATGTCACTTCAGTATTTGAAACTGTATACGGAATCATTGCATAACTATTTTCCAGGCAGCACATGGTCCGACCAATAGGTCACTACAGTATTTGAAATTGTATACGGTATCACTGTATAACTACTTTCCATTCAGCACATGGTCCGATCAATAGGTCACTACAGATTTGAAACTGTATACGGTATCATTAAATATCTACTTTCCAGGCAGCACATGGTCCGACCAATAGGTCACTACAGTATTTGAAATTGTATACGGAATCACTGTATAACTACTTTCCAGGCAGCACATGGTCCGATCAATAGGTCACTACAGTATTTGAAATTGTATACGGAATCACTGTATAACTACTTTCCAGGCAGCACATGGTCCGATAAATAGGTCACTACAGTATTTGAAACTGTATACGGTATCATTATATATCTACTTTCCAGGCAGCACATGGTCCGACCAATAGGTCACTACAGTATTTGAAACTGTATACAGAATCATTGTGTAACTATTTTCCAGGCAGCACATGGTCCGACCAATAGGTCACTACAGTATTTGAAACTGTATACGGTATCACTGTATACCTACTTTCCAGGCAGCACATGTTCCGACCAATAGGTCACTACAGTATTTGAAACTGTATACGGAATCATTGTATAACTACTTTCCAGACAAAACATGGTCCGATCAATAGGTCACTACAGTATTTGAAACTGTATACGGAATCATTGTATAACTACTTTCCAGGCAAAACATGGTCCGATCAATATCTCACTACAGTATTTGAAACTGTATACGGAATCATTGCATAACTATTTTCCAGGCAGCACATGGTCCGACCAATAGGTCACTACAGTATTTAAAATTGTATACGGTATCACTGTATAACTACTTTCCATTCAGCACATGGTCCGATCAATAGGTCACTACAGTATTTGAAACTGTATACGGAATCATTGTATAACTATTTTTCCAGGCAGCACATGGTCCGATCAATAGGTCACTACAGTATTTGATACTGTATACGGAATCATTGTATAACTACTTTCCAGGCAGCGCATGGTCCCACCAATAGGTCACTACAGTATTTGAAACTGTATACAGAATCATTGCATAACTATTTTTCAGGCAGCACATGGTCCGACCAATAGGTCACTACAGTATTTGAAACTGTATACGGAATCATTGCATAACTATTTTTCAGGCAGCACATGGTCCGACCAATAGGTCACTACAGTATTTGAAACTGTATACGGAATCATTGCATAACTATTTTTCAGGCAGTACATGGTCGGACCAATAGGTCACTACAGTATTTGAAACTGTATACGGAATCATTGTGTAACTATTTTCCAGGCAGCACATGATCCGACCAATAGGTCACTACAGTATTTGAAATTGTATAAGGAATCACTATATAACTACTTTCCAGGCAGCACATGGTCCGATCAATAGGTCACTACAGTATTTGAAACTGTATACGGAATCATTGTATAACTACTTTCCAGGCAGCACATGGTCCGACCAATAGGTCACTACAGTAATTGAAACTGTATACGGAATCATTGTATAATTACTTTCCAGGCAGCACATGGTCCGATCAATAGGTCACTACAGTATTTGAAACTGTATACGGTATCATTATATAGCTACTTTCCAGGCAGCACATGGTCCGACCAATAGGTCACTACAGTACTTGAAATTGTGTACGGAATCACTGTATAACTATTTTCCAGGCAGCACATGGTCCGACCAATAGGTCACTACAGTATTTGAAATTGTATAGGGAATCACTGTATAACTACTTTCCAGGCAGCACATGGACCGACCAATAGGTCACTACAGTATTTGAAACTGTATACGGAATCATTGTATAACTATTTTCCAGGCAGCACATGGTCCGACCAATTGGTCACTACAGTATTTGAAATTGTATATGGAATCACTGTATAACTACTTTCCAGGCAGCACATGGTCCGACCAATAGGTCACTACAGTATTTGAAACTGTATACGGTATCATTATATAGCTACTTTCCAGGCAGCACATGGTCCGATCAATAGGTCACTACAGTATTTGAAACTGTATACGGTATCATTATATAGCTACTTTCCAGGCAGCACATGGTCCGATCAATAGGTCACTACAGTATTTGAAACTGTTTACGGAATCATTGTATAATTATTTTCCAGGCAGCACATGGTCCGACCAATAGGTCACTACAGTATTTGAAACTGTATACGGAATCATTGTATAACTACTTTCCAGGCAGCGCATGGTCCCACCAATAGGTCACTACAGTATTTGAAACTGTATACGGAATCATTGCATAACTATTTTCCAGGCAGCACATGGTCCGACCAATAGGTCACTACAGTATTTGAAACTGTATACGGAATCATTGTGTAACTATTTACCAGGCAGCCCATGGTCCGACCAATAGGTCACTACATTTTTTGAAACTGTATACGGAATCATTGCATAACTATTTTCCAGGCAGCACATGGTCCGACCAATAGGTCACTACAGTATTTGAAACTGTATACGGAATCTCTGTATAACTACTTTCCAGGCAGCGCATGGTCCGACCAATAGGTCACTACAGTATTTGAAACTATATACGGTATCATTATATAGCTACTTTCCAGGCAGCACATGGTCCGATCAATAGGTCACTACAGTATTTGAAACTGTATACGGAATCATTGTATAACTACTTTCCAGGCAGCACATGGTCCGATCAATAGGTCACTACAGTATTTGAAATTGTATACGGAATCACTGTATAACTACTTTCCAGGCAGCACATGGTCCGATCAATAGGTCACTACAGTATTTGAAACTGTATACGGAATCACTGTATAACTACTTTCCATGCAGCACATATTCCGACCAATAGGTCACTACAGTTTTTGAAAATGTATACGGAATCATTGTATAACTACTTTCCAGGCAGCACATGTTCCGACCAATAGGTTACTACAGTATTTGAAACTGTATACGGTATCATTATATAGCTACTTTCCAGGCAGCACATGGTCCGATCAATAGGTCACTACAGTATTTGAAACTGTATACGGTATCATTATATAGCTACTTTCCAGGCAGCACATGGTCCGACCAATAGGTCACTACAGTATTTGAAACTGTATACGGTATCATTATATAGCTACTTTCCAGGCAGCACATGGTCCGACCAATAGGTCACTACAGTATTTGAAACTGTATACGGTATCATTATATAGCTACTTTTCAGGCAGCACATGGTCCGATCAATAGGTCATTACAGTATATGAAACTGTATACGGTATCATTATATAGCTACTTTCCAGGCAGCACATGGTCCGATCAATAGGTCACTACAGTATTTGAAACTGTATACGGTATCATTATATAGCTACTTTCCAGGCAGCACATAGTCCGATCAATAGGTCACTACAGTATTTGAAGCTGTATATGGTATCATTATATAGCTACTTTCCAGGCAGCACATGGTCCGATCAATAGGTCACTACAGTATTTGAAACTGTATACGGTATCATTATATAGCTACTTTCCAGGCAGCACATGGTCCGATCAATAGGTCACTACAGTATTTGAAACTGTATACGGTATCATTATATAGCTACTTTCCAGGCTGCACATGGTCCGATCAATAGGTCACTACAGTATTTGAAATTGTATATGGAATCACTGTATAACTACTTTCCAGGCAGCACATGGTCCGACCAATAGGTAACTACAGTATTTGAAATTGTATACGGAATCACTGTATAACTACTTTCCAGGCAGCACATGGTCCGATCAATAGGTCACTACAGTAATTGAGACTGTATACGCAATCATTGCTTAACTATTTTCCAGGCAGCACATGGTTTGACCAATAGGTCACTACAGTATTTAAACTGTATACGGAATCATTGCATAACTATTTTCTAGGCAGCACATGGTCCGACCAATAGGTCACTACAGTATTTGTAATTGTATACGGAATCATTGTATAACTACTTACCAGGCAGGAAATGCTACGGCCACTAAGCACTACGGTAACTGTATACAGAGTCTGCGTAACTACTTGCAGAAAGGATGGATGACATCCATTACGGTATTTAAAACTATATAGGAAAATGTGGCCCAGCCCCTATGCTACAACGGCATTTCCAACTAAAAAAGGACGAAATTAAAAAAAGGGCTTAACATGTACGATATATGCTGGCCTCTAAGCAACTACGGTATTTACAACTGTATAGGGGCATAATGAATAAAGGACTTAAGATGTATGACGTATTCTGGCCACTAAGCCACTACGGTATTTACAACTGTATAGGGGCATAATGAATAAAGGCCTTCAGATGTATGACGTATTCTGGCCACTTAGCCACTACGGTATTTTCTACTCTTTAGGGACAGAATGAATAAAGGTCTTAATATGGAGCTCGTACACTGACAACCAAACCTCTACGTTTTTTTCAATCCTATAGAGATAGACTGAATAAATGGATTAACATGAAGGACGTATTCTGGCCACTAAGCCACTACAGTTTTTCCAACAATGTAGGTAGAGAATGAATAAGGGGCTTAACATGTAGGACGTATTCTGGCCACTAAGGCACTACGGTATTTCCAACTCTACAGGCACAGAATTAATGAAGAACTTCTCATGTTGGTCGTATTCTGGCCACTAAGGCACTACAGTATTTCCAACCCCATTGCGACAGAATGAATAAAGGGCTTAACATGTAGGACGTATTACGCCAACTAAGCCACTACGCTATTATCAACTCTACAGGCACAGAATTAATGAAGAGCTTAACATGTTGGTCGTATTCTGGCCACTAAGGCACTACGGTATTTCCAACTCTATAGGGAAAGATAGAATAAAGGGCTTAACATGTAGGACGTATTCTGGCCACTAAGGCACTACGGTATTTCCAACTCTAAAGGGACAGAATGTATAAAGGGCTTGACATGTAGGACGTATTCTGGCCACTAAGGCACTACGGTATTTCCAACTCTATAGGGACAGAATGAATAAAGGGCTTAACATGTAGGACGTATTCTGGCCACTAAGGCACTACGGTATTTCCAACCTTATAGGGATAGAATGAATAAAGGGCTTAACATGTAGGACGTATTCTGGCCACTAAGGCACTACGGTATTTCCAACTCTATAGGGACAGAATGAATAAAGGGCTTGACATGTAGGACGTATTCTGGCCACTAAGGCACTACGGTATTTCCAACTCTATAGGGACAGAATGAATAAAGGGCTTAACATGTAGGTCGTATTCTGGCCACTAAGGCACTACGGTATTTCCAACTCTATAGGGACAGAATGAATAAAGGGCTTTACATATAGGACGTATTCTGACCACTAAGGCACTACGGTATTTTCAACTCTATAGGGACAGAATGTATAAAGGGCTTAATATGTAGGACGTATTCTGGCCACTAAGGCACTACGCTATTATCAACTCTACAGGCACAGAATTAATGAAGAGCTTAACATGTTGGTCGTATTCTGGCCACTAAGGCACTACGGTATTTAGAACTCTATAGGGACAGAATGAATAAAGGGCTTTACATGTAGGACGTATTATGCCAACTAAGCCACTACGCTATTATCAACTCTACAGGCACAGAATTAATGAAGAGCTTAACATGTTGGACGTATTCTGGCCACTCAGGCACTACGGTATTTCCAACTCTATAATGACAGATAGAATAAAGGGCTTAACATGTAGGACGTATTCTGGCCACTAAGGCACTACGGTATTTCCAACCTTATAGGGATAGAATGAATAAAGGGTTTAACATGTAGGACGTATTGTGGCCACTAAGGCACTACGATATGTCCAACTCTATAGGGACAGAATTAATTAGGGCTTAACATGTAGGACGAATTCTGGCCACTAAGGCACTTCGGTATTTCCAACTCTTTAGGGACAGAATGAATAATGAGCTTTACATGTAGGACGTATTCTGGCCATTAAGCCACTACGATATTTTTAACTCTATAAGGACAGAATGAATAAATGGCGTAACATGTAGGTCTTGTGCTTGCCACTAAGTCACTAGGGTACTTCCAATCCTATATTGACAGAATGATTAAAGGGCTTAACATGTAGGACGTATTCTGGCCACTAAGGCACTACGTTATTTCCAACTTTATAGGGACAGAATGAATAAAGGGCTTAACATGTAGGACGTATTCTGGCCACTAAGGCACTACGGTATTTCCAACTCTATAGGGACAGAATGAATAAAGGTCTTAACATGTAGGACGTATTCTGGCCACTAAGGCACTACGGTATTTTCAACTCTATAGGGACAGAATGAATAAAGGGCTTAACATGTAGGACGTATTTTAGCCACTAAGGCACTACGGTATTTCCAACTCTATAGGGAAAGATAGAATAAAGGGCTTAACATGTAGGACGTATTCTGGCCACTAAGGCACTACGGTATTTCCAACTCTATAGGGACAGAATGAATAAAGGGCTTAACATGTAGGACGTATTCTGGACACTAAGGCACTACGGTATTTCCAACTCTATAGGGACAGAATGAATAAAGGACCTAACATGTAGGACGTATTCTGGCCATTAAGGCACTACGGTACTTCCAACTCTATAGGGACAGAATGAATAAAGGGCTTAACATGTAGGACGTATTCTGGCCACTAAGGCACTACGGTATTTCCAACACTATAGGGAAAGATAGAATAAAGGGCTTAACATGTAGGACGTATTCTGGCCACTAAGGCACTACGGTATTTCCAACTCTATAGGGACAGAATGAATAAAGGACTTAACATGTAGGACGTATTCTGGCCACTAAGGCACTACGGTATTTCCAACTCTATAGGGACAGAATGAATAAAGGGCTTAACATGTAGGACGTATTCTGGCCACTAAGGCACTACGGTATTTCCAACTCTATAGGGACAGAATGAATAAAGGACCTAACATGTAGGACGTATTCTGGCCATTAAGGCACTACGGTATTTCCAACTCTAAAGGGACAGAATGAATAAAGGGCTAACCATGTATGACGTATTCTGGCCACTAAGGCACTACGGTATTAGCTGTATAGGGGCAGAATGATAAATGACTTTACAAAGAGGACGTATTCCGGCAACTAAGCCACTACGGTTTTTCCAACCCTATAGAGACAGAATGAATAAAAGGGCGTAACATTTAGAAGGCATTCTTGCCACCAAAGCACTACGGTATTAGCTGTATAGGGACAGAATGAATAATGACTTGACAAAGAGGACGTATTCTGGCAACTAAGCCACTACGGTTATTCCAACTCTTTATGGACAGAATAAATAAAGGGCTTAACATGTAGGACGTATTTTGGCCAGTAAGGTACTACGGTAATTCCAACTCTATAAAGACATAATGAATAAACGATCCAACATTTAGAACATATTCTGGTTGAGAAGCCACTACGTTATTTCCAACCTTATAGGGACAAATTGAAAAAAAGGGCTTAACATATATTACGTATTCTGCAAACTAAGTCACTACTGTAGGCAACTGTGTCCAACTCTGTAGGCACAGAATGAATAAAGGGCTTAAAATGTAGGTTGTATTCTGGCCACTAAGGCACTACGGTATTTCTGAATCTATAGGGATGGAATGAATAAAGTGCTTAACAAAGAGGACGTATTATAGCAACAAAGGCACTACGGTATTTCCAACTCTATATAGACAGAATGAATAAACGAATTAACATGTAGGTCGTATTCTAGCCACTAAGGCACTACGGTATTTCCAAATTTATAGGGACAGAATGAATAAAGGGGTATGGCATAGACCACGTACTCTGGCAACCAAGCCACTATGGTTTTTCCAACCCTATAGGGACAGAATGAATAAAAGACCTAACATGTAGGACGTATTCTGGCCATTAAGGCACTACGGTATTTCCAACTCTATAGGGACAGAATTAATAAAGGACCTAACATGTAGGACTTATTCTGGCCATTAAGGCACTACGGTATTTCCAACTCTATAGGGACAGAATGAATAAAGGGCTTAACATGTAGGACGAATTCTGGCCACTAAGGCACTTCGGTATTTCCAACTCTTTAGGGACAGAATGAATAATGAGCTTTACATGTAGGACGTATTCTGGCCATTAAGCCACTACGATATTTTTAACTCTATAAGGACAGAATGAATAAAGGGCTTAACATGTAGGACGTATTCTGGCCATTAAGGCACTACGGTATTTCCAACTCTAAAGGGACAGAATGAATAAAGGGCTAACCATGTATGACGTATTCTGGCCACTAAGGCACTACGGTATTAGCTGTATAGGGGCAGAATGATAAATGACTTTACAAAGAGGACGTATTCCGGCAACTAAGCCACTACGGTTTTTCCAACCCTATAGAGACAGAATGAATAAAAGGGCCTAACATTTAGGACGCATTCTTGCTACCAAAGCACTACGGTATTAGCTGTATAGGGACAGAATGAATAATGACTTGACAAAGAGGACGTATTCTGGCAACTAAGCCACTACGGTTATTCCAACCCTTTATGGACAGAATAAATAAAGGGCTTAACATGTAGGACGTATTTTGGCCAGTAAGGTACTACGGTAATTCCAACTCTATAAAGACATAATGAATAAACGATCCAACATTTAGAACATATTCTGGTTGAGAAGCCACTACGTTATTTCCAACCATATAGGGACAAATTGAAAAAAAGGGCTTAACATATATTACGTATTCTGCAAACTAAGTCACTACTGTAGGCAACTGTGTCCAACTCTGTAGGCACAGAATGAATAAAGGGCTTAAAATGTAGGTTGTATTCTGGCCACTAAGGCACTACGGTATTTCTGAATCTATAGGGATGGAATGAATAAAGTGCTTAACAAAGAGGACGTATTATAGCAACAAAGGCACTACGGTATTTCCAACTCTATATGGACAGAATGAATAAACGAATTAACATGTAGGTCGTATTCTAGCCACTAAGGCACTACGGTATTTCCAAATTTATAGGGACAGAATGAATAAAGGGGTATGGCATAGACCACGTACTCTGGCAACCAAGCCACTATGGTTTTTCCAACCCTATAGGGACAGAATGAATAAAAGACCTAACATGTAGAACGTATTCTGGCCATTAAGGCACTACGGTATTTCCAACTCTATAGGGACAGAATGAATAAAGGACCTAACATGTAGGACTTATTCTGGCCATTAAGGCACTACGGTATTTCCAACTCTATAGGGACAGAATGAATAAAGGGCTTAACATGTAGGACGTATTCTGGCCATTAAGGCACTACGGTATTTCCAACTCTAAAGGGACAGAATGAATAAAGGGCTAACCATGTATGACGTATTCTGGCCACTAAGGCACTACGGTATTAGCTGTATAGGGGCAGAATGATAAATGACTTTACAAAGAGAACGTATTCCGGCAACTAAGCCACTACGGTTTTTCCAACCCTATAGAGACAGAATGAATAAAAGGGCCTAACATTTAGGACGCATTCTTGCCACCAAAGCACTACGGTATTAGCTGTATAGGGACAGAATGAATAAAGGACCTAACATGTAGGACGTATTCTGGCCATTAAGGCACTACGGTACTTCCAACTCTATAGGGACAGAATGAATAAAGGGCTTAACATGTAGGACGTATTCTGGCCATTAAGGCACTACGGTATTTCCAACTCTAAAGGGACAGAATAAATAAAGGGCTTAACATGTAGGACGTAGTCTGGCCATTAAGGCACTACGGTATTTCCAACTCTATAGGGACAGAATGAATAAAGGACCTAACATGTAGGACGTATTCTGGCCATTAAGGCACTACGGTATTTCCAACTCTATAGGGACAGAATGAATAAAGGACCTAACATGTAGGACTTATTCTGGCCATTAAGGCACTACGGTATTTCCAACTCTATAGGGACAGAATGAATAAAGGGCTTAACATGTAGGACTTATTCTGGCCATTAAGGCACTACGGTATTTCCAACTCTAAAGGGACAGAATGAATAAAGGGCTAACCATGTATGACGTATTCTGGCCACTAAGGCACTACGGTATTAGCTGTATAGGGGCAGAATGATAAATGACTTTACAAAGAGGACGTATTCCGGCAACTAAGCCACTACGGTTTTTCCAACCCTATAGAGACAGAATGAATAAAAGGGCCTAACATTTAGGACGCAT
This sequence comes from Prosapia bicincta, assembly GCA_036971475.1. Lineage (NCBI taxonomy): Eukaryota > Metazoa > Arthropoda > Insecta > Hemiptera > Cercopidae > Prosapia > Prosapia bicincta. The sequence goes on along the minus strand of JBAIZL010000002.1, from coordinate 326,590,355 downwards.
TCTTGCTACCAAAGCACTACGGTATTAGCTGTATAGGGACAGAATGAATAATGACTTGACAAAGAGGACGTATTCTGGCAACTAAGCCACTACGGTTATTCCAACCCTTTATGGACAGAATAAATAAAGGGCTTAACATGTAGGACGTATTTTGGCCAGTAAGGTACTACGGTAATTCCAACTCTATAAAGACATAATGAATAAACGATCCAACATTTAGAACATATTCTGGTTGAGAAGCCACTACGTTATTTCCAACCATATAGGGACAAATTGAAAAAAAGGGCTTAACATATATTACGTATTCTGCAAACTAAGTCACTACTGTAGGCAACTGTGTCCAACTCTGTAGGCACAGAATGAATAAAGGGCTTAAAATGTAGGTTGTGTTCTGGCCACTAAGGCACTACGGTATTTCTGAATCTATAAGGATGGAATGAATAAAGTGCTTAACAAAGAGGACGTATTATAGCAACAAAGGCACTACGGTATTTCCAACTCTATATGGACAGAATGAATAAACGAATTAACATGTAGGTCGTATTCTAGCCACTAAGGCACTACGGTATTTCCAAATTTATAGGGACAGAATGAATAAAGGGGTATGGCATAGACCACGTACTCTGGCAACCAAGCCACTATGGTTTTTCCAACCCTATAGGGACAGAATGAATAAAGGACCTAACATGTAGGACGTATTCTGGCCATTAAGGCACTACGGTATTTCCAACTCTATAGGGACAGAATGAATAAAGGACCTAACATGTAGGACTTATTCTGGCCATTAAGGCACTACGGTATTTCCAACTCTATAGGGACAGAATGAATAAAGGGCTTAACATGTAGGACGTATTCTGGCCATTAAGGCACTACGGTATTTCCAACTCTAAAGGGACAGAATGAATAAAGGGCTAACCATGTATGACGTATTCTGGCCACTAAGGCACTACGGTATTAGCTGTATAGGGGCAGAATGATAAATGACTTTACAAAGAGAACGTATTCCGGCAACTAAGCCACTACGGTTTTTCCAACCCTATAGAGACAGAATGAATAAAAGGGCCTAACATTTAGGACGCATTCTTGCCACCAAAGCACTACGGTATTAGCTGTATAGGGACAGAATGAATAAAGGACCTAACATGTAGGACGTATTCTGGCCATTAAGGCACTACGGTACTTCCAACTCTATAGGGACAGAATGAATAAAGGGCTTAACATGTAGGACGTATTCTGGCCATTAAGGCACTACGGTATTTCCAACTCTAAAGGGACAGAATAAATAAAGGGCTTAACATGTAGGACGTATTCTGGCCATTAAGGCACTACGGTATTTCCAACTCTATAGGGACAGAATGAATAAAGGACCTAACATGTAGGACGTATTCTGGCCATTAAGGCACTACGGTATTTCCAACTCTATAGGGACAGAATGAATAAAGGACCTAACATGTAGGACTTATTCTGGCCATTAAGGCACTACGGTATTTCCAACTCTATAGGGACAGAATGAATAAAGGGCTTAACATGTAGGACGTATTCTGGCCATTAAGGCACTACGGTATTTCCAACTCTAAAGGGACAGAATGAATAAAGGGCTAACCATGTATGACGTATTCTGGCCACTAAGGCACTACGGTACTAGCTGTATAGGGGCAGAATGATAAATGACTTTACAAAGAGGACGTATTCCGGCAACTAAGCCACTACGGTTTTTCCAACCCTATAGAGACAGAATGAATAAAAGGGCCTAACATTTAGGACGCATTCTTGCCACCAAAGCACTACGGTATTAGCTGTATAGGGACAGAATGAATAATGACTTGACAAAGAGGACGTATTCTGGCAACTAAGCCACTACGGTTATTCCAACCCTTTATGGACAGAATAAATAAAGGGCTTAACATGTAGGACGTATTTTGGCCAGTAAGGTACTACGGTAATTCCAACTCTATAAAGACATAATGAATAAACGATCCAACATTTAGAACATATTCTGGTTGAGAAGCCACTACGTTATTTCCAACCATATAGGGACAAATTGAAAAAAAGGGCTTAACATATATTACGTATTCTGCAAACTAAGTCACTACTGTAGGCAACTGTGTCCAACTCTGTAGGCACAGAATGAATAAAGGGCTTAAAATGTAGGTTGTATTCTGGCCACTAAGGCACTACGGTATTTCTGAATCTATAGGGATGGAATGAATAAAGTGCTTAACAAAGAGGACGTATTATAGCAACAAAGGCACTACGGTATTTCCAACTCTATATGGACAGAATGAATAAACGAATTAACATGTAGGTCGTATTCTAGCCACTAAGGCACTACGGTATTTCCAAATTTATAGGGACAGAATGAATAAAGGGGTATGGCATAGACCACGTACTCTGGCAACCAAGCCACTATGGTTTTTCCAACCCTATAGGGACAGAATGAATAAAGGACCTAACATGTAGGACGTATTCTGGCCATTAAGGCACTACGGTATTTCCAACTCTATAGGGACAGAATGAATAAAGGACCTAACATGTAGGACTTATTCTGGCCATTAAGGCACTACGGTATTTCCAACTCTATAGGGACAGAATGAATAAAGGGCTTAACATGTAGGACGTATTCTGGCCATTAAGGCACTACGGTATTTCCAACTCTAAAGGGACAGAATGAATAAAGGGCTAACCATGTATGACGTATTCTGGCCACTAAGGCACTACGGTATTAGCTGTATAGGGGCAGAATGATAAATGACTTTACAAAGAGGACGTATTCCGGCAACTAAGCCACTACGGTTTTTCCAACCCTATAGAGACAGAATGAATAAAAGGGCCTAACATTTAGGACGCATTCTTGCTACCAAAGCACTACGGTATTAGCTGTATAGGGACAGAATGAATAATGACTTGACAAAGAGGACGTATTCTGGCCACTAAGCCACTACGGTTATTCCAACCCTTTATGGACAGAATAAATAAAGGGCTTAACATGTAGGACGTATTTTGGCCAGTAAGGTACTACGGTAATTCCAACTCTATAAAGACATAATGAATAAACGATCCAACATTTAGAACATATTCTGGTTGAGAAGCCACTACGTTATTTCCAACCATATAGGGACAAATTGAAAAATGGGCTTAACATATATTACGTATTCTGCAAACTAAGTCACTACTGTAGGCAACTGTGTCCAACTCTGTAGGCACAGAATGAATAAAGGGCTTAAAATGTAGGTTGTATTCTGGCCACTAAGGCACTACGGTATTTCTGAATCTATAGGGATGGAATGAATAAAGTGCTTAACAAAGAGGACGTATTATAGCAACAAAGGCACTACGGTATTTCCAACTCTATATGGACAGAATAAATAAACGAATTAACATGTAGGTCGTATTCTAGCCACTAAGGCACTACGGTATTTCCAAATTTATAGGGACAGAATGAATAAAGGGGTATGGCATAGACCACGTACTCTGGCAACCAAGCCACTATGGTTTTTCCAACCCTATAGGGACAGAATGAATAAAGGACCTAACATGTAGGACGTATTCTGGCCATTAAGGCACTACGGTATTTCCAACTCTATAGGGACAGAATGAATAAAGGACCTAACATGTAGGACTTATTCTGGCCATTAGGGCACTACGGTATTTCCAACTCTATAGGGACAGAATGAATAAAGGGCTTAACATGTAGGACGTATTCTGGCCATTAAGGCACTACGGTATTTCCAACTCTAAAGGGACAGAATGAATAAAGGGCTAACCATGTATGACGTATTCTGGCCACTAAGGCACTACGGTATTAGCTGTATAGGGGCAGAATGATAAATGACTTTACAAAGAGAACGTATTCCGGCAACTAAGCCACTACGGTTTTTCCAACCCTATAGAGACAGAATGAATAAAAGGGCCTAACATTTAGGACGCATTCTTGCCACCAAAGCACTACGGTATTAGCTGTATAGGGACAGAATGAATAAAGGACCTAACATGTAGGACGTATTCTGGCCATTAAGGCACTACGGTACTTCCAACTCTATAGGGACAGAATGAATAAAGGGCTTAACATGTAGGACGTATTCTGGCCATTAAGGCACTACGGTATTTCCAACTCTAAAGGGACAGAATAAATAAAGGGCTTAACATGTAGGACGTATTCTGGCCATTAAGGCACTACGGTATTTCCAACTCTATAGGGACAGAATGAATAAAGGACCTAACATGTAGGACGTATTCTGGCCATTAAGGCACTACGGTATTTCCAACTCTATAGGGACAGAATGAATAAAGGACCTAACATGTAGGACTTATTCTGGCCATTAAGGCACTACGGTATTTCCAACTCTATAGGGACAGAATGAATAAAGGGCTTAACATGTAGGACGTATTCTGGCCATTAAGGCACTACGGTATTTCCAACTCTAAAGGGACAGAATGAATAAAGGGCTAACCATGTATGACGTATTCTGGCCACTAAGGCACTACGGTACTAGCTGTATAGGGGCAGAATGATAAATGACTTTACAAAGAGGACGTATTCCGGCAACTAAGCCACTACGGTTTTTCCAACCCTATAGAGACAGAATGAATAAAAGGGCCTAACATTTAGGACGCATTCTTGCCACCAAAGCACTACGGTATTAGCTGTATAGGGACAGAATGAATAATGACTTGACAAAGAGGACGTATTCTGGCAACTAAGCCACTACGGTTATTCCAACCCTTTATGGACAGAATAAATAAAGGGCTTAACATGTAGGACGTATTTTGGCCAGTAAGGTACTACGGTAATTCCAACTCTATAAAGACATAATGAATAAACGATCCAACATTTAGAACATATTCTGGTTGAGAAGCCACTACGTTATTTCCAACCATATAGGGACAAATTGAAAAAAAGGGCTTAACATATATTACGTATTCTGCAAACTAAGTCACTACTGTAGGCAACTGTGTCCAACTCTGTAGGCACAGAATGAATAAAGGGCTTAAAATGTAGGTTGTATTCTGGCCACTAAGGCACTACGGTATTTCTGAATCTATAGGGATGGAATGAATAAAGTGCTTAACAAAGAGGACGTATTATAGCAACAAAGGCACTACGGTATTTCCAACTCTATATGGACAGAATGAATAAACGAATTAACATGTAGGTCGTATTCTAGCCACTAAGGCACTACGGTATTTCCAAATTTATAGGGACAGAATGAATAAAGGGGTATGGCATAGACCACGTACTCTGGCAACCAAGCCACTATGGTTTTTCCAACCCTATAGGGACAGAATGAATAAAGGACCTAACATGTAGGACGTATTCTGGCCATTAAGGCACTACGGTATTTCCAACTCTATAGGGACAGAATGAATAAAGGACCTAACATGTAGGACTTATTCTGGCCATTAAGGCACTACGGTATTTCCAACTCTATAGGGACAGAATGAATAAAGGGCTTAACATGTAGGACGTATTCTGGCCATTAAGGCACTACGGTATTTCCAACTCTAAAGGGACAGAATGAATAAAGGGCTAACCATGTATGACGTATTCTGGCCACTAAGGCACTACGGTATTAGCTGTATAGGGGCAGAATGATAAATGACTTTACAAAGAGGACGTATTCCGGCAACTAAGCCACTACGGTTTTTCCAACCCTATAGAGACAGAATGAATAAAAGGGCCTAACATTTAGGACGCATTCTTGCTACCAAAGCACTACGGTATTAGCTGTATAGGGACAGAATGAATAATGACTTGACAAAGAGGACGTATTCTGGCCACTAAGCCACTACGGTTATTCCAACCCTTTATGGACAGAATAAATAAAGGGCTTAACATGTAGGACGTATTTTGGCCAGTAAGGTACTACGGTAATTCCAACTCTATAAAGACATAATGAATAAACGATCCAACATTTAGAACATATTCTGGTTGAGAAGCCACTACGTTATTTCCAACCATATAGGGACAAATTGAAAAATGGGCTTAACATATATTACGTATTCTGCAAACTAAGTCACTACTGTAGGCAACTGTGTCCAACTCTGTAGGCACAGAATGAATAAAGGGCTTAAAATGTAGGTTGTATTCTGGCCACTAAGGCACTACGGTATTTCTGAATCTATAGGGATGGAATGAATAAAGTGCTTAACAAAGAGGACGTATTATAGCAACAAAGGCACTACGGTATTTCCAACTCTATATGGACAGAATAAATAAACGAATTAACATGTAGGTCGTATTCTAGCCACTAAGGCACTACGGTATTTCCAAATTTATAGGGACAGAATGAATAAAGGGGTATGGCATAGACCACGTACTCTGGCAACCAAGCCACTATGGTTTTTCCAACCCTATAGGGACAGAATGAATAAAGGACCTAACATGTAGGACGTATTCTGGCCATTAAGGCACTACGGTATTTCCAACTCTATAGGGACAGAATGAATAAAGGACCTAACATGTAGGACTTATTCTGGCCATTAGGGCACTACGGTATTTCCAACTCTATAGGGACAGAATGAATAAAGGGCTTAACATGTAGGACGTATTCTGGCCATTAAGGCACTACGGTATTTCCAACTCTAAAGGGACAGAATGAATAAAGGGCTAACCATGTATGACGTATTCTGGCCACTAAGGCACTACGGTATTAGCTGTATAGGGGCAGAATGATAAATGACTTTACAAAGAGAACGTATTCCGGCAACTAAGCCACTACGGTTTTTCCAACCCTATAGAGACAGAATGAATAAAAGGGCCTAACATTTAGGACGCATTCTTGCCACCAAAGCACTACGGTATTAGCTGTATAGGGACAGAATGAATAAAGGACCTAACATGTAGGACGTATTCTGGCCATTAAGGCACTACGGTACTTCCAACTCTATAGGGACAGAATGAATAAAGGGCTTAACATGTAGGACGTATTCTGGCCATTAAGGCACTACGGTATTTCCAACTCTAAAGGGACAGAATAAATAAAGGGCTTAACATGTAGGACGTATTCTGGCCATTAAGGCACTACGGTATTTCCAACTCTATAGGGACAGAATGAATAAAGGACCTAACATGTAGGACGTATTCTGGCCATTAAGGCACTACGGTATTTCCAACTCTATAGGGACAGAATGAATAAAGGACCTAACATGTAGGACTTATTCTGGCCATTAAGGCACTACGGTATTTCCAACTCTATAGGGACAGAATGAATAAAGGGCTTAACATGTAGGACGTATTCTGGCCATTAAGGCACTACGGTATTTCCAACTCTAAAGCGACAGAATGAATAAAGGGCTAACCATGTATGACGTATTCTGGCCACTAAGGCACTACGGTACTAGCTGTATAGGGGCAGAATGATAAATGACTTTACAAAGAGGACGTATTCCGGCAACTAAGCCACTACGGTTTTTCCAACCCTATAGAGACAGAATGAATAAAAGGGCCTAACATTTAGGACGCATTCTTGCCACCAAAGCACTACGGTATTAGCTGTATAGGGACAGAATGAATAATGACTTGACAAAGAGGACGTATTCTGGCAACTAAGCCACTACGGTTATTCCAACCCTTTATGGACAGAATAAATAAAGGGCTTAACATGTAGGACGTATTTTGGCCAGTAAGGTACTACGGTAATTCCAACTCTATAAAGACATAATGAATAAACGATCCAACATTTAGAACATATTCTGGTTGAGAAGCCACTACGTTATTTCCAACCATATAGGGACAAATTGAAAAAAAGGGCTTAACATATATTACGTATTCTGCAAACTAAGTCACTACTGTAGGCAACTGTGTCCAACTCTGTAGGCACAGAATGAATAAAGGGCTTAAAATGTAGGTTGTATTCTGGCCACTAAGGCACTACGGTATTTCTGAATCTATAGGGATGGAATGAATAAAGTGCTTAACAAAGAGGACGTATTATAGCAACAAAGGCACTACGGTATTTCCAACTCTATATGGACAGAATGAATAAACGAATTAACATGTAGGTCGTATTCTAGCCACTAAGGCACTACGGTATTTCCAAATTTATAGGGACAGAATGAATAAAGGGGTATGGCATAGACCACGTACTCTGGCAACCAAGCCACTATGGTTTTTCCAACCCTATAGGGACAGAATGAATAAAGGACCTAACATGTAGGACGTATTCTGGCCATTAAGGCACTACGGTATTTCCAACTCTATAGGGACAGAATGAATAAAGGACCTAACATGTAGGACTTATTCTGGCCATTAAGGCACTACGGTATTTCCAACTCTATAGGGACAGAATGAATAAAGGGCTTAACATGTAGGACGTATTCTGGCCATTAAGGCACTACGGTATTTCCAACTCTAAAGGGACAGAATGAATAAAGGGCTAACCATGTATGACGTATTCTGGCCACTAAGGCACTACGGTATTAGCTGTATAGGGGCAGAATGATAAATGACTTTACAAAGAGGACGTATTCCGGCAACTAAGCCACTACGGTTTTTCCAACCCTATAGAGACAGAATGAATAAAAGGGCCTAACATTTAGGACGCATTCTTGCTACCAAAGCACTACAGTATTAGCTGTATAGGGACAGAATGAATAATGACTTGACAAAGAGGACGTATTCTGGCCACTAAGCCACTACGGTTATTCCAACCCTTTATGGACAGAATAAATAAAGGGCTTAACATGTAGGACGTATTTTGGCCAGTAAGGTACTACGGTAATTCCAACTCTATAAAGACATAATGAATAAACGATCCAACATTTAGAACATATTCTGGTTGAGAAGCCACTACGTTATTTCCAACCATATAGGGACAAATTGAAAAATGGGCTTAACATATATTACGTATTCTGCAAACTAAGTCACTACTGTAGGCAACTGTGTCCAACTCTGTAGGCACAGAATGAATAAAGGGCTTAAAATGTAGGTTGTATTCTGGCCACTAAGGCACTACGGTATTTCTGAATCTATAGGGATGGAATGAATAAAGTGCTTAACAAAGAGGACGTATTATAGCAACAAAGGCACTACGGTATTTCCAACTCTATATGGACAGAATAAATAAACGAATTAACATGTAGGTCGTATTCTAGCCACTAAGGCACTACGGTATTTCCAAATTTATAGGGACAGAATGAATAAAGGGGTATGGCATAGACCACGTACTCTGGCAACCAAGCCACTATGGTTTTTCCAACCCTATAGGGACAGAATGAATAAAGGACCTAACATGTAGGACGTATTCTGGCCATTAAGGCACTACGGTATTTCCAACTCTATAGGGACAGAATGAATAAAGGACCTAACATGTAGGACTTATTCTGGCCATTAGGGCACTACGGTATTTCCAACTCTATAGGGACAGAATGAATAAAGGGCTTAACATGTAGGACGTATTCTGGCCATTAAGGCACTACGGTATTTCCAACTCTAAAGGGACAGAATGAATAAAGGGCTAACCATGTATGACGTATTCTGGCCACTAAGGCACTACGGTATTAGCTGTATAGGGGCAGAATGATAAATGACTTTACAAAGAGAACGTATTCCGGCAACTAAGCCACTACGGTTTTTCCAACCCTATAGAGACAGAATGAATAAAAGGGCCTAACATTTAGGACGCATTCTTGCCACCAAAGCACTACGGTATTAGCTGTATAGGGACAGAATGAATAAAGGACCTAACATGTAGGACGTATTCTGGCCATTAAGGCACTACGGTACTTCCAACTCTATAGGGACAGAATGAATAAAGGGCTTAACATGTAGGACGTATTCTGGCCATTAAGGCACTACGGTATTTCTAACTCTAAAGGGACAGAATAAATAAAGGGCTTAACATGTAGGACGTATTCTGGCCATTAAGGCACTACGGTATTTCCAACTCTATAGGGACAGAATGAATAAAGGACCTAACATGTAGGACGTATTCTGGCCATTAAGGCACTACGGTATTTCCAACTCTATAGGGACAGAATGAATAAAGGACCTAACATGTAGGACTTATTCTGGCCATTAAAGCACTACGGTATTTCCAACTCTATAGGGACAGAATGAATAAAGGGCTTAACATGTAGGACGTATTCTGGCCATTAAGGCACTACGGTATTTCCAACTCTAAAGGGACAGAATGAATAAAGGGCTAACCATGTATGACGTATTCTGGCCACTAAGGCACTACGGTATTAGCTGTATAGGGGCAGAATGATAAATGACTTTACAAAGAGGACGTATTCCGGCAACTAAGCCACTACGGTTTTTCCAACCCTATAGAGACAGAATGAATAAAAGGGCCTAACATTTAGGACGCATTCTTGCCACCAAAGCACTACGGTATTAGCTGTATAGGGACAGAATGAATAATGACTTGACAAAGAGGACGTATTCTGGCAACTAAGCCACTACGGTTATTCCAACCCTTTATGGACAGAATAAATAAAGGGCTTAACATGTAGGACGTATTTTGGCCAGTAAGGTACTACGGTAATTCCAACTCTATAAAGACATAATGAATAAACGATCCAACATTTAGAACATATTCTGGTTGAGAAGCCACTACGTTATTTCCAACCATATAGGGACAAATTGAAAAAAAGGGCTTAACATATATTACGTATTCTGCAAACTAAGTCACTACTGTAGGCAACTGTGTCCAACTCTGTAGGCACAGAATGAATAAAGGGCTTAAAATGTAGGTTGTATTCTGGCCACTAAGGCACTACGGTATTTCTGAATCTATAGGGATGGAATGAATAAAGTGCTTAACAAAGAGGACGTATTATAGCAACAAAGGCACTACGGTATTTCCAACTCTATATGGACAGAATGAATAAACGAATTAACATGTAGGTCGTATTCTAGCCACTAAGGCACTACGGTATTTCCAAATTTATAGGGACAGAATGAATAAAGGGGTATGGCATAGACCACGTACTCTGGCAACCAAGCCACTATGGTTTTTCCAACCCTATAGGGACAGAATGAATAAAGGGCTTAACATGTAGCTCTTATTCTGCCCACTAAGTCACTACGTTATTTCCAACCTTATATGGACAAAATAAAAAATAGGGCTTATCAACATGTAGGATGTATTCTGCAAACGAAACCACTAAGTTATTTCAAAACTCTATAGCACAGATTAAATAAAAGGCTTAACATATAGGTTGAATACTGGCCACTAAGGCACTACGGTATTTCCAACTCTAAAGGGACGAAATTAATAAAGGGCTTGACATGTACGAAGTATTTTGCTCACTAAGGCACTACGGAATTTACAAATCTATAGGGACAGAATTAATGAAGTGTTTAACAAAGATGACGTATTGTGGCAACGAAACCACTGCAGTATTAAAACCCTACAAGCACAAAATGAAAAAAGGCTTAACATGTAGGACATGTTCTGCAAACCAAGTCACTACGTCATTTCTAAATCTACATCCACAGAATTAATAAAGGGCTTAACATGTAGGTCTTACTCTGGCCCCTAAGGCACTACGGTATTTTCAACCCTATAGGGATAGATTAAATATAGTCTTTAACATGTAGGTCTTATTCTGGCCACTAAGGCACTATGGTACTTCCAACTTTATAGGGACAGAATGAATAAAGGGCTTAACATGTAGGACGTATTCTGGCCACTAAGGCACTACGTTAAATCTAACTCTATAGGGATAGAATGAATAAATGGTTTAACATGTAGGACGTATTCTGGCCACTAAGGCACTACGGTATTTCCAACCTTATAGGGATAGAATGAATAAAGGGTTTAACATGTAGGACGTATTCTGGCCACTAAGGCACTACGGTATTTCCAACCTTATAGGGATAGAATGAATAAAGGGTTTAACATGTAGGACGTATTCTGGCCACTAAGGCACTACGGTATTTCCAACCTTATAGGGATAGAATGAATAAAGGGTTTAACATGTATGACGTATTCTGGCCACTAAGGCACTACGGTATTTCCAACCTTATAGGGATAGAATGAATAAAGGGCTTGACATGTAGGACGTATTCTGGCCACTAAGGCACTACGGTATTTCCAACCTTATAGGGATAGAATGAATAAAGGGTTTAACATGTAGGACGTATTCTGGCCACTAAGGCACTACGGTATTTCCAACCTTATAGGGATAGAATGAATAAAGGGTTTAACATGTAGGACGTATTCTGGCCACTAAGGCACTACGGTATTTCCAACCTTATAGGGATAGAATGAATAAAGGGCTTGACATGTAGGACGTATTCTGGCCACTAAGGCACTACGGTATTTCCAACCTTATAGGGATAGAATGAATAAAGGGTTTAACATGTAGGACGTATTCTGGCCACTAAGGCACTACAGTATTTCCAACCTTATAGGGATAGAATGAATAAATGGTTTAACATGTAGGACGTATTCTGGCCACTAAGGCACTACGGTATTTCCAACCTTATAGGGATAAAATGAATAAAGGGTTTAACATGTAGGACGTATTCTGGCCACTAAGGCACTACGATATGTCCAACTCTATAGGGACAGAATTAATTAGGGCTTAACATGCAGGTCGAATTCTGGCCACTAAGGCACTACGGTATTTCCAACTCTATAGGGACAGAATGAATAATGAGCTTTACATGTAGGACGTATTCTGGCCATTAAGCCACTACGATATTTTTAACTCTATAAGGACAGAATGAATAAATGGCGTAACAGTAGGTCTTGTGCTTGCCACTAAGTCACTAGGGTACTTCCAATCCTATATTGACAGAATGATTAAAGGGCTTAACATGTAGGACGTATTCTGGCCACTAAGGCACTACGGTATTTCCAGCTCTATAGGGACAGAATTGATTAGCGCTTGACATGTAGGATGTATTCTGGCCACCAAGCCACAAGGGTATTTCGAAATGTATAGGGACAACACGTATAACGGCTTGACGTCGCAGAGTCGTAATACGCTACTAAAACACTACTGTATTTCCGACTCAATCAATAAAACACCTGATTGTAAATACATTCTGTTTATGCAAAACGATCGATGGTTGCTTAGCAACGTCTTATCAAACATTGATAAGGTAAAACTCATCTATATTTTAGGAATTAGGTAAAGAAGAAGTTGGCTTTAGGCATATTATGTATTAAGAGATTGTTATATGAAATGCTTATTGTGTTATGAATGCTATGCAATTTATTTTATATCAAACTGTACCACAAACAAAGGCTTTATGCGTTAACACACCAGTCAGTAATGGATTGTTCACATGCTCATATTTTTATCATAGTTAATGGGTAATTTAATGGGTTGATAATTTAATGGGTTCTGGTAAAATACTATCGCTTAACCTGTACCAGACGCTTTTTTACGGCCAAACACACACGAAGCACTCCTAAAGCCATGAATTTACACCCGTTCGTAATATAGGTGTTCACATACTCCTCTGCATACCCAGAGGTCTCTAAAAACACTTATGAGGGGCTTCTAAAACCCATTCACTTTACAAGCTCCTACGGTAGTCTCAAACACACAATTGGGGCTTCTAAAACGCTTTCACTCCACCGGCTCCTAGGGTAGTTCCAAACACACATGAGGGGCTTCTAAAACCCATTTACTTCACCTGCTCCTAGGGTAGTCTTAAACACACATGAGGGGCTTCTGAAACCCATTTACTTCACAAGCTCTTAGGGTAGTCCCAAGAACACATGAGGGCCTTCGAAAATCCTTTAACTTTACCGACTCCTAGGGTAGTCCCAAACACATGAGGGGCTTCTAATCCCAATCATTTCACAGGCTCCTAGGATAGTCCCAAAAACACATGATAGACTTCTAAAACACTTTCACTCCACCGACTGCTAGTGTAGTTCCAAACACACATGAGCGGCTTCTAAAATCCATTTACATCACCTGCTCCTAGGGTAGTCCCAAACACAAATGAGGGGCTTCTAAAACCCATTTACTCCACCGGCTCTTAGGGTAATCCCAAAAACACATGAGGGATTTCTAAAGCCCATTCACTTCAAAGGCTCCTAGGGTAATCCCAAACACTCGTGAGGGGCTTCTAAAACCCAGATACTTCACCTGCTCCTAGGGCTGTCCCAAGCACACATAAGTGGCTTCTAAAACTAATTCACTTCATGGGTCTTCGGGTAGTTCAAAACACACATGCGGGCCTTCTAAAACCCATTTACTTCACCTGCCCTTAGGGTAGTCCCAAACACACATGAGGGGCTTCTAAAACTCATTCACTTCGCAGGGTCATAGAGTAGTCTCAAGCACACATGATGGTCTTCTAAAACCCGTTCACGTCACCGGCTCCCAAGGTAGTACCCAAGCACGCATGATGGCCTTCTAAAATCCGTTCATTTCACCGGTTCCTAGGATAGTCCAAAACAGACATTAGGTTATCCTAAAACCTATTTCGATTACCTACTCCTAGGTTAGTTCCCAACAAACAGAGGGGTTCCTAAGACCCATTTCCTTTACCTGTTCCTAGGATAGTCCCAAACACACAAGAGGGCTTCTAAAACCCTTTCACTTCACCGACTCCTAGGGTAATCCCAAAAACATATGAGGGACTTCTAAAACGCTTTCACTTCACCTGCTCCTAGGGTAGTCCCAAACACACATGAGGTGCTTCTAAAACCGGTTCACTTCACGGGATCCTAGGGAAGTCCCAAGGACACATGAAGGCCTTCTAAAACCCTTTCACTTTACTGTCCTACGGTAATCCCAAACACGTGAGGGCCTTCTAAAACCCATTCATTTCACAGGCTTCTAGGGTAATTCCAAAAACACATGAGGGGCATTTAAAACCCTTACACTTCACCGGCTCCTAGGGTAATCCCAAACTCATATGAGGGGCTTCTAAAACCTATTCACTTCACAAGCTCCTAGGGTAATCCCAAAAACATATGAGAGACTTCTAAAACGCTTTCACTTCACCTACTCCTAGGGTAGTCCCAAACACATATGAGGGACTTCTAATACGCTTTCACTTCACCGGCTCCCAGGGTAATCCCATACACACATAAGGGGCTTCTAAAACCCTTTCACTTTACTGTCTCCTAGGGTAGTCCCAAACACATGAGGGACTTCTGAAACCCATTCACTTCACAGGCTCCTAGGGTAGTCCCAAGCACACATCAGGGTCTTCTTAATCCCGTTCACTTCCCGGGCTCCTAGGGTAGTCCCAAGCACGCATGAGGGCCTTCTAAAACCCATTTCCTTCACAGGCTTCTGGGATAGTCCCAAAAACACATGATGGACTTCTAAAACCCTTTCACTCCTCCGGCTCCTAGGGTAGTTCCAAACACACATGAGGAGCTTTTAAAACCCGTTTACTTCACCTGCTCCTAGGGTAGTCCCAAACACACATGAGGGACTTCTAAAACGCTTTCACTTCACCGGCTCCTAGAGTAATCCCAAACACTCATGAGGGGCTTCTAAAACCCAGGTATTTCAAAGGCTCCTAGGGCACTCCCATACACACATAAGGGTCTTCTAAAATCCATTCACTTAATGGGCTCCTTGGGTAGTTCAAAACACACATAAGGGGCTTCTAAAGCCCATTCACTTCAAAGGCTCCTAGGGTAGTCCCAAGCACACATGAGGCCCTTCTAAAACCCTTTTAGGCTACGTCACGGTTCCTAGGGTAGTCCCAAACACACATGAAGGACTTCTAAGACCCATTCACTTCAAGGGCTCCTAGGCTAGTTCAAATCACACATGAGGGCCTTCTAAAACCCGTTCATTTCACCTGGTCCTAGGATAGTCCAAAACAGACATTAGGGGATCCTACAACCTATTTCGATTACCTACTTCTAGGTTAGTCCCCATCAAACAGAGGGGTTCTAAAAACCCATTTCCTTTACCTGTTCCTAGGATAGTCCCGAACACACAAGAGGGCTTTTGAAGCCCATTTACTACACCGGTTCCTAAGATAGTCACAAACACACAGGTCCTCCTAAACCACATTCACTACAACTGCTCCTAGAGTAACTCGAAATACACATGAGGAGCTCTTAAAACTCATTCAGGTAACCCACTCCTAGGACTGTCAGAAACACAAATGACCTTCTAAAACCCATTCACTACGCCTGCTCCTAGGATTACCCAAAATACTCATGAGGTGCTCCTAAAACCCATTTCCTACACCTGCTAATTGGGTGGTGAGACACATATGAGAAGCTCCTAAACACATTGTCTATACCTGCTACTAGGGTAGTCACATACGCACATGAGGTCCTCCTAAAACCCATTGACTATACCTGTTCATATGGAAACCCGAAATAAACATGAGGAGCTAATAAAATCCATTCCTAAACCTGCTCCTAGGGTTCTCAGAAACCCACACTAGATCCTCCTAAAACCTATTCACTACACCTAATCCTAGGGTAACCCGAAATACTTATGAGGAGGTCGTAAAACCCATTCACTTCACTTCCTTTTAGGGTAGTCCCAACTTTACATGAAGGGATTATTTTTATATTCCCTTTCACCTCACCTGCTCATAGGGTAGCTCGAAACAGTCATGAGTGGCTCCTAAAACCCACTCTCTACATCTGCTCCTAGGGTAGTCCTAAACACAGATTAAGTTATTCTAAAACCCACTCACTACATCTGCTCCTAGGGTAGTCCTAAACACACATAAGGGACTTATAAAACCCACTCAATAGACCTCCTCCTAGGGTAGTCCTAAACACACATTAGGGGTTTATAAAACTCATTCACATCACCTGCTCATAGTGTAGCTTTAAAAATACTTGAGTGGTTCCAAAATTCCACTCACTACATCTGCTCCTAGGGTAGCCCTAAACACACATGAGGGACTTATAAAACCCACTCACTACATCTGCTACTAGGGTAGCCCTAAACACACATGAGGGGCTTATAAAACCCACTCAATAGATCTGCTTCTAGGGTAGCCCTAATCACACATGAGGGGCTTTTAAAACACACTCACTACATCTGCTCCTAGGGTAGTCCTAAACACACATGAGGGGCTTATAAAACCTATTCGCTACACCTGATCCTAGGGTAGCCCTAAACACACATGAAAGGCTTATAAAACCCTCTCACTACATCTGCTCCTAGGGTAGTCCTAAACACACATGAAAGGCTTATAAAACCCACTCACTACATCTGCTCCTAGGGTAGCCCTAAACACACATGAAAGACTTATAAAACCCACTCACTACATCTGATCCTAGGGTAGCCCTAAACACACATGAAAGGCTTATAAAACCCACTCACTACATCTGCTCCTAGGGTAGCCCTAAACACACATGAAAGGCTTATAAAACCCACTCAATACGTCTGCTCCTAGGGTAGTCCTAAACACACATGAGGGGCTTATAAAACCCACTCAATACATCTGCTCCTAGGGTAGTCCTAAACACACATGAGGGGCTTATAAAACCTATTCACTACACCTGATCCTAGGGTAACCCGTAATACACATGAGGAGCTCGTAAAACCCATTCAGTTCACCCGCTCCTAAGGTTGCTAGAAACACTCATGATGTCCTCCTAAAACCCATACACTTCCCTTCCTTCTAGGGTAGTCCCAGCCTTACATGAAGGGATTATAAAACCCTTTCAACTCACCTGCTCATAAGGTAGCTCCAAACAGTCATGAGTGGCTCCTAATACCCATTTACTATACCTGCTCCTAGGGTAGTCCCAACCCCACATGAGGGGCCTATAAAACCCGTTCGCCTCCTCTGCTCATAGGGTAGCTCCAACCATAGGGTTGCATGAGTGGTTCTAAAAACCCACTCTCTACATCTGCTCCTATGGTAGTCTTAAACACACATAAGGCGCCCATAGAACCCATTTACTAGACCTGCTGCCAGGTTACGCATAGTTTTTTTTAGGAAAATTGAAACAAGTAATGTTTTTATGTTTCATACAATAAATATGAGTAAAGTCATTGGTCAGTGCATAGCCTGTACCCTTTCTTTATTATTTATTATTTTCGTTATATCACTCAAGCAACCTTTACTCACAATATTTTTAAAATAACGTATTATGCCTAAGCCTGCTCTAGATATAATTATTGTCAGGTAGTAATTGTGTGTACAATTTAGTGAGTTACCTGGCTTTGCTGTTCGTGGGCGCCGTAAAGTCAATGTTAATTTACTATATTAAAACGAGGAAACATAACTAAAGGAAACTTTGAAATTATCTATGAATTTGTGCAGAAGGTGAGTTAGTTTGTTTATTTTAATTGTTTTTATTTTTAGTAAATGATGACTGATCCATTGTGTAGAGACTTGGGCAGATAAAATGGTGCTATTTGACCGATAAAATGCAACTTCTTGGCAGAAACTCTGTCCTCGCGGTCTACATGAATTGTACTTTGTGAAAACAAATTTTATCAGAACATGCAAAACTACTACAGACGATATATCGCACAGATACGTCAGAAGGCTCATTAAGGCGTTCTATTTGGAACACAGATGAGCACTTGATTTGTTAATCATCTCTCTCCATCTTTATAGCAACTTTGCTAAAACATAAATGCCAAAACAATGCACAGAAATTTGTCAACAAGTGAAATCAACAAATTCGTAGAAACATGCAACAATTTGCTCTGAGAAAAATTAATTTTAGTAGTTAATCAGTTTTTGAGAAATTTGCCCAACGTATTTTGTGAAATTATTATAAATATTGGTAAAAACTTTAATACCACAAAAAAATAATCAAAAATAACTAGTAGGCTATTACAAGTTACCATGGATTAAACCTTTATGTACATTTCGATGACCATGTCATCATCTTCACAGGGTCCAATTACAATTTAGAACACAACAATTTACAAACTATACAGACGAGTTATTCTACACACTTGTACTTTGTATTCTAGATTATAATTTTGTAATAGGACCCTCTGATGATGGTGACATGGTCATCGAGATACACGTAAGGTTTTTATCTTATGTAGCTTGTAATATTAGTTATTTTTTATAACTTTTATGGTATTATGGTTTTTGCTAATATTTTTATTGTAATACAAAGTACCATTATGCCTTGATATTGTATATATGGTGAAAGATAAACAGGTTGTGTTTTATCGTTCCTAGAGGGTAATATTGAAAGAGAAGGAATTTTTCCACCAAATAGTTTGCATTCTGTTAGAGCAACTCCACTTTTAGTTCAAACTTACGCACCTTAAATTTTACGCAAGGTTTGATTTTCAAATCAATTTATTTATTTCCTTGAAATGTTTTTAACTACAGAGTATTTTTGAAAAATATCGGCCCAAAAAACACGTTACAAATTGTACTAAACTTTTTAAAATACTCTTTTAATGTATGATCCTTTAATTCGTTTATTTTTACAAATAGCTAAATATTTTTACGTATAAATAACTTTTTTTAGATACTAGGAAAACTAAATAATAAAACAATACCTTAGTATTACGATATCGGATAAAGTCATGTAAAGCAAAACG
This sequence comes from Prosapia bicincta, assembly GCA_036971475.1. Lineage (NCBI taxonomy): Eukaryota > Metazoa > Arthropoda > Insecta > Hemiptera > Cercopidae > Prosapia > Prosapia bicincta. The sequence continues at coordinate 326,570,921 of JBAIZL010000002.1, read as the reverse complement.
GCTGCAAATAGAACTATGAACGGAAAGAACAGTTCCTTTGAATCGACACAATCACACACGACACAAACACTCATACAATTAGGCACAGTAAACAGTCTATTTATGTGTTTACGCTAAACATATTGCTATTGGTCCACGAACAGAGTCAGGGCACGACTGGAATATGGGTAGTAGCGGCACAGTTACGCCGCACTTCGGCAAAGTCCGCCAGCCTTCGGCGCTCAGACGTATGTAACAAGTGTTAAAAGCACGCACTTTATTGGACTATGCCTGTGCGTGAACCAACCGAGTCAAATAACCAAAAAAATATTCACTTTCTGTAGAATGTAGACTTTCCCCCACATCACCTTCAGCATTCTGCCATGATATTGAACGCATCAGCTGTTCGTATAGTTACAAAAATTTATTTCGGAGTGTTTCTAACAAGTTGGTGGTATAAATGTTTTCACCTATTTCTACAATCCTTTATCAATTGAAACAGGTTTAAATACTTTTAAAAACACGAAGCAAAGCTTTCTCTTTCTTCATTAATAAGCCTATAATATATAAATATACTCTAATTACATCACAAAATTATAAATAATACCAAAAAAAATACACATAGAGTAGACATCCACGTATGATATCCACGCGAACCGCGATGATGCCTCTACTCTTAAAATAGCGTGTTTGCATCTTAAGATTGCCTTTGACGGTATACAACGCGATAAACACAATACCATAACAAATTACTTTACGGTGGGCAAAACACTTAAACAAAATACAAACATAACCTCCATATGCAAACACACGACACTATATAAACTTAATATTTCTTCTCCGTTTTGGAACAAACTGTGGCGAATTTATAATAAATAACTCAAAACACCCTACAAGCCAAGGACGTTTATAAGGGAGGCCCCCCGAAATTTTTCACAAAAAGGAATAGTGATACAATGGTAGATACACGACCATTTATTCTTAAATCCCTTCTATTAGCTTACACTCTCCTGATATATATCTTGTAAAAAATGTCAGTCTTTAATAAAATACTTTTTTTCTTCCAATCAAGTACAAATACATTTCTTTTAACATATGCTGGATGACAATTGATGTTGATGCAGTTTTTTTCAAATATTTATTCAATTATTAAATTATAAAAATTTGGTGGTATTAGTTGGATTTGAACTGTATATCTTCATATTCAAATTCAGGCACTCTTGGTACTAAGCCAGCTTTCCCATGGCTAGACCGTTTCTAAAACAAGTATATGGATTTTGTTTTGCTCCCATCTGATTCTCGTTGCAACCTCCATTATACAACCTTAAATTGTTGCCATGGTTACCACACAATATCGTAAATTCTCAAGGATTAAAAATGAATGAAAAGAATAAAATAAACAAACAAACTGGGTTAACTGTGCGCTTAACAAACGGACAATTCGAAAGGAAAGCGAAAATAAACTACAACACAATGCAAGTCAAAAAAAGAGAAAGAATAAATAGTGACAAACAAAATTAATAGTCCATCATACATATTTATATTAGTTGTGATTATAAAATAAAAAGTAACTAAAATAAATTTTTCTTTTCGACTTGAGTAGAAATCTACTTAAAGAATTTGTTTTTGTATTAATTGTTTTCTATAAGCTGAGGCTCCATGCTTTCTATGTTTGTATGTATTCCATTACTTTGTATATTTAATCTATCTTTCTAACCAAGTCCAAAATATACCTAAAATATGTTTTTAAGACATCAATATCCAAACTTTTCTCGGGCTAGGTCTACCGGAACCCCTCCTCCGAACTTTTTGTCTATATACGCCACAGCTGGACGCACGAATTCTATACCGTTATACACATTTTGACTGCAAAGCAGCCATAACAAAATTTACGAATTTACATAGAAATAGAAGATTGTTGGTTTGCAACCGAAATGTTCATAGAGTTAGAGGGTATTTTGCGTTATCAACGTTTCTTACATAAAGAGCCCGTATTATACTACATTAGTATACAGTTATCCGGGTAACACAGGGTCGGTTGAAAACAGAAACAAAATTACTTTTCCAAACGTAAGCCGACCATATACATACTAAAATAGTACATGTTACTGCAAGACCGAGATAATTTAGGCCACCCTTTACTTCATAAATCTGTTACTTTACATAGGAAACCAATTTTATTCTCAACTAAACTCATCCCATCCCTTCTTTGAAGTTATATGAAATAGAACCGTAGTATTATAGTATAACAGATTACCCTACTTCAGAAAGAAAACTTGAACTTTAAATATTAACAATTACAAACTTTAGCCACAAATTTAAAAACCGTTGTATCCCCCTTAATGTAAAATCTCACGGTTAGCGTAATCAGAAACTTTTGTAACCTTATAATGACGCATATTAAATGAATATAAAGGTTTTGAGAATACTTTTAAATTTGTAGCTAAGCCTTTGTAATTGTTAATTATAATTTATCCTTCTGTGCTTTATATTTGATTTTGTAAACATTTTAAAGCTTCCTGTGTGTCAGTAAGTGAAGTTATGTTTGCATATCGATTGTTAATGCACGTTTTAAACATGATTTATTTTTGCGGCATTTATAATCTCTTGTTTGCTATTTGTAATATCTTGTTTATTGTTTATGTTCACTTGTTTTTTTGTTTATAATCACTTGTTTCTTGTTTATTCACTTGTTTCTGGTTTGTAGTATCTTGTTTATATTTAGGCCTACTTGTTTCTTGTTTTTATGTTTATAATAACTTAGTTCTTCTTTTTAATATCTTGTTTATGGTTTATATTTACTTGTTTCTGGTTTGTAATATCTTGTTTCTTATTTATAATCACTTGTTTCTTGTTTGTAATACCTTGTTTTTTGTTTATAATCACTTGTTTCTGGTTTGTAATATCTTGTTTATTGTTTATAATCCCATGTTTCTTGAAAACAAAACAAATCGAGACTGGCCCCGTTTTTGCCAACTGTTACGAGCAAATTGAACAAAGTTATTCATATTTATCTGAGCACTCGAAAGTTTTGAATAAACGATAAACCGGTTTAATATGGAGTCAAGGAAGTTTATTTAATTAGTGCGTTCCTGCAACTAATGTGGAGTATAAGACTAACTGTCTGGAATGTGATGCCTCTTATGTGGGTAAGACTAAGAGACAAGTTGGTGTTTGTGTACGTTCACATGAGAATAATAGTAAGAAGGATAGAAACTCTTCCTCACGTGATTTCTTTAAATATAGTAAAAGCATTGGGAATAAATTTGGTTTTGAAAATTGTACTGGATAATGAGTCAAACTGGAGGAAGAGGGCTTATTCTGAAGTTGTCCATATTAACTTACAGAAGAATGGCATCAACATTAAAAATTATTTTGGTAAGTTATGTAGTATGTATAACCCATTGTTGTATAAATTAAAAACGTCAAAGAATAAGTCATGTTAATTTGACTGGTTTATTCTTTTGTTGTTGTTTTATTTTGCTATTCGTGTGTGTGTTTCATAAGTAAAATATGATTGTTCTCTCAGTGTTGAAGCTGTTATAAATTATTTTTTTTTTATGACTCATTACGTTGGTGGGTTATTTTATTACGTTTTTTACTAAAATTTCTTTGAGTTTTTTAAAGTTTCAAATCATTGTAGTGAGTAGACTACTTGTAATCTAATAATAATATAATATAATTAAGTTTAAAAAATAATATAATAAATAATGAAAATAAAATAAGCAATGTAATATTGTTTTCAGGCTTACTAGCTGCCGAAACGTTGTACTAACAAAATAAACTTGCCTCGATATTCAACCGGTTTATCGTTTATTCAATTTGAACAAAGCATGTGAAACCATATAAAATACACATACAAATGGCAACAAGTAAAAGCCCGAGTTGGCTAAGAGAGTTCATCAGCGACCATTTGGTCGCAACGAGATGTCTGGCAGATAGTGGGAGGGGCTAGGGGCTCGGGCACTAGCTCTTGAAAAGGTCGCAGAGTTGTGTCCACACCATGCACGGCCAACAGTGTTGCCGTAGCTATTAACTTCCAATGAGAGTTAGCAATACTTCGGTATTTTGTAAACAAATGGAGATCTTTTTGAGAGGTGGAAAAATATTTCGCAAAACTGTTAAAAAAACAACATTTCTGATATTGATCTTGCTCATAAAATGTTACCCGATTTTGTTGTAACTTGTGTATTTAGTGATACGTTTATTACTACATGTTTATTTTAAATATTTATTAAGTGTTTAAAACCAATTGTTATGGATGTATTATTAGTCAGTTACAATTTTTTTATTGTTATATTTTTAGTTGTTGTTATATTGTATGTATTGTTAAATTTTTGCTACTAATTATTCAATGTTGTTTGCTTGTTGTTATATATTTATTTGTTATTTATTTTAATAATTCTATTCTACTTAAATTTTAATATTTATTATCCTTGATTGGCGATAAACCGAAATTGGTTGAAAAATGTTCCACGAAACGCTTAAGAGACAACATTTCTGAGCACTGGTCCCAAACAAAACAAACTTCAGGGCAACAACAAAATAGCACAAACAATAGACATAAACCCCAAACCACACTACCCCACACGCGTTCAACCTATACATTTACACATTGTTACACCCTCTTCAATCGTACTCCAGTGCTCTCTACTTGATCGTATCGTCTTATAACATCTATAGAGATCCAGACATGACAGTATAGAACATAATTGCCCTTAGAAGGAATTTTTAGCTTAATATTTATGAGCAAACTTCAGAAGGTATAGTGTAAGATTAGGACATCGGAATATCGATATATCGGAGATGGTTGGTGATATTTTTCCCCGATATTGTTATATCCGATATATCGAAAACATCGATATTTCGAGGTGATATATATATATATATATATATATATATATATATATATATATATATATATATCGCAGTATGTATTCTTGTGTATTAATAAAGAACTTTATTAATACTTCTTTATACTTCAAGTGTGTGTATATATATATATATATATATATATATATATATATATATATATATATATACACTTGAAGTATAAAGAAACCAAAAATTATTTTTGCTATATCTTACCGTTAAAACGACTTCGAAATCACAGGATACAGAGCGGTTAAATTTCGGAATTTTTTATCATGTGAGCATTTTGTATCGATCGATTTAACCATGGTCTCTACAAAATAATAAATCAATTTTTCTTTAATTGGTCGCTGATTTTACTTTCCTTATCAAACATTTCCCTTGATAATAAATTAGAATTTTATTTTGTACCGATATATTGATATATCGACTGGTTTTAACGATAATATCTAGATATCTATATTCACTGATAGTTTGAATATATCGATATTTTCTTTTCGATGTCCTAACCCTACTATAATATTATCTAATAAGTCACTTCCAAAAAATATCAACTTACATACACAAGCGTGCGCGCGCTCTTACGTAAATACCTATTCTCGGTTAGGCGTCTATGGTCCCTGAACAGTTTACACAACCTCTAATTATCGCTAAGCGCTGACAACTAGGCTCAATGATGCCCATCTACTAACTTGGGGCCAATTCGTCTGTTTATATAAAACTTTGATTCGGCCACAACCGCGTTAAGATTGTATACACACGTGTGTCTACATCAAATGAAAACTATAGCCTGTACGATATTTGCTAGAGTACAATGTTTTGACATTTATCAAAGAAAATATAATCGTTAGGCAAAACTTTTAACACAACCAAAAAGTAACAATTTTTTTTACTTTGCCTCAAATTCAAAATTTGGACTAAAATTCTAAATCTTCCGCCTGATCTCCCATAAAATATTTTGAACTAAATTTTCTTTATATATAAATAAATAAATGCACGAAAATCAGGCCGTTTTAGCTAAGTTATCCCCTACTCATAGGTCCAAATACTGTTAGGCTATACATAAACCTCGTTTTAGCCCGGATCTCTTTAATTTTTTGTTTTTTGTAAATCGTATTAAATTTGGTTATAAGAACGTACAGTACTTTGCTAAAACTTGATAAAGTGTTGGCCATTTTATATTTTTTCTCTTAAATATGTTACCCAAAAATAGGTAATAATAAAAAAGCAAGTAATTTAGGTATCGCAAACGGTAAATAGTGGATATTTTTTTAATTTTAAACATATCCTCATTGGACCTTTACACACAAATCAGTGTAAAGTGAATGTTTCTTTATAAAACGAAGAACAATTTAAAGCTACAAAAAATATAGCATAAAAAATATATGTATGATTTTTGTACAAAATCAATACAAAGTGTCCTGGTAAGATACGTTTGGTCATAAAAAATTAATATTTTTTAGTAAAGTAAACAAATCTATTTTGCAAGTATTATTAAGTGAAGTAAACAATTCTATTTTGCAAGTATTATTAAGTAAAGTAAACAAATCTATTTTGGCAAGTATTTTTTAGTAAAGTCAAAAAATCTATTTTGCAAGTATTAATAAGGAAAGTAAACAAATCTATTTTGCAAGTGTTATTAGTAACAAATCTATTTTGGCAAGTATTTTTTAGTAAAGTAAAACAAATCTATTTTGCAAGTATTATTAAGAAAAGTAAACAAATCTATTTTGCAAGTATTAATAAGCAAAGTAAAAAAATCTATTTTGCAAATGTTATTAAGTATAGTAAACAAATCTATTTAGGCAAGTATTTTTTTTTAGTAAAATCTATTTAGGCAAGTATTTTTTAGTAAAGTAAACAAATCTATTTTGGAAGTAGCATTATTACCATTGACGGTATTAGAAGAATAGGCCTATATCTTGTTCTTTTAATTCACTCCAACTTTCCTACTACAATCATATTCTAAAACTGTTTTCGCCAAAATCACTGCAAAACTTCCTCGTCAACTTACAACTCTCAATTGTGTAAGTTAGCAATAATCACACATTTACCCATAAGGCGTTGTACAGAATTGTAGACATAACACAGTGTAGGCCTAAATTACACAGTTAAGCTTACATTGCTTCTAAATAGGTTTGAGTTTTAAATTAACTATAGTCCTACTACTAAGTAGTCCGAAACTAAAGTAACCAAAGGTTTTTGTGTACATAAATTGACTAAGTATATTTTGATCAGTTTTGTTGATTTCTTACAGAAAATTTTTTTTTCTTTAAAAAAAACTACTACTTTCTTAAGTTAAAGGGTTGTGTTAAACTTATTAACACTAAGTACTTTTAAAATCTTTTTGATTACGGCATTTTTAAATATTCAAGTTGTGTCCCCATTTTTTAATTAGCTTAAGACGTTTGTGTAAAAAGCAATAAACTTTTGTTTGTGAGTATAAACAAACAAAATATTTAATTTAAAGCTAATACCACAACTGCAATAATTTTAATTAATCACTATCATTAATTAAGATTCACTGAACGTAATGGACTACAATATTCAAAAGTGCAATGGTTTGTTTAGAACCCAGTAACTAAATAAATTTTATTAAAAACCCATCAAGCAAACGCTCTGTTTAAGCCTAAAATTATAAGAAATAAGCCTGTTATTTTCTTCTTATGTGTTACACAACGAATTTTGACACATCGTTTTGCCTAATTTGTTTGTAGAAAAATACTGTACTCATTTAATCAATTTCTAAACACTAGAAAAAGTTAATTTTAAACATTTGCAAAGTCTAACCTACCAATAATATTTTAAATAAGATCAGTTTAAACAACTATTTATATAAACAGAAGAATAAATAGGCTACGACTCACAATTATAAAAACTTTATTATCAGACGCGTTTCAATGACAATATGTCATTTAAACTATTTATAAGTATAGAAATATTTAGCCTACAAACTCTAATATAATTTATTAGGCCTGTTTATGTGGACTAATTAGGCCTATAGGCTAATCGCTCATATTTTATTAAGTTCAGGTTTTGTTTATTCCATATTTCATGTAGGCCTATAATATTTTTTAGAATATTCGTATTCATTGTTAAATTCAACAAAAATAATAAAAGCTAAAAATAGACTACCAGTTTATAATGACACAAATTATAAATAACCTCACTGCTGTTTAACCATTTCCCGAATCAAAAACTAGTAAAATATAAACAAATATTGTGACTGTTACCTTATTTGATAAAATCTGCTTCAAATATATAACACTCATTCTATTAATACAATATTTTTCAAACATTTTACTTTCACTTTCACTTTCACTTAAAACAATTAACTTAAGACTGAACCAAAATTACAAAGTATTGCTCAACAAAGCAAACTAACGAGTGCTTCTGCGCATGTTTGTCGCACATCAACCCAACAAACGAAATAAGAATATTCTGTTTACTGATTGGTTCTGCCTTTGCAGGTTTGAACTGGATGACAATTGCGCTCGTATTGGACAACTTCTTTAGCGGTTTCAACACACACAGGAAGTCGTTATAACAACTAAAGTCTCGCTGAGCTTCCTGTCTTGACTTTTCTATTTCTGTTTCTAGTAGGCCTAAGTGAGCTCTTCTCGTGAACGGCGGTGGCGGGAAATTTTTTTTTTAAGGGGCCGCCCGGTCCGCATGTTTTGTATTAGTAAACAAACCTTATTAATTTGTAAACGATGTAGGTTATGTTGTAAACGATTTCTAAAGAGTATTAATAAAAATAGCTGTTTTAATTGTGTGAGCGGTTTAGTATCTTCTATGACGTTGTGAGAAGCACATTTGAATCCGTAACAACTGTATTTAGGTAATTTGCAAAATTATTACATTCTATCACACAAATAAATTCTTCCGTATTGCATTCAAGAATTTGCCTCGAACAATAAAATTTTACGGTTAGCTTTTTTAAATAGTATCGGAATAAACCTCTGACGTCAGTACGTTATGAAACACGACTGAAATGAATTCGAGATGAACAATTTCGTACTGTCATCGAATATCTCTAACTCTAAACTAAATCCATTTAACTACCAATAAAAAATCCAAAATTTTAAAATAATAAAATTTAATATGTGTGCGTGTGAGTGTGTGTGTGTGTGTGTGTGTGTGTGTGTGTGTGTGTGTGTGTGTGTGTGTGTGTGTGTGTGTGTGTGTGTGTGTGTGTGTGTGTGTGTGTGTGTGTGTGTGTGTGTGTGTGTGTGTAAATGAAATGGGAAATAGAACATGTGAGTGCATGGGGTGATTAAGTTATATTTTATTGACAGTACAATGAGACAGTGTTATTTCACAGTTACACTAGGTCTAGACGGCTGACTTCGTGTTGAGTTTCGAGGACTGGGAGGAGTCTTGGTCAGATCTGTTACCTTGGTTACTTTTTCTCTACTCAGACTTGCTGACTTCACCTGGATCTTCTTGTCCCACACCCTGCCTGCATCCTGTATTTTCCTTTTCTCGACCCGATACACCTCTGCCTCCTTTGTTTTTTTCCGGTTCCATGTTTCCCATTCAAGTTTTTCGGCAGATGTCAGCTTCCTCCTGGTCTCTCCTGCTTTTGGTCTCACAGATTCAGCTTTCCTTTTAACTTCCCTTACCGTCGTTTCGATCCAGTTGTTCCATTCTTCCGCCACAGATGCAACGTCCTTAGCCCACAACGACCACTCTTTCATGGTTTCTGAGTTCACAGGACTCACTGTTTTAGGGGCGCGCCATCCTCGCACTGGGACCTCCCTATTTCGTGCCACAGCCACTTTCTCTGCCACTGTCAGAGAACTAACTTTAGACACCTTGTAGTGACTTCCATCCCCCCTCTGCACTGCGAATGTAGCTCCAGGTGAACACTTTATAGTTTTACCTTCTGCTATTAAAATTGGCGAAGATTTTTTCTTTTCTACAATCTCCACGCTAGGTGATTTTTCTTCTTTTTCTTCTACTTGAGATTTTTCAGATATTTCTTCAGCTTTTTCTGGGGATTCTACAGCGTCAACTTTTTCTTCTTTTGCTGGCTGCTCTTGTTCTTCTTCTTTTCCGACTGGGAGCTCCTCTACCTTTTCCTCTTTCGGTTCTTTAGGAACTTCCTCAGGTTTCTCCTCTGGCTGTTCTTCAGTTTTCTCTTCAGCTTTCTCTTCGGGTTTTTCTTCTGGCTGTTCCTCGGGCTGTTCTTCAGGCTTCTGCTCAGGCTGTTCCTCTGGTCGCTGCTCAGGCTGATCTTCAGGCTTTTCTTCAGACGGTTTCTCAGCTTGGTCTTTAGCTTGTTCCTCCTGCTTGGGTTTTTCTTTTTCTTCTTCTTCTTGTTCCTGCTCCGCTTCACTTTCAGGCTCAGTTTCAGGTCCCTTGGTTTCCTCTGGGGGTGGCGATTTCTCCGGCGACTTTCCAGGTGTTTTATCGGGTGATTTCTCCGGTGATTTTTTATCAGGAGTTTTCTCACGAGAGGGGCCTTTCTCTGGTGTTGCCTCCCTATCTTCCCCCTCCGGTTCGCTCTCCTCTTGTTCACCCTCATCTTCCTGTTCACTGACTGCTTCTGATTCATCGCATGTACACGGAACAAACGGACGCCGTTTCTTCCTCTCTTTGAACATGTCGTCCAGCCAGAGTGCCACTCTGTCTGATATCAGCACCATTAACCTCTGGATTTTTGTTTTCGGGCTATGCAATGAGGTCTGTTCTCCGGTGAGGTCACACAGGTGACTTAGAATTACCTCGGAGATTTGTTTCACGCGAGGGGACCGCTTCTTAGTCAACATCGCCACAATGTACTCTGTGATTTTATCGGAACATGCCTTCGAAAACTCTTTGACCCAAGAATTTCTGATACCAATTCTAGGCTTCTTCTTCTTCTTCTTTCCGCAATTGCAAATAGGAACCCTCTGCACCACTTTGTCGGCTTCACTGCAACAAACGCCAATATTAATTACTGTAAACAAAATATATTGTGTCCAACATTTTCACAAAAATTGTTTTTAAAACTTTCTCAAAAACAAATAACTTTTAACAAGAAAAGGAACTAACGATTATTAAATTAATCTATAAAAGTTTTATTTTTTAAATCGGTGAGTTGGGTTTTTAGATGACAAATAATATATATAACGTTTGTTATTCAATCAATATATTTTTAAGTAAATTCCTACTGAGGTTAACGAAGAAAAATTTTGTTCTAGTTACCCTAGAGCACTATTTATGATATTGTGTGGTAACCATGGCAAGGTTTCGATGACAAGCAGATGGAGAAAAAAAGTCATACACATCTTTGAGGAAGATATTTCTATGTATTGTAAAGTTGGCATAGTGCCAAGAAGCACTAAACTTTAAGCATTAAGATTCACAGTTCGAATCCTAATAAGCCCCAAAAGTTTTATAATTTAATTATTGCATAAATATTTGGAAAAACTGTATTAACATCAATTGTCATCCACTATATGTTTAAAAATGTGTATTTGAGTTTGATTGGATGAATAAAAACCTATTTTATTAACGAATGAAAATTTATACACAAGATATATATCAGAAGGATTAAAACTAATAGAAGGAATTTAACAAAAAAAGAATACAAATAAATCACAAAATAATTTCTACAGTAGGAGATTTTTTTTATAAGATGGTTTTTTTGCTTGAAATAGACTTGATTTCAGTTGGAAAGATTTTTTTTTGGAATAACAAATAGGCCTAATATAAACCAAAATATTATGTCAATTCCTACATAGGTCAACAAAAAAAAATTTATTTTAGGTACTTTTTAGGCCTAATAAATAATTACAATCAATATAAATAAAGTAACAAAACCTATGCGTTAAAACAGCTGTTCTACCACATTACTATGTGCTATTACTTATTTTAAGCCACATGGGACGAAATAACTATATTGCATACCTTGCCCCTTCTTAAAAATGTTCTCTAATATAAAACTAAATTTAATCAATTAAATTTAATTAATGATTTAATACTTGAAAGAACCGTATTAACATCAAGTGCCATCCACTACAAAAAAATATTTGAACTTGAGTGGATGAATAAAAAGTATTTTATTAACGATTGAAATTTTTAACGAGATATATGTAAGGAGAGTGTGAACTAATATAAGGAACTGAAAAAGCTAAGTCACCAAGACTGGCCGACCAAAGTGTATACTTCATTTCTAGAATCTAATTAATAGAAGGAATAAAAAAACAGAACATAGAAGAGTAAACTATAAACAAGCACAATTCACTATTTAAAACTCCGTGAGTTTTGTTTTTATTTTGTGTGACTTGGCTAACTTACCCTTGTTCCATGCCGAACTCTTTGGTCATGAGGTCCAGCATTTTGTCCTTCAGCTCCGGAGTCATCATGTCCCACAGGTCCGTCATCAGCTCTGTGGCAAACCTGTAACATTCCACGCAACATCTGTGTGTAAATGTATGTAAGCGACGCCCACAACTACTGTTATCTAACAAGTAATAAGAACTATTTGTTTTAAAGTTAGTTCCTACAGAGGCCGACAAAGAAAAATTTTATTTTAGTTACTTTTTTATTTCATAATTACAAATAACATAAATACATATATAAATATGACAGAATCACAATATTAAGTGGCAAAATATAAAGCGAACTTCTTGCAATTTCCCATTTTCCTCTCTATACAGTATACGGTGTGGGGCTATTATTTTTGTTTCTTACTATTTATTCGCTTTTTTCGTTTCTAATTTGAATCAGTCATTTGAGAAAAACCTCATGTCCATAAAAAACAAACTTTCGGGAAATAAAAAAACTATTTAACTCCAATATTTAACGTAGTTTCCATTACCAAATTTTTAACATGTTTGTACAGAGGCGTGGCAAGCTAATTGTATTAATGTATATAATTTATCTTTTATTTTGACATATTAAAAATATTTAAAAAGTTTTTAGAGATGTGTTGTTTCTCAAATGACTGGCATAATGTTAAGGTTAAAGGCAAAAACATTAGTTAAATACATACAATATATGAATGAAAACTAATATTATATTCTCTTTTTACAATATTTATTATTTTTGAGCCTTGTTTTTACAAAACTTCTAGGAGATGAGGTGTTTCTCAAAGGAATGTTTCTCTTTTTTACAACTCGTATCCAGGAGATGAGGTGTTTCTCAAACGATTCAATATTTGAACTGCTTGTACTACTATGGTTACTCGGTGAAAATTTGTTGTTATTGCGTATAGGATTTGCCTTGCCTTTACCATCTTTTTTGTGGTCCTAACTCAATTTTGAAAAAAAAATGAACATGAGGTGTTTCTCAAATGACTGATTCATTTATGAAGCTGATGGTGGTTCTATCCACCTCTTGTAATGCTTCATTATTACATTATTATTGCTTATTATAATGCTTTATTATTATTTACTTTTTAGATATTACCTTTCTCTTATAATTTCATATACATCTTCAATTAATTATCTCAAGTTATGGGAAAGTTGGCTCAGAGCCAAAGTGTAGAAATTCAAACATGAAGTCATACAAATCGAATCCGACGATATTATTAATATTAATTGATGAATAAATATTTGGAAAACTGTATTAATATCAAGTATCATCCACTATAGGCTAGACAAAAATGTATTTGAGCTTAAGTGGACAAGTAAATAAATAAATTTGGCTGTATGAGAAGGAATTGAATAAAAGGGAGATTAATTAAAGGCAACTAGTTATTATAACGTTTCAAAGTGTCTCCCCCCCCCCCAAATTAGACTTACTGACACATTAAACAAAACTACTTTACAGCATAAACAAGGAACTCACACTTCGCCGACCTTCTTCCTCTGCAGCTTCCTGGTCCTTCTGCGAGCCATCCTCTTGCGTCTCCTCAGAGCCCTCTTTGTGGGTTGGTTTTGCCAAGGATACCTGTCGGTCAGTCATTTAATTAGAGAAAGGAACTTTTTACATATTTATGGTCATTGCCTGGCCTTCTTTATTACTTTATAGTCAGGATGGACCGATTCCGATACTCGATTCTCCAACGATTTAAGTACCGATTCCGATTCTTGTTCTTTTTTAACTGATTAAATTTGTGTCCGTTGTAATTTACTAAAAAAATAATTTATCACCAACTATGCCTTATTTATGTGTATTAGTTGCTTTGCATGAGCTATATAACATTACAGCAAGTGGCGATTTCAGATAAGGAGAATATTGTTATTATGACGCAGCAACAAAGACGATCGGAAGTATTTCTGGTCCGTTTGTTTGTCACTACTCGTCTCTCTCTCTCTCTCTCTCTCTCTCTCTCTCTCTCTCTCTCTCTCTATTTTTCTCCCACCCCCCCCTGTCACCACCGCGATTATTAGAGCATATCATGTAGGCCTATATAACGAAAAAATTGAGAATCGGAAGACAAATTTCGGAATGGGTATCGAAACTTTTAGCAATCGGTCCATCCTTACTTTATAAATATGAATCTACACAAAGGTTTTAACTTCGCAAATCAAGTCAATGATTATAGGTGTACTATTTATATTTAAAAAAACCAAAGTTTTGAATTTCTTCGATTATGGTAGAGCGGTCGTCTACATTGAGACCTTTAACAAAATTATACATTAATGTATATTTTTTTGCCTGTTCTAAAACTTCAATATTTTCCTTTGTTGACGCGTTTCATAATTACTCCATTTTTAAACCTAATTTGTTCTTTAAATTGTAAGTACTATTTAAGTTTAGAAAATGGAGTTATTCCGAAACGCGTCAACAAAGGAAAATAATGTAAAGTTAGGAGAGGCATAACAATGTACTCAAAGATCCCTAATAAAAATGAGGTGACTATACTAAGAATTGAATGTATTTAAATTATAAACAGTTTAAAGTATTGATTAGAGTTTATATGAAGTCCTTACGTTTATGTATTGTAAAAAAAGTGAATGTTTTTAGTTTGACAATTTTCGATTTCAAATCCATTAAAAGGTTACAGTTTTATGGAAATAAATAAATAAATCTATTTATAAGTGCTGCAGAACTCATAAATCTTGTAATAGTTTGACTTAAAGAAATAAAACTTTTAGGATTTCTTCGTTACCTTCTGAAACCACTGCCGCATTGTTGGGTTAATATATAATGTATGCGTTACGTTTATATAGGGTTGCATTAACTTTGTCAGGGAGTTGCAGCTGACCTATTCACAATGGACGACTTAAGAAGTGTACACAAGGACAATGAAAACGTTAAATAGTTATTTAAATTATTAACAGCCGCCTGAATAATGCCGCATTGTTGGGTTAATATATAATGTATGCGTTACGTTTATATAGGGTTGCATTAACTTTGTCAGGGAGTTGCAGCTGACCTATTCACAATGGACGACTTAAGAAGTGTACACAAGGACAATGAAAACGTTAAATAGTTATTTAAATTATTCACAGCCGCCTGAATAATGCCGCATTGTTGGGTTAATATATAATGTATGCGTTACGTTTATATAGGGTTGCATTAACTTTGTCAGGGAGTTGCAGCTGACCTATTCACAATTGACGACTTAAGAAGTGTACACAAGGACAATGAAAACGTTAAATAGTTATTTAAATTATTCACAGCCGCCTGAATAATGCCGCAGTTTACAACTCACAAAGATTTAAAGATTTGTTTCATAACCTATAAACTTTTTCTTTAACCAAAGCCTGCGTCTATTAAATCTAAGTTAATTACAAGTAATATAAAATAAATTAGGTCAATTCCTACTGAGGTCAACAAAGATAAATTTTAATTTTAGTAATTTTTAATTAAATAATTACAATTAATTTTACATGGCCTAATGACAGATCACAAACAATTTTGCTAAATTGTCTGTGATCTGTCATTAGCCTATATAAAAAAATTAATAGTTATTAACTGACATTAAATAAAAATATTAATTAATATTTTTAACAGAGGAAGGCGACGTCATCGCGAAACTAGTCTGTTGTGAACTAGTGTGTTTGTTTATTAAAAATTAATTTTTGGTGTAATTTTGAGTTAATTATTTTGACTTCTACCTTTAGGTAATACAAATTATATTTCAATAAACATATTTTAAAACTTACCTGTGTTTATATGAATGCAATAAATTTTAAAAGTGTGTGATGTACGAAAACATGTTTGTAAGTTCTGTTTATTTACGAGGTAACCATGGTTTCTGTTAACAATGTAACTAACAATAATGTCGGTAGAAGCCACATGATTTCAGACTTCTACTTCAAACATTCAATATGCTGTCGGGTGGCCCTTGTGAAGCTTTGGCCGTTTTTTTTATTTCTATTATTTATTATTACTCTATTTAATTTTTGTTATAGAATTTATTATTTGTTTCAAGGCTTATTTTCATAATTCCATTATTATTTACTGGAGTGAAAACGTCTATAGTGACGCCTACAAAACCATTTTGGATGGACATAAACATACAATTTCGCGTCAGTATAATTTCCACCAGGTTACGTTATGAGTCGCCTCAAAGCGAATTAAATAACATATGATTTCATGCAACAGCTGATTTTGTGTTATAAATTATGTTGTAGAACAGCTGTTTTAACATGTAGGTTATGTTTCATTATTTATTGAACATTATTTTAAAAAAAAGATTACTATTAAATAGTTTTGATCAGTTAATAAATATAATTGTTTAAATTTTGATAAATCTAGGTATAAATAATTAAATATAAAAATTATAATAAGTTATGTATTTTTAATGCAATTTGAGAAATGAAAACATTTTTAGGTGCGTCCGATACTTTTAAGAACTGATTTCAAATGAATTTAATAAACAAATTTGTATTCAGTAAACAAATCTGTATTCAACAAAATGAATGCTCTTTGTTACCTACATTATTTTATAATTAACTACAGTAAATATTAGTCTTTATTAAATAGGCCTACATTTCTCTAGTAAAGATATAAATATTGAATAAAATATGTATAAATTCATATTTTGGCGATTTTTATTGAAAATTTTACAAAACTATTGGCTCTAACCTGTTATTTGTCGTTTATAATTTTGATGTTAAATGTAAACATTCTGTATTATTGTCTCTTGTGTTGCAGCAAATGTTTAGGTAATTTCACAATACTAATAAATAATTGTTTTTGTAAAACGTACAATGCGTAGTGTTTGCAAGACTTGGTTATTTTTAACCTAGTTGATTACATTTAATGTTTTTACATTATTAGCGAATGTTAAATATTATTATTTATTTAATAGCTAACAAATAGACTAATATATAGCATTGAAATTATTGTCTCTAGAAAAGGCTTGTAATCTTTGCTGACAAAATATTTAGATGAAGGCAAAACACAAGAGTACATTGTGTTTTATGCTAAATCGCTGTAAGGACTGAAGTATTTACTAGCAAATTATAAGTTTCACGTTGTACGCCTGCAATGTCTGATTATCTGCAACATGTGTATATTATTGAGTGCAGTGTAACCGTATAGAGAGGTTTGCAGGCGCGCTTTAGGTATAGAGTACAGATTTATTGCACTTACGCCTGCCTTGGGCTTTGATGGCTTTTCTAATTACAATTAATAGAAAATATTAACAAAGAGTAAATATTAATAACACTGATTACCCAATTACAACATGTCAGATTTATAGCAAGTAATAAAAAAAAAAAAATTTTAATCAATTCCTACTTGGGACAACAAAAGAAATTTTATTTTAGTTCTTTTTTATTGAATAATTACAATTAATATAAATAAAGTAAAATAACCTATGCGTTAAACATCTGTTCTACCACTTAACCTATAACATAAAATCAGCTGTCTTATGAAATCATATGTCATCACTTATTTTAAACCAAATGGAATGAAATAACTATAATGGACACCTTGCTCCTTTTGTGAAACGTTTTTCTCCCATATAAAACTAAAATTAATTCATTGTATTTAACTAATGAAACAATCTTTGAAAAGACTTTAATAACATCAAGAGTCATCACTACAAGTATTTGAATTTGAGGATAAATAAAAGGCATTTTATTATCGATTGAAAATTTTAACAAGATGTTCGCCTTATACAAGGAGAATGTGCTCTAACAGAAGGAATTGAAAAATGTAAACACAGGTAGATAGAAATTATTAATATACTCATCTTCATATACTCATTCATATAATCATGTCTGTTAGGAATATTTCTATATGTTTGCGTACAGTTTTCTGCCTTTCCTAACTTTTCAATATTCTCGTTAAAAAAAAGAGTGCTATTGAAGTTTTTGAAAATGGAGTTAATCCGAAACGCGTCAACAAAAGAGAATATTGAAAAGTTAGGAATGGTAGAAAAATGTACTCAAACATATACAGGTAGATAGCGTTAAAAACGTGGAAATGGAACGAAGGAAGAAACACAATACAACAAGTAGCATATTATTTAGAAGAATATGAGACCGATCACGCTACTAGAACCATACGGTATGTACTGTTTGCAGACTTACCCTTTCGGCGTAGCCAACATGTCCGCGTACTCCTCCTGGGTCAAACAGCCTCGTGAAACTGTCTTCGTTTTGAAGTGCAGGTGGACACAAGGTTCATACGTCGTCTCTATTCCCGGCTTGGGCCTGTCAGCCAACGCGACTCTCTTCGCTTTCTTCCGTTTCAATGGTCGACGTGAGGTGCAGTGGCAGATTCTACCGGGATGGTTCCAGCATCCGTCACCGGTAGCGTCGTCTCCGCTTCCCTCGGGCTGTGCCTGTCCTTGTGGTTCTTCTTCTTCGGCAACCTGGACAAAACGTTCAGTAAAGGAAATATGGCTTTACGAATTCCACACACCGCATTGGCCTCTATTTGCATTACAACCTACGGAATGCCTCTACAAACTCTGGCTTTACTAAGTTACTTTTTTCCGAGCCTTCCTCACCTAGGCCCATGTCTTACTAATCAGAGAAGTATCAGCCTTAATATCCAGAATTTCCTTACCCAGTCCTACTCTCCTGTAGGTACTAATGTCTCGAAATACACATTACAGTACACAAAAATACACTCGTCCTTAGTATCCAGAATTTCCATTAGCAAACCCCTAGTCTTACCGTTTGTACTAACTCCTCAAATGCACATCAAGGTCAATGTTACTGCACACATAACAGTATTATCAGCCTTAGTATCCAGAATTTCCATTAGCAACCCCTAGTCTTGCCGTTTGTAATAACTCCTCAAATGCACATCAAGGTCAATGTTACCGCACACATAACAATACTATCAGCCTTAGTATCCAGAATTTCCATTAGCAACTACCAGTCTTACCGTTTCTACTAACTCCTCAAATGCACATCAAGGTCAATATTACTGCACATATAACAGTACTATCAGCCTTGGTATCCAGAATTTCCATTACAACCCCTAGTCTTACCGTTTATACTAACTCCTCAAATGCACATCAAGGTCAATGTTACTCCACATATAACAGTACTATCAGCCTTGGCATCCAGAAATTCCATTACAACCCCTAGTCTTACCGTTTATACTAACTCCTCAAATGCACATCAAGGTCAATGTTACTGCACATATAACAATACTATCAGCCTTAGTATCTAGAAATTCCATTAGCAACTACTAGTCTTACCGTTTCTACTAACTCCTCAAATGCACATCAAGGTCAATATTACTGCACATATAACAGTACTATCAGCCTTGGTATCCAGAATTTCCATTACAACCCCTAGTCTTACCGTTTATACTAACTCCTCAAATGCACATCAAGGTCAATGTTACTCCACATATAACAGTACTATCAGCCTTGGCATCCAGAAATTCCATTACAACCCCTAGTCTTACCGTTTATACTAACTCCTCAAATGCACATCAAGGTCAATGTTACTGCACATATAACAATACTATCAGCCTTAGTATCCAGAATTTCCATTACAACCCCTAGTCTTACCGTTTATACTAACTCCTCAAATGCACATCAAGGTCAATGTTACTCCACATATAACAGTACTATCAGCCTTGGCATCCAGAAATTCCATTACAACCCCTAGTCTTACCGTTTATACTAACTCCTCAAATGCACATCAAGGTCAATGTTACTGCACATATAACAATACTATCAGCCTTAGTATCCAGAATTTCCATTAGCAACTACCAGTCTTACCGTTTCTACTAACTCCTCAAATGCACATCAAGGTCAATATTACTGCACATATAACAGTACTATCAGCCTTGGTATCCAGAATTTCCATTACAACCCCTATTCTTACAGTTTATACTAACTCCTCAAATGGACATCAAGGTCAATGTTACCGCACACATATCAGTACTATCAGCCTTAGTATCCAGAATTTCCATTAGCAACTACTAGTCTTACCGTTTCTACTAACTCCTCAAATGCACATTAAGGTCAATATTACTGCACATATAACAGTACTATCAGCCTTGGTATCCAGAATTTCCATTACAACCCCTAGTCTTACCGTTTCTACTAACTCCTCAAATGCACATCAAGGTCAATGTTACTGCACATATAACAATACTATCAGCCTTAGTATCCAGAATTTCCAATAGCAACTACTAGTCTTACCGTTTCTACTAACTCCTCAAATGCACATCAAGGTCAATATTACTGCACATATAACAGTACTATCAGCCTTGGTATCCAGAATTTCCATTACAACCCCTAGTCTTACCGTTTATACTAACTCCTCAAATGCACATCAAGGTCAATGTTACCGCACACATAACAGTACTATCAGCCTTAGTATCCAGAATTTCCATTAGCAACTACTAGTCTTACCGTTTCTACTAACTCCTCAAATGCACATCAAGGTCAATATTACTGCACATATAACAGTACTATCAGCCTTGGTATCCAGAATTTCCATTACAACCCCTAGTCTTACCGTTTCTACTAACTCCTCAAATGCACATCAAGGTCAATGTTACCGCACACATAACAGTACTATCAGCCTTAGTATCCAGAATTTCCATTAGCAACCCCTAGTCTTGCCGTTTCTACTAACTCCTCAAATGCACATCAAGGTCAATATTACTGCACATATAACAGTACTATCAGCCTTGGTATCCAGAATTTCCATTAGCAACCCCTAGTCTTACCGTTTCTACTAACTCCTCAAATGCACATCAAGGTGAATGTTACCGCACACATAACAGTACTATCAGCCTTAGTATCCAGAATTTCCATTAGCAACTACTAGTTTTACCGTTTCTACTAACTCCTCAAATGCACATTAAGGTCAATATTACTGCACATATAACAGTACTATCAGCCTTGGTATCCAGAATTTCCATTACAACCCCTAGTCTTACCGTTTCTACTAACTCCTCAAATGCACATCAAGGTCAATGTTACTGCACACATAACAGTATTATCAGCCTTAGTATCCAGAATTTCCATTAGCAACCCCTAGTCTTGCCGTTTGTAATAACTCCTCAAATGCACATCAAGGTCAATGTTACCGCACACATAACAATACTATCAGCCTTAGTATCCAGAATTTCCATTAGCAACTACCAGTCTTACCGTTTCTACTAACTCCTCAAATGCACATCAAGGTCAATATTACTGCACATATAACAGTACTATCAGCCTTGGTATCCAGAATTTCCATTACAACCCCTAGTCTTACCGTTTATACTAACTCCTCAAATGCACATCAAGGTCAATGTTACTCCACATATAACAGTACTATCAGCCTTGGCATCCAGAAATTCCATTACAACCCCTAGTCTTACCGTTTATACTAACTCCTCAAATGCACATCAAGGTCAATGTTACTGCACATATAACAATACTATCAGCCTTAGTATCTAGAAATTCCATTAGCAACTACTAGTCTTACCGTTTCTACTAACTCCTCAAATGCACATCAAGGTCAATATTACTGCACATATAACAGTACTATCAGCCTTGGTATCCAGAATTTCCATTACAACCCCTAGTCTTACCGTTTATACTAACTCCTCAAATGCACATCAAGGTCAATGTTACTCCACATATAACAGTACTATCAGCCTTGGCATCCAGAAATTCCATTACAACCCCTAGTCTTACCGTTTATACTAACTCCTCAAATGCACATCAAGGTCAATGTTACTGCACATATAACAATACTATCAGCCTTAGTATCCAGAATTTCCATTACAACCCCTAGTCTTACCGTTTATACTAACTCCTCAAATGCACATCAAGGTCAATGTTACTCCACATATAACAGTACTATCAGCCTTGGCATCCAGAAATTCCATTACAACCCCTAGTCTTACCGTTTATACTAACTCCTCAAATGCACATCAAGGTCAATGTTACTGCACATATAACAATACTATCAGCCTTAGTATCCAGAATTTCCATTAGCAACTACTAGTCTTACCGTTTCTACTAACTCCTCAAATGCACATCAAGGTCAATATTACTGCACATATAACAGTACTATCAGCCTTGGTATCCAGAATTTCCATTACAACCCCTATTCTTACAGTTTATACTAACTCCTCAAATGGACATCAAGGTCAATGTTACCGCACACATATCAGTACTATCAGCCTTAGTATCCAGAATTTCCATTAGCAACTA
Organism: Prosapia bicincta; assembly: GCA_036971475.1. NCBI lineage: Eukaryota > Metazoa > Arthropoda > Insecta > Hemiptera > Cercopidae > Prosapia > Prosapia bicincta. The sequence continues at coordinate 326,548,549 of JBAIZL010000002.1, read as the reverse complement.
CTAGTCTTACCGTTTCTACTAACTCCTCAAATGCACATTAAGGTCAATATTACTGCACATATAACAGTACTATCAGCCTTGGTATCCAGAATTTCCATTACAACCCCTAGTCTTACCGTTTCTACTAACTCCTCAAATGCACATCAAGGTCAATGTTACTGCACATATAACAATACTATCAGCCTTAGTATCCAGAATTTCCAATAGCAACTACTAGTCTTACCGTTTCTACTAACTCCTCAAATGCACATCAAGGTCAATATTACTGCACATATAACAGTACTATCAGCCTTGGTATCCAGAATTTCCATTACAACCCCTAGTCTTACCGTTTATACTAACTCCTCAAATGCACATCAAGGTCAATGTTACTGCACATATAACAGTACTATCAGCCTTAGTATCCAGAATTTCCAATAGCAACTACTAGTCTTACCGTTTCTACTAACTCCTCAAATGCACATCAAGGTCAATATTACTGCACATATAACAGTACTATCAGCCTTGGTATCCAGAATTTCCATTACAACCCCTAATCTTGCCGTTTCTACTAACTCCTCAAATGCACATCAAGGTCAATATTACTGCACATATAACAGTACTATCAGCCTTGGTATCCAGAATTTCCATTAGCAACCCCTAGTCTTACCGTTTCTACTAACTCCTCAAATGCACATCAAGGTGAATGTTACCGCACACATAACAGTACTATCAGCCTTAGTATCCAGAATTTCCATTAGCAACTACTAGTTTTACCGTTTCTACTAACTCCTCAAATGCACATTAAGGTCAATATTACTGCACATATAACAGTACTATCAGCCTTGGTATCCAGAATTTCCATTACAACCCCTAGTCTTACCGTTTCTACTAACTCCTCAAATGCACATCAAGGTCAATGTTACTGCACACATAACAGTATTATCAGCCTTAGTATCCAGAATTTCCATTAGCAACCCCTAGTCTTGCCGTTTGTAATAACTCCTCAAATGCACATCAAGGTCAATGTTACCGCACACATAACAATACTATCAGCCTTAGTATCCAGAATTTCCATTAGCAACTACCAGTCTTACCGTTTCTACTAACTCCTCAAATGCACATCAAGGTCAATATTACTGCACATATAACAGTACTATCAGCCTTGGTATCCAGAATTTCCATTACAACCCCTAGTCTTACCGTTTATACTAACTCCTCAAATGCACATCAAGGTCAATGTTACTCCACATATAACAGTACTATCAGCCTTGGCATCCAGAAATTCCATTACAACCCCTAGTCTTACCGTTTATACTAACTCCTCAAATGCACATCAAGGTCAATGTTACTGCACATATAACAATACTATCAGCCTTAGTATCTAGAAATTCCATTAGCAACTACTAGTCTTACCGTTTCTACTAACTCCTCAAATGCACATCAAGGTCAATATTACTGCACATATAACAGTACTATCAGCCTTGGTATCCAGAATTTCCATTACAACCCCTAGTCTTACCGTTTATACTAACTCCTCAAATGCACATCAAGGTCAATGTTACTCCACATATAACAGTACTATCAGCCTTGGCATCCAGAAATTCCATTACAACCCCTAGTCTTACCGTTTATACTAACTCCTCAAATGCACATCAAGGTCAATGTTACTGCACATATAACAATACTATCAGCCTTAGTATCCAGAATTTCCATTACAACCCCTAGTCTTACCGTTTATACTAACTCCTCAAATGCACATCAAGGTCAATGTTACTCCACATATAACAGTACTATCAGCCTTGGCATCCAGAAATTCCATTACAACCCCTAGTCTTACCGTTTATACTAACTCCTCAAATGCACATCAAGGTCAATGTTACTGCACATATAACAATACTATCAGCCTTAGTATCCAGAATTTCCATTAGCAACTACTAGTCTTACCGTTTCTACTAACTCCTCAAATGCACATCAAGGTCAATATTACTGCACATATAACAGTACTATCAGCCTTGGTATCCAGAATTTCCATTACAACCCCTATTCTTACCGTTTATACTAACTCCTCAAATGGACATCAAGGTCAATGTTACCGCACACATATCAGTACTATCAGCCTTAGTATCCAGAATTTCCATTAGCAACTACTAGTCTTACCGTTTCTACTAACTCCTCAAATGCACATCAAGGTCAATATTACTGCACATATAACAATACTATCAGCCTTAGTATCCAGAATTTCCATTAGCAACTACTAGTCTTACCGTTTCTACTAACTCCTCAAATGCACATCAAGGTCAATATTACTGCACATATAACAGTACTATCAGCCTTGGTATCCAGAATTTCCATTACAACCCCTAGTCTTACCGTTTATACTAACTCCTCAAATGCACATCAAGGTCAATGTTACCGCACACATAACAGTACTATCAGCCTTAGTATCCAGAATTTCCATTAGCAACTACTAGTCTTACCGTTTCTACTAACTCCTCAAATGCACATTAAGGTCAATATTACTGCACATATAACAGTACTATCAGCCTTGGTATCCAGAATTTCCATTACAACCCCTAGTCTTACCGTTTCTACTAACTCCTCAAATGCACATCAAGGTCAATGTTACTGCACATATAACAATACTATCAGCCTTAGCATCCAGAATTTCCATTAGCAACTACTAGTCTTACCGTTTCTACTAACTCCTCAAATGCACATCAAGGTCAATATTACTGCACATATAACAGTACTATCAGCCTCGGTATCCAGAATTTCCATTACAACCCCTAGTCTTACCGTTTATACTAACTCCTCAAATGCACATCAAGGTCAATGTTACCGCACACATAACAGTACTATCAGCCTTAGTATCCAGAATTTCCATTAGCAACTACTAGTGTTACCGTTTCTACTAACTCCTCAAATGCACATCAAGGTCAATATTACTGCACATATAACAGTACTATCAGCCTTGGTATCCAGAATTTCCATTACAACCCCTAGTCTTACCGTTTCTACTAACTCCTCAAATGCACATCAAGGTCAATGTTACCGCACACATAACAGTACTATCAGCCTTAGTATCCAGAATTTCCATTAGCAACCCCTAGTCTTGCCGTCTCTACTAACTCCTCAAATGCACATCAAGGTCAATATTACTGCACATATAACAGTACTATCAGCCTTGGTATCCAGAATTTCCATTACAACCCCTAGTCTTACCGTTTCTACTAACTCCTCAAATGCACATCAAGGTCAATGTTACCGCACACATAACAGTACTATCAGCCTTAGTATCCTGAATTTCCATTAGCAACCCCTAGTCTTGCCGTTTGTAATAACTCCTCAAATGCACATCAAGGTCAATGTTACCGCACACATAACAATACTATCAGCCTTAGTATCCAGAATTTCCATTAGCAA
>JBAIZL010000002.1:326535144-326540144 GCA_036971475.1 Prosapia bicincta | reverse complement strand
TGATGGTAAACAGGGCGAAAAACTTAGACCCGATAATCCCAGAGAACCATCTAATTTTCATGTTAATGAAACACTTTGGGAGTAACGTTCAGCTAGCTAGTGTGGGGAACCCCACAAGTAACATCAAACAAGCGATAGTTTTCCTACAACAGCTAGACAGCGTTACTGATAACGGCAATGGTAATGGGATCGCTCAAAGAAGTCAACAGAGGCAGGTTGCTCCAAACCAACAACCTAACCCTAACCCAAGGTCCCATGGTGATACCGCAAAATACCAAGAGACCAAGTATCCTAAAAACCCTCATCCTAAATCGCCTATCCCCGGACCAAGCGACCACAAGCCAAAAAATTAAATATAAGGATCTCTGGCAACAATCGGGGAGATAAGTTAACCAGGTTAGAGATCCGAAGCAAAAAGAAGTCAAAAATAATTCAGAGCGAGAGACCGAAGGAAAAGCCGGTTTACCGTCATAATAAGATCAGCCTAGACGGTTTTTCCATGTCTATTAGGGACGATTTGTTAGAGGAAAGAATTGACTCGGTTGTAAAACTGGAGAATATAGACCAGTGTCCAGTGATAGAGTGCGAAATTAGAGACCATAAGTTAATTGCACAAGTTGATACAGGTGCCCAAATGTCTGTGATTAAAACAGAAAAATACATAGCCCTAAAACAAAACGGGAATTTATTCTATGAGCTACCTATAGCTAACGTAGCGATAGTCACAGCATTAGGGTCAACCTGTAAACGAGTCAAATTACAAACGATGCTACCTCTAACATTAAACGGACACACAAAGGAATTTGTTTTCTTGATTGTGGGCAATCTACGGGTTGACCTCATCTTGGGAGCAAATACTTTGTGTGCGTTAAAAGCCCGGATAAACATGGAGAGATCGTTCATGACGTACGAGATTGATGGATATCTGCTGCACCAGGAGTTTCTTGTATCGAATAGTAATAAAAATGATATAAGACAAGAGATAGGATGTAATAAAATTAATAAAATAACAAACAAAAATATGAACAAAGATGTAATATGTTCCGACGTTACAAGCGGGGAACAGGAAATAAATATAATAGGCTCGCCTTGTATAGACGGGTCAATTAACGACGGCAAATTAACACCTGTAGAGCCGACATTGGAGGGCCCGATAGTGAATAGCGTGCAGAAGGGGCTGTTCACGGGCAAGGATCAGGAAGATGGGTCCTTGTGCGAGTTAGGTGGTAACCAACTAAAAAGTAAACAAATACGAAACAAAAATATGACTAAAAATGTAAAATGTTCCAACGATACAAGCGGGGAACAAAAAATAAAATTAAAACAATTGTCAACGAATAAAGATACGAACGAGATTACCAAAAATTTAAATAACAAGTTGTGCGAAAATTCAAGGGAGAGTGAATTATTAAACTGTGAAAGAACGGAATCAAGTAAGCTAACGGGATTAAACAAAGCAAAAAATGGGTTAACCAAACCTACAACAAACAAATTAAATAATGACGAGGGAGGATTCAACGAATTAAATAAAAATGGCTACAAGCCGAAACAAATAAAATTCCAACAAGTTAGGGAAAGACCTAATTGTCGGGAAACAAATCCGTTAGACTTAACAAGAATTCCAAAGCACTTTAATTCTAATCAATCTTGCTTGAAAACGAAGTCCAAATTGTTTGCTAAAAATAAATTTAAAAGTAAATCTCACCAGTATAAAAATTATCAAAATAAACCAAGTAAAAATAAATCAAAAACAAAAATAAAATACAGGAATTACGCACAATGGCGTAACACAAAACGCCGAAAGAAAATCAGAACGCGTAAAACATATCTAAAAATAAATACGATTAAGTTGGAAAATACAAATAATCATGGCATATTAAACAAACAAGAAATGTTGAAATTACAAGAATTGATAAACAGTTATTCAGACGTGTTTAATGAAAGGTTTTATGAATAAGTAAAAAATATTTTAAACTAAATGCTGTTAAGATAGGCAGTACCAATAATTAACCGCTGTACTTTAAATAGACTAGAATTGTCTAGGTTACAACAATAACAATAAAGTATTCAGATGGTTTGAATGAAAGACCCACCGAGTCGAACAAATGTAAACAAAGGCTCAAGGTTAAGGCAGTCACCAGTGTTAGTAAACACGGCCACAATGAAGTATCCGGTGGACGGGCGGGGAACGAGTTTATAAAAACATTCCTTGCAGCAAAATAAGCCGGACGTACCAAAATAGTAGAGGACAAAAAAGCCTAAATGTATTTAAAACAGGACAATGTCAATAGGATGTTCTACGGAAATTCCAAAAATGTTTAACGAGAAGTGTTTACGGGATATAAGGAACAAACTCAGGAACAATAACTTGTTTTGTTACAATAAATCAAATAAACTGTGTTAACAATTATAAAATGTTTCATAATGTATTCTGTAAAATTGTATATGATACTAAAGGCATTAAGAAGTTTTATGACGAGTAAAGGGATTCTAGAATGTGAACTTTACACTGATCATGAACCAGAAAATACGGAAATGCCAAATTAGAATATTGCTGCAATAATAGAACCAGTACGCGAGCGATAAGCTAAATTAGGCAGGAATTAAATTGTCAGAATGATTAATAAACTGATTTAAAGTAGAAACAAGAATAAGCAGTAGTTGAATAAAGACTTTAAGATTAGCTACTTGTTTGTAAAAGGACAAATGTTTAGATGTAAAACAAACTATTTAATAACTAAACCAATATTACAAAAGTATTATTCAGGAAGTCTGTGTACATTGAGCAAACATTGGCGAGCTACATTCACTGCGTAAATCAAACAAGCGGGTTAAATCAAGCAACAATCAGGAAGATAGCAAGCGAACTTTAATGACTTGTACAACAAATACGCGGTCAGACCTTTGCAAAATCAAACAAGAAATTTGTGTGCATGAAATAGTGGGTCGTTAGATCAGACTATCACTGTACAATATAAAACAAGAAAACTTGTGTACTAACGATCAAGGTCGCAACAATAAGAAACTTTGCATTAAAATCAGAAGCAACCCAGATTTATCAAGTGGACTTCGATAATCTGGACACAAGCCAGTCTTATAAATTATACAATAGGAAGATAGAGAATTTAAAAAGCAAGGTTCGTTCCGTTTAATATGATAAGTAGAATTGTTGTTGTACTTTATTAGAATGTTTACAAGCCAGCTCATTGACCTTGCCAGGTAGTTTGGAATGTGGAATCCACGCAATAGTTAGCCGGTACGAAAAGAAAAGGTCTATCGGAAAGTAAACAAATTAAACTAGATAAACTGTGCTTCCACAGCTGACACAATAATACGTAATAGTTAAGATATAAAAGGAATATGTTTAAAAAATAGTATTGTAGGATTAGTTAGGTTTTTAATTGCAAGTCATTGTTTTTAAAGCCATAACTAGTATAAATGAAATTGACGTGGTAAATAGATAAAGGAAATGACAGCCATTAGTGTGGTGAATAATGTGTAATTTGACAAAATAAAAGTTAGTGTAAACAAAAGTGACTAATAAATTGCTAATTGACTTGTGTTTGAAGTGTTTCAGGGTGAAAACTTCTCAAGAGACAAGAGAGTAATAATAAGAAAATTTTGTAATAGAATAAGATAGTTTAAGTAAGAGTAAGATAAGGAATTGGTAAAAAAATATTTTAACAAAGTAAAACATTTTTAACCTCTCAGACGGGGAAATTGCAACGGGCTGGGGACCGTCGCAAGTGGGAAATAAGTAATTTCCTGTTTTTTAGAAATAAAGCTGTTTTTAAAATAATCAAGTAGGGAATTATACAATTAATAAAGAGGGAAAAATTAAATAAAACAGTAAATAGAATAGTTAAGCCACATTAAAGAATGTTATAAAATAAATTTGTAATAACTAACTAAATTTGAACATCGAGAGTGAAGCGAAAAAATTCTAAGTGCCTAAAAAAGCTATTTTTCGAACCAAACCACGTAGAACTTTCATCGACATTTTAAAAGAACCACAATAACCTAGAATGAACATTAGAGAAAACAGAATTCAAAAAACTTAAGAAACAAAAAAGTTACAGCCGTTTAAATAAAATAGACATTTTTCAGTGTTCTAAAATTAATTATCAAACTATGCAAGCTAAAACAGATTCGTTGCCCGACTTGCCTGTACAAGGAATAAATCGAGCGATAGCAAACTTTGCAGGCGGGGTGCGGTAGGTTAAATTCACCGCTATATATACTTGGTCTCTAAGCTTTTAGAGACAGTCTGTAATAATTTTTTAACACGAGGTGCCGCGGGACGCTATGCTGGACCGCGAGTAGAAACCGTCAGCAGGCCAGATGGACCATAACCTCAGCGCTTTCGACATCCAGGACCACCAAGGATGAAGGCTCCAGACTCAGCCTCCAGGACGCTCGAATAGAGGGAAACCACCACCGACGAACCAGGGATGGCGACTTCCGGTGTCCAAGGACCAGGGAATCCAGACGAGGGACCCCGAGGACCGGCAGGAACATCTTTGGCAAGTCATTTTCTTTATTCGATACCAGTCACGTCAAATTTAGTTAGTTAATTTTATTAAATTCAAACCAATCTGCAAGCTTAAAACAATGACTTCACTCTTCATAAAATTTTAATAAATTGTATGCTAAGTAAATGAATTTATGTGTTCAGAATATTTAAAATAATGAATATTAAAATTACAAAAGGTTTTTGGCCATAAGCCGTTTACTTAAAGGAAATGAGAAATTTTCGAATATAATAAACTTAAAAATTAAAGGTTACAAAATATGAATTTACCAATTCCATATAGGAGATAAAATATTATTATGTGTAATTTTGAAAATGATTTTATGTTAATGTAAATGTAATAAATCTATATGCAAAGTATAATTTTTTAAAGCATAAGAAACAAGAAGTATCTCAGTGAATTGTTTTGTTGATATAATTGTTTAATACTTTAAAGGATAAATTTTCTTTTTTATTTCAATAAATAGAG
>JBAIZL010000002.1:326152644-326530144 GCA_036971475.1 Prosapia bicincta | reverse complement strand
TTACCCCAACACTAGCGGAATTATTTTATTTTGCCAGGGAATTTTAATAAGTGTGTTGTACGTTAGATAATAGGGGTTAGTTTAAATATATACATATATTTTTTTAATTAAGAATGCGCCAGACATTCCTTATTTTATACTATAAAAACATCCAAATAATTGTTGTTCATTTTAATTAACTACAATATTTAGGATTCTTTACATTAATCGTTTTACTGGAAGAAGAAATATACCTATACAAGATAACTCAATTTTGAGTGTTTAACCTAACCTAACAGGTGGATCTTGCTAAAGGCAAACTGGGTTCACTTAGCACAAACAATGAACGTTTATTATGAAATATAAAACTGATAATCTGCTTAAATTTGTCTTAAAATTAGGATTTGTACAAATTTACAGCCTTCAGTTGAACATCGTTTTTAAAAAAACAATTCAATCGGTTTTGTGTTTGAATATGCCCTGTGACTTGCAGCATTGAACAACACAACACACTGACCAGGTCCAAAACGTGTCTGTAGTATTTTTTTCTAAGTAAATTGATAAATAGATATTTATGTAAGCTCTGAAGCACAGTCAGACATCATTTCAGACTAATCTGCCAAAGGTGCGTGTGCAAGTGTTTATAGAAAAGTTTTTTTTTTTTTAATGTTCTAGTTCCGATAACTAGTATATTATGGTGAACTCTGCCCACCCCCTGAATAAGTGTATCACATTGTATCTAGCAATATCTGGTCCATAATGCAGCAAAGTAGGGTATAATCATTTTATGAATAAGAACTTTGAATTTAATATTTAAAACAAATGTGGTAAAAAAGGTATAAACGACTTATACAAGAAAAAAGATCCTTACTTAACCAAGACTGGAAAAAAAATGTATACCAAGCTCTTACAGTTTCTGGCGTTAGTCATTTTACTATTATTACCTGAGAATGATATGAAAATAATTATTCATATATACTTATACACTGTAATATAAAAATTATACTTGTGTACACATACTTCCCTAATGTAACACTTATTATGTAGAGCTAGTACCTATCTGAAATAAACATATTCTCTATTAGAAACTTTGTTAATATATGGTACTAAAATCATGCTCATTGGTTTTCAGTGTAATAAATATCCTGCTTAAATAGTTCTAGCAAAGTTATTGTTTTATCTCACTTATTTCAACCATTTTAATAACTTGAAATAAATATTTATTTATTAATTCATTTGACAAAAAACACTATTTATCATGCAGACACTAGGAAACATCAGTAAGTAGTGGTTTTTTGCTAAGTGAATTAGTAGATCAATAATATTCATAAACTTCCAGATGTATGCCCAAAAAACTGCAAAGTTAAAATAAATAATTATTTTTATTTATTGTAACTATTATTCTCAATACCTTTTTCACTCATCCGTTTCAATCACTCTGTGCTGTTCCATAGGCCCCTTATTGTCTCATACATCTCATCTCGGGTATCATGTTTATCTTCTTCCAATACAGTTCCAATCTGATTTATCTAATCTGTCACTGGCTTTTCTTACATGTCTGCCATTTTCCTCTTCTATCTATGTTAATATTTCTTTTTCTTGTGATTGAATACTGTTTCTTTTTACATTACTATGACTGTTTGATTACATTACTATCCATTCTTGTTAGACTACTGCATCATCCTTTGTTGCTTTTATAATAGTGTTTTTTATCTAGTTTTCAACCCCATTATTCAATCAACATATATTTCAACCCCATTATATTTAATTCAGTGGCTTAGTCAAGAGGCACGTGCCCCTTGTGCCCTCCATACCAATCAATTTTAGCAAAATGTTAACTTATAAAACAGCGCTAGGTTTATAACAAAACAGCTTCCAGACGACCCAACAATTGCATCATTTTAAGTGCCAAATTAGCATACAATATTATTTCTAGAGATAAAAGTGTACAAAATTTCCACAGGTAGGTTCTTTCCTCTGAAAGGTTGTACCTCCCCAACCATCGTCCTGGCTATGTCCTTGATTTGATACCATAAGTTATAACACTATAATACCAATAGCACTTATCAGGATTTTTTTTATTATAATGTTAGTTACATCGAATAGTACAAGTTGAGTTTTAATTGTTTTATAGACACTGTCATTGTATGTGTAGAGATAATTATTAAGTGTTAAAAACCTATTTTTATTAATTTGTTTTTATTTTCATTATTTGTTATCATTATTTATTAAATTTTAAACTTTTTTGTTATAGAATTAATTATATTTATTTATTGTTATATCTTTATTCTTGTTTTAAAATTATTTATTTATTTTTTATTGTTCTATGTTTATTTATGTTTTTGTAATTTTTTATTATTTAAAACATTTTGCTTTAGTCACTACTCAAGATTGGCAGTAATAGCCAAAATTGGTTTTTCGCCAGGAAAAAAATAATAAATAAATATATATATATATATATATATATATATATATATATATTTTAACTTTCAAAGATTGGTCTTATCTCCATCATCGGGCATCACTGGCCGGGGGTTGTATAAGACTGCGAGCTGCGTGGAATTCCCATTGTCGCAAGGTGTGGTGTAGCGTTATGTTCTATTTTCGGATTCACTGCACTGTGTGAGTCTTTTACGTTTGTCTTGGGGTTAATTTTGTCTATTAGGTTGAATAATTAATCGTTTTTTGATTTTATTTGTATTTGTTCGTTTATCGTATTATTTTTATGTTTATAAATTTGTCGTTGTTCTCAAATTGTCATTTTGAGGCCTTTTTGTACTTTTTTTATTAGGTGTACGTTTTTTAATGTGGGGAATGCGTGTTTGTTTTTGATGGCGTGTGTGGCTACGTTTGAGTTATAAGTTTCAGGTTCGATGTATGCATTGAGGTGTTCTAGATATCTGTCTTTTAATTTCTTTTTTGTTTCGCCTATGTATATTTTATTACAGTCTGGGCATTCGATTTTGTATATTCCGTTATTAAATGTGGGACATATTTTTTCCGGTTGGTTTATTTTATTGATTGTTTCCTGTGTTTTTGTAAGCTATGTTAATATTATTATTTTTTAGTGTTTTAGTTATTCCTTTTATGTTGTACCCTGTATATGTGAATGTGGCCCATTTTGTTATTTGTAGTTCGATTTTAGGTTGTTTTAATTTATTTAATATTTTAAATTCTAATTTATCTATAGCTTTTTTAATGTATCCATTTTTTCGACTATTTGATATATTATTTGTTTTTCTTTGGCTTTTTCTTCATTTTTTAGAGGCAGTTTTAGCATTCTCTATAAGAGTGAGTTGTAAGCAGCCGTTTTATGTTGTGGGGGATGGTTAAGGTGGTTTGGTATTGTATTAATGGTTTGTGTGGGTATCGTATAAATTGAGTATTCAATAAAGATACTCGAAAATAGCACAAAAACCACAACAAACCAAAATTACAAAGCACAATAGAAAACCTGATAGTAGAAACAGAACTGGCAAAAATCGTATAAATTACGAAAATCAAGATAACATTAGAAACACAGCATCACATGAAATCAACAAAATCATCAACAAAAAAATCAAAAGAGGAAATCACATTGAAAATAAAATACAAATAAACCAAATTAACAAATTGAAACAAAAACTTTTCAAAAATGAAATAATTGCAACGAAAGCAACACTACAGTAATCATATCAAAAAAAATGTAACAAAAAAACAGAAGAATTCATATAATCCAACAATTGCATAGAATTAAACAAAGATCCCCACTAAAAACACCAAAACGAAATCATACAATTAGCAAAAAACAATGACAATTTATTCAGCTGAAAAACCCCTTACCAATACACAATAGACAATCTAAAGCCCCCCAAAATGAACGCACTCATCAAAATACATAAAATCAACAATCCCATAAGACCCCTAATAAATTTTTAAAATGCACCTGCCTATAAAATATCACACATAATCGTCAATAACCTAAAACATGAACTTCAATTGGAAAATAAATACACCATAAAAAACCCAATTAAATTAACCGAAATACTAAAAACAATAAACATAACCGAAAACACCAAATTTATATCATTGGATATCACAAACATGTACTCTAATATACCAATAAACGAAACAATCCAAATAATAAAAAACAAATTAATTGACCTTAAAACCAACCCCAAATACACAAACTAAATCACAAAATGCCTAAAGACTATACTAAACCAAAACTATTTCATATTTAATAATAAGATATATAAACAAATAGATAGCTTAGCAATGAGATCACCCCTCTCAAGTACAATATCAGAAATTTGCCTCCAAAACCTTGATGAATTAATCACACAAACCATAAAAACACACAACCCCAACGGACATTGGATACAATATGTTGACGATGGATTATACATCTCACATAATAAAGCAATAAATAATAATATCATCCTAAATGAAATCAACAACTTACAACCTAACATAAAATTCACCATGGAGGAAGAAATAAACAATAAAATAAACTATCTAGACCTAAAAATAACCAGAAATACAAGTAACATTGAATACTCAATTTACAGGAAACCCACACAAACCATTAATATAATACCAAACCACTTTAACCATCCCCCACAACATAAAATGGCTGCTTACAACTCACTCTTATACAGAATGCTAAAACTGCCTCTAAAAAATGAAGAAAAAGCCAAAGAAAAACAAATAATATATCAAATAGCCGAAAAAAATGAATACAATAAAAAAACTATAGATAAATTAGAATTTAAAATATTCAATAAATTAAAACAACCTAAAATCGAACTACAAACAACAACAAAATGGGCCACATTCACATATACAGGGTACAACGTAAAAGGAATAACTAAAACACTAAAAATTAATAATATTAACATAGCTTATAAAAGCACAGGAAACAATCAATAAAATAAACCAACCGGAAAAAATATGTCCCACATTTAATAACGGAATATACAAAATCGAATGCCCAGACTAATAAAATATACATAGGCGAAACAAAAAAGAAATTAAAAGACAGATATCTAAAACACCTCAATTTACTATTTATTAGGAATATACTGTGGTTGAATTTAATAATAAATACACAAAAACCTCTTAACCACAAACTTTCTTTAATTTACCCTAATGTACATTTCAGTTACAAAGTAACCATCCTCAGAGGGATAACATACAAAGAGTCTTTGTATGTTATCCCTCTGAGGATGGTTACTTTGTAACTGAAATGTACATTAGGGTAAATTAAAGAAAGTTTGTGGTTAAGAGGTTTTTGTGTATTTATTAACACCTCAATGCATACATCAAACCTGAAACTTATAACTCAAACTTAGCCACACACGCCATCAAAAACAAACACGCATTCCCCACATTAAAAAACGTACACCTAATAAAAAAAGTACAAAAAGGCCTCAAAATGACAATCTGGGAACAACTACAAATTTATAAACATAAAAATAATATCATAAACAAACAAATACAAATAAAATCAAAAAACGATAAATTATTTATTCAACCGAATAAAAAAATTAACCCCAAGACAAACTTAAAAGACTCGCACAGTGCAGTGAATCCAAAAGTAGCACATAACAGTATACCACACCTTGCGACAACGGGAATTCCACGCAGCTCACAGTCTACTACAATCCCCAGCCAGTGATGCCCGATAATGGAGATACGAACAATCTTTGAAAGTTAACTTGCATAAATACCAAGTAAGATTCTTGTTTAAGTACATATAGTGAAAGTGATATATATATAGTCATTATTATTTTAGTATTAATAGCTTTATCATTGTTATTATTATTATTATTTATAAAAAGTCACAAAGAATTATATATTTTAGTAATACATTATTGAGATTATTTTAGTCATATTTCTTCCATTAAATTACATTACTCAAATTAAATCTCCTCTTATCATGACAAGTAAATAATGATAATTTCTTTGACTAAACAATAACTGTAAACATGAATATCATGGGAATTCTTTTTGAGTAATTAAATCTCTTAGTTTCATCTGAAATTAAGATTTAAAAGGTTATATAATGTATAATATTAAATACCTTAAAATAATTTGTTGAATTAACTAATTAAATCATTTTTATACATAAAATGCTGGTTTAAAAAATGTTTATTGAATGTAGTATGTTTTTTTACATTAAAATACTTTAAATGTTTGGATCAAATTATTTAAAGAATTATGTTCATTGCTTTTCTTGAAATTGATTACAGCTATATAATTAGATAGTCTTAATGAATTTGGTTTATAATACTATAATAATGTTCAAGTTTAATATATCTGTGGTCAGTGTTGAGCTTTTGATTGAATATTCCTAGTTGACAAAAACATATAACAAACTTCACAATCAATTCTCATTTTCACCAAAACTCAATTATTTTTTTTTTTTTAGAAAGATGAAATAAGCCTCGTTATTTTAAGATTGCATAGAATTACTCTTTAGTGTTAAAAACTGACAAATTATTAGAAATCTACAGCCTCATCATGTAACATGTCTGCAGTTTGCATGTCTTGGTAGACAGTACTGTACCTAATCATTGCCATAGCTCAACCATCTACGTTACTGTTAATGTAGAGCAAATACATTACTATTAATATAGGTTCAAGAGCAAAATTTTCAGTTATCATTATTTGTTTTGTTGAACTTCCTAACTTGTTTTGGTAGTACCTTATATAAACCATACAAAGTAGGTGTGATGTATATTCCCTTACAACATATTATTTCATGTAGTACAAGAAATGTAGCTGAAGTTACAGCCTGTTTAGTTGGAAAAATGTTAGCATAGGAAGGTCTAATATTTTTCAGTTACTAATTTAGATTTATTGCTGTTTAGTTAGTTATAATTTGGTTTAGGTATTGTTACAGTATTAACATGCTCTCTCTCTCTCTCTCTCTCTTTCGCTCTTCCTACTTTTTAGTAGCTAGTAAGCCCATTCAAAGCTACTCAGTATCTAGTAGGCAGTTCATTCAACAAATTTTAAAATATATACTCCTTTTGGAAACAAAACCAACAATTTTAATTTCTTACACTTTTTAAAAAATGTTTCAACTTGCCTATAGTAACACTTACTTTGCTTTGTTGAGGACGGCCGTTTCGGGAGATGTGTCCCTTTGTCAACTCAGACCGTAACTGATCTCAAGGTTTGCGTAGGTTAGGGTGGGGGTGGGATATTTTGGTGGTGTGGGTGTATTTTGTGTGTATTAGGAGTTATGATGTCAAAAAGTGCGTGTGAGTTGTAATGTAATTGTGTATTGAGTATGTGTGTAGGGTGTAGTTTGAAGTGCCTATATATTTCGTATTGTTCGGTTGTGTAGCGTTGGTTATTTCTGTGTTGTTTATGAGGAATTTGTAGGTTAGATGTTATGTCTATGTAGTTGTGTATTGTGGAGTTGAGATGATCGGCGAAGTTTGATTGATAGTTATTGTTTTTTAGTGCTTTTATATGTTCTTGGTAACGTGTGTAGAATGACCTCCCTGTCTGGCCTATGTAAAAACTAGGGCATGAACTGCAAGTTAGTTTGTAAACTCCAGTGGTGTTGTAAATGTCGTTGATTTTGCTGTTGGATTTAAATTGTTTGTTGAGAGTGTTGTGTGTGGAGTAAGCTATTTTGTAGTTGTATTTTCGTAATGTGTTGGTTAGATTGTGGGTTTTGGATGATCTGTATGGTATTGATAAGTATTTTATGGGATTGTCATCTTGTGTGTTTGTATTTGGGTTATTATGTTTATTTTTTAGGCGGTTGTATAATTTGTCAATCATTGTTGGGTTGTATCCGTTTGTTTGTGCTATATATTTTATGATGTTTAACTCCTGGTAGTGTTCATCTTTGTCTAGGGGTGTTTTAAGGAGGCGATATATCATGGTGTTGTAAGCAGCTAATTTATGTTGGTGTGGGTGGTTTGAGGAACTGTGTATGGTCGTATTGGTGCTGGTGGGTTTTCGGTATATGTTGAATTTATGTGTTTGTTTATCTGTCCGTTTAATTGTGAGGTCTAAGAAGTTAAGGGGTTTTGTTGTTCTGTTTCGATGGTGTATGTTAGTTTAGCGTGTATGGAATTTAGGTGTTTTAGAAATATGTGTGCTCTGCGTGTGTTGCCTTTATATAATGTTATGATGTCGTCAACGTATCTGTACCAGTAAATCATGTTATCTGAGTATTTGTTGTTGTGTAAAATGTGGTTTTGTTCGATATGGTGTATGAATATTTCTGCTAAGATGCTAGCTATGGGGGAGCCCATAGGTAGTCCATCTTTCTGGTTGTAGTATGTGTTATTGTAGGTGAAGTAATTTTGAGATGTGATTAATCTTGTGAGGTGGATGATTTCGTCAATGTGTGTATGTGGTGTATTTGTGTTTATTAGCATGTTTTTGAGGATGTCGATGGTTTCTGGAATGGGGATGTTTGTATATAGATTTGATATATCAAAAGAGACTAAGGTTGAATTGTGTGGAATATTTACGTTTTTAATTTTGTCTATTAGATTTAGGCTATTTTTTATACTACAATGATTATTAAATTTTATATGGTTTCGGATAGTTTTGTCGAGGAATTTGGCTAGAAGATGAGAAGGGGTGCTTGTGTGGTTGATTAGTGGACGTATTGGGATGTCTGTTTTGTGAAGTTTGGGCAGGGCGTTTAGTTTAGGGGCTATTGGCTTTATTTGTTTTAGGTGCTTTTTGGTGTGGTGTGGGATTATAAGTTTTGTTTTGTTAATTGCTTCTTTGATTTGAGCGTTGTATTTTGTTGTTGGGTCTTCTTTTAGTGTAATGATGTTATTTTGGATGAAGCTGTGTACTTTTGTGTTGAGGTCGCTATTGTTAATAATTACCGTTGTGTTGCCTTTGTCAGCTTTTGTAATGGTTAAATTTTGTTTTTTAAATTTGTTTTTGATGGATTTGGCTGCTTTTAATTCTTGGGTGTTTGTTTTAGGGGGTTTAATTTGGGTTATTTTTTGTTTTATTTGGTGTTTGATTGCATCTTGTTGTTCTAACGGTGTGTTGTGTTGGATTGTATTTTCAAGATCTAATATTAGGGTTTTAGGTGTGTGACAAAGCAAAGTAAGTGCTACTATAGGCAAGTTGAAACATTTTTTAAAAAGTGTAAGTGATTACTAGTAGCTCACGCGAAGATGGAATCAACAAATGTTAATTTTAATTTATTCGATAACCCCAGAGCCGTTGTCAATTTCAGGAATTAATGGAGTATCGGAATGCACAGATCTTCACGGGAGATCCATAGACCCAGGACTTCATTTTGTTCCAGGACCTGATACATGTACACTGTGTGTTTGTGACAACGGAAGTCCAAAATGGTGCAAGGCAGTGTTATGTTCACCTCCTCAGGTAAATTTTAATCTATAACTAGATAAAGAAGCATTTAGGAATGAAATGAAGTGCCTTTATTTTGAGATATTGTTTTTTAATTTATTAAATTTTCATAGGCCTAAGGAAGTGAAATTGACATATTAAGTCGCAAATGTTTTTTTTTTTATCTTTACTAATTGACACTCTTATTTAAATAGGCTTATAAACTAACTATATATATATATAGTTTGTACAAGCGAACTATATGGTCGTACCATTGACCTCCTGTTCAAGTGGAAAACTATAGAACTAGAGTTATACGTGATGCTGTCGAAATAGAGAAACAAGGGAGTCTTAACGAACACGATAAGTCTTGTATTCAGCACTTTATACAGGGCTAAATAATGTACATGGTATTTGTAATTGGCTCAGAGTTGATTTTATATATTGTTCATTTAGCCTAAGTCTATAATTCTGACCTATATAAATGCAACATAAATTCTATACAAACTAAAATTAACAATCAGGTCCAGAAATTATACTGCACAATGGTCTGCTACATTGTATCTAAGTCAAATAATTTTATCTATTTGCTCAGTGAGTACTATTGTTTCATAGTTTAAACTCACTCTTTCATTGATAATATTATTTTAAAATAATTGAAGAACAAACCAAATAAATCTTCAGCTGATGAATAATTCCTTTTTACCAGCCTCCAAGCAAAGTAAGAATGATCTTAATAAGCTAGTATTAATTATATTATAATTTTTTCAATTCTTGATTTTAAGATTATGCTACATAAAATGTTGGCGATGTACTTTGCTGATTTGACTTTAATGTTTTTAGGACTGCAAATCATTCCGTGTTGGTAATTCTTGCTGTGAGTTTATATGCTTGGATGATACTTTAGTTAAAGGCGACAACAGTGGACATGAGATCCATGCTGACCTAGGACTACGACTTATTGCTAGTGCAATCACTGCAGTACTTTCTCTATCATTTCTCTTCTTCCTGATACATAGATTAAGACAACGAAAGATTAGAGGTGAATTTAACAAAATATAATTTCTAGAAAGCTTGATCTTTTATTCAGATTCATAAAATTTACAAAATCAATTCCAGTGTCAACTTTCAACAAAATTAATATTTTAGTCCAGTTAGCAATTCAATATACAGTAGAGTCTTGAAAATCCGAGCCTGATATTTCAAGCTTCCATTAAATTCGAGCCTATTTTATCTATTTGAAAGAAAATTATGAGTCTGCCTCCAAGAAATGATTATATCAATTCATTATGAAAAGGAAATGAGTGGGGCTTCCAAGAACACTTTATATCAATACGGTATGCAAAGGAAATGAGTCGGGCTTCTGAGAAATGTTCATATAAATTTCTATAATAAACTTAATTGTGCATTTTGAATTATAGTGTTAGGGTTCATTAAAACTCCTATTTTTTCTAATGCACAGGAACATACATTCTTGTAATCCGAGGGGGTCCCGGTCCCATCTACCTCGAATAATAGAGACTCTACTGTATATACATTTAAAATCATTTTTTTCCAACCTCACTAGAAAAAATTAGAAGAAGAATTTGACAAAAATGTTTGATGCAGTATTATAAAATCCCAGAAATTAATAGCATGATGATGAAATTTAGAGGACTTAAGTGTATGTGAATTTACTCTACTTAACCTACTCAATTATTGCTGTGAAAATCGATTGTTGATGAAATATAGTTGCCTCTGCTTGGAATGAATCACTTAATCCATTCAATGGGTATCTAAATCTAGTTGCTTACCCCAAGTTCAAAAATTGTAAATAAAAATTGAATGTTTATATGTATTTACAGAGAGACTCCACAGTAAGGCCAAATGTATATTACAATGGACTGTATGTGCATGTCATACCTAACCTTTACAATAAGATACATAGTTATTATACCATAAACATTGTTTAAAATACACAAAATAAAGGAAAAAGTTAGAAAAATAAGATTTTTATATCTAATAGTACAGTATCTTATTAGAAATTATAATATGACAAACACAATGTCATAACCGTTTTTTGGGGGGGGGGGGAGTTTCCCCATCATTATCTGTCTCTTTCTGTTTTCTTAGTGTTGTCAGGAAATGAATGATTTATGTCATTTAACAATAAACATCAGCTACAAGAAAATCTGGGCTTCTTTGTTATTTGCTTATTTAAATAAATATTTAGTTAGTTATATTAAATAACTTATAGATGTATTCTGAGCTGGAACTTGTAGAACTTTCTCTTCATTTAGGTCGGCAAAATCAATTGAGTGAAGATGAAAGAAGTCTAGGTAGCATTGGATACATAGCTGGTAGCTTAGGGTATTTACCTGGAAACTTAGGTTGCCATGAGATTCACTATGAAGAACAACCAGCACACTATCCTCTTTGGAAACCACCAGGGAATTATTTCCCACGAGGTGAAGCACCACCTCCTTATGAAGAAGCTGTTGCAGCCGCCCGAGCTGAGGCTGCCTTGGCTGCCCGAGTTACTGCAGGTATATGTTATTTTTTATATCTTTCTTTTTAGTCTAAATGTAAAATAAAAATAGAATATTATCTCTATTATAGTTATTTTACAGAAACCTTTTTTACTTGAATAATTCAGATTTTCGAGTTCTTATCTAAGCAAGAACTATAATTTATTTTACAAGTCTCTTTACATTGATGGGATTTTGCCAGTTTATTTTTTCCTTGGAATGCCATCTCCGTAACCTTAGCAGGGCGTAACTTAGCATTTTTACTATTTTTACTTAGCGTTAGAATTAATGTTATATAGGGTGATTCATTTAAACCTTATGATTTTCATTTTATGTTTATTTTAAGAAGAATAAATGTTATTGTGCTCTACATGTACAGAATATCTTCTTGACAGCAAGAAGCCTGATTGAATATACTATCAATGAAAAAATAAGGAAAAGCCAAAAATATATGAGCTCAGGAAAAATATGGAGGGGCCTGGCGCACACAGTGCTAAGACAACATAGCCTACCTAGAGTGGAAGCTGTTGTAAGATTCAGAATGCTTACGGGCCATGACTATCTGCAAGTCCACCTATATAAAATAGGATTAGCAGCCTCAGATAGTTGCCCTCTGTGCAACCATCAAAAGATGGACACCACCATATCTTCAGAATTGCAAGATGTGGAAGAGCAAAGCCAGCATTGTCTCTACTTGGATGCTAGGAGTAGAATGGCAGAAATGCGAAGATCTGGCATTGGATAAAGTAAAGTAAAGTAAGTATATACATAATATCTGGGAGATTAATTGGTCATTAAAGGTTGTGTCGAAAATGTCCTCCATCCCCCTCTAGACACTGCTGAACTGTTCCATGTTTTTGGCAGTTTGCTGGAGCATTGTGTTGTCAATACTGTTCATTTCATCTATCACATTGTCCATCAGATCATCTAAAGTCCAAGGCTGTGTAGTGTAGACTCTTCCCTTTAGATAACCCCACAGAAAGAAGTCTGGTGTGGTCAAATCCGGTGATCTTGACGGCTACAAATTCCTGGAAGTTAAGCGGTCTTCAAAGTTTTAACTTTGGATCAGCCAGATTCTTGCCAGTTTCACTCACAAGATCTCCTGTTGTTTCCAACTTATGTACCATTTGTGGTATTGTGTTCTTGTTTTGACGATTGCGAACACCAAATTCCCTCTGGTATGCCCTTTGTGTGCCTATGACCAATTGCATTGTCCAATAGTTTGTAAGAAGAAATAGGTGTTGCTGTAACATGTATTGCATCATGAATGACAAAGCAATAAATTGACTCGAACAATCGAAACTTGAATGACAAAACAATAAACTGATTTGAACAAATGAAACCTGAATGAAAAAGCAATAAGCTAACTCGAACAAACGACAATGAACGACTTTTTTTTTTTTCACCTGGGTCTGAGCTCCCAAAACCCGCCCAGCCCTCGTGGCAGCCAACCTCTAGCGAGCTACCTCCGTCTCACATGCCCATGCGGTTAGTATCCCTACCGCGAGTGAAGCAAACGGGACTGATTGCCCATGTACCAAGCTCATAAGCTCTTTCCATGGAGAATCAGGAGATAGTGAAATGAAACAGTACGGTAAGTGTCGCGCTAAGAGCGGGATGAAAAAACCTGGCAAGAAAAAAACCCTGCGAGGAAAAATCCCGCGACAGATCATGCAGGAACCCTGGGGGCTTGGATCACCTTATGCTAAGGAATAAGGAGAGGTATTACCTTGCAAAAACCTTGTTAGTGAGACTATGGCAGGAATGGCATGCACCTCTTCTTCTGCTGTCTACTCGAAACTGAAAAGGCATGCAATCAAATTATTACTTCCGTTGGGGCTAAGCTGCGGCCCTGGAGATGTGTCCCTGCATCACCTGGAACATAACTGTGAAGCAGAATTTATTAGTATGTATATTTTATTTTGGTGGTATGGTGTGAGCTAGGCGGTCAGTAAGGACAGCGGCCGTCTGTGTGTGTGGTGGGTGGGGTCATATTGATGTTGTATGTGCGTGAGCCTGTTTGTAGAACTTTGTTGCTAAGTGTCGGAGGTGTTGTTTGATGAAAGGCACTTTTAAGTCAGTGTGAAGCAGTGTTAATCTTGTACATCTAGGTGATTATTCGCAAAACTTTATTTTGGAATAACTGTAGTCTGCGTGTGCGTGTGTTACCTGCATGGCCCCAGACGGGTGATGCGTAAGTGAGTATGCTGCGCAACATAGATACGTATATGGTAGTGGCCGCCCGTAGTGAAAGTGGGCTTGTTCTGTTAAGCATAGGATATAGTTGTGTTAATCTAATTGTTGCTTTTTTTAACGTGTTGGTAATGTGAGGGTCCCAAGTCAGGCCTCTGTCGAGTATGACTCACAGATATTTGACCTGGTTCCCCCAGTGAATGTCCTCGCCTAATAGTTTTAGTGGTGTGTTAAGTTGGTGTGTCCTACGTTTGGAGAGAAGCAAAGCCTGGCACTTGGCTACGTTCACCCTAACTCTCCATTAGCTCAGCCATGATTCTAGTACTGTAAGGTGGTCCTGTAAATAAAAGTGTATTAGATGTGGTTTCCATGACTGAGCGGATAACGCTGTGTCATCTGCAAATATGGCCACTTGTGTGTTGAGTGTTGTCGGTATGTCGTTGATGTAGATGTTGAACAATACGGGCCCAATAATTGAGCCCTGAGGGACTCCGGCCCGTATAGTCCGTAGTGTAGATACAATGAACGACTAAAAGACACTACTCCAACTGCGCTATCTGTTGATAAATGTCTACAGCTCCGACGCGACATGCAGCACCATCTGTGGACAAATGCGCGATATGCAATCAAAACTCCAAGGCCTCCTGCGTCATTTGAAAGGCAAATCAAATTATTCGGCATATTCCTATTCAAATAATAGACTAATGAAAACCATGAGTTTTATATGAATCACCTTATAGTTGTTGCTGACATCTTTAGTTAAGACTGTAATTGTCATGGTTTCTGATTAACACATCTGTTCTTACCAAACTATTATAGGAATTTATTTGAACTAAACTCATCTTTTGAAATAGAAAAAACAAAATTAACTAATTCCAATAAAATGCACATAAATCAGTCAAGTTTAAATATTTAAAACAGACACAATGTTTTTTTAAACTTATATTTTATAATAAATGGAATAATTATTTTTAGGTCCAAGCCTCAGTTTACACTCACACATACATCACCAGCATCGTACGATACCACTAAACCTTGCTACTAGTGGACCACTAAACCCACCTTTACAGACATCACAGTCACCACATACGGCCATTCGGTCCGATGTATACTACGAAGATGTCCCACAACAATCATCAGGCAGTAAGTAGGATTAACCATTGCTTCTAAATATTTTAAATTTAATAACTTGTCAAGAATTTATAACTAAGTTAATAAAAATGGTAAATTTAAATTTTGTAAGCAAATTAAAAAAAAGAACAATAACCATAAAAGTCGCTTTCCCACATAATTATGTTTTGCTTTATTTAACATTATGAACAAAAGATTTCTGTAAGTTTTAAATTATATTTATAAAATTCAGTCTAATTTTACCTCATCAGAAAAGTGTGTATGAAAGAAAGTTGGATTTATGACAATTCCAGGGAATATTAGAAATTACACATTTACAAAATAAATTGAAGTTCTTTTAGTCATAAACTAATCAGTGGCGGCTCCTGCCCAATAACATTGGTGGAGCTCATGACAAAGAGTCTCTCCAGATTTACGAGGTGCGGAGAAAATTTTGAAATTTGATACCCATTTAACTCATTTTATATTCTAAGCACCTACAACTTTTATTAAGTTATACTTATTGATTAATATATTGACTATAACTAATAGACGTATTACGGTGTGATTTACGAAATGTTGTAAAGTTGGGTAGTTAAGTGATCGCCTATTGGTTGCTAAAGCGTCGAGTACTCAACGAGTAGTGTGAATCATGTTTTACTTTTAAGAGTATATTAGGCCACTGTGTATGCGCATCAAAGGATCTATAAATGGAAACAATACTTATCTAGTACATAAATATTATTCTTTAAAATGAGTTTAAAATAGTAGTTTCATAAACGCATATTATTATTAAATATAAAATTTGATTTGTTTACTTTGAGTCAAACGCACCAACATTTATTTGTGAGAACATTACAAATAAGCCTACAATGCTGCTTCCTAATCAGCAGCACTGATTAGTCATTTCTCATCACATGCGCAAGACGATAGGACTCCATCCCAGGCCACCCGTAACACGCGCATTGAGTGATGTCACCACACGGTTTTGGCTGTTTCAGCTTATTCCATGCACACTCAATGCACTGCTCTCTACTGTGAGCCCTGACCGGAGCTTGTGGCTAATTTCGTGCGTCAACTACTAAATATTTTATGGTTTTAACATTACTTAAATAATTCTAAGCTCTTCTTAACCTAATTTAAGATAAATGAATATTAATTAAAAATTAATTTTTGTAATTGGGAGGGCTGCGCCCCAGAGCCCTTTTGGACAAACCGCCACTGAAACTAATGTAAAAGTGATTAATTTAGTTTCATCGAGCATAATGGACTACAAAATTCAGGAATATTAGAAGTAGTAAAATATATTCTTATAAGACTAACTTTAACCTTATTTCTTGTTAAAACAAATAAAAGACATACACAAGACTCACAAACTAATCATTTATTTACTCAATCATTGAAACTCGTAATGAGTGAATAAATTATTAATTTGTGAGTCTTGTGTATGTCTTTTATTTGTTTTAGAATAACCTCACAAGCTAAGCTCAAAGAATAGTTGTATTTCTTGTTGCTGGTTAAACTGAATGACTCATTTATCCCACAGACAATGCTAGGTTAAAAATATGAAACAAATTTTTTTAATACTACTGGAATGGACAAAAAGTATAAAAATTGAATTATGTTCGAATTGAAAATGTTCAGAATTTTGTTCTCTAAAAACCCTATTTCTTCTTTGTCCAGGAAATGAGAGTTCCAAGATCATATACTATAAAAATGTTAATGTTATTAGGATAAAAATGGTAATGTTATTAGGTTATATGTATTAGACATTAGAATTTGGTTTCAGTTCTCAAGGAACAGACTTTGTTCCTGCAGATAGTTTGGTGAACATGAGAAACATATTGATACATTTAAAAGACTTATTATCTCAGAGTTTAACTCTAAACGTTATGGTTATTTTTCAGCAGGAGCTTTCAGAAAATAGGATTTGATTAAAGTGAAAATGTTATTTCAGTTTTAGATTGGCCAGGTAATTTGAATGGTAGCACAGTTGAGCTTATGTAAAGCAAATAAAAACATATTTTGTTCATAAATTGTTTGGTTTGATGATTGTTCCAGTAGCAAACAACATATTCAAAGGAAGAGGAATGACAAACAAGTATACTAAAAAGAAAATAACTACAATAAACATTCTATAAGAGTAGATAAATTTTAAAAAATTGTAAATTTATTAACATGACATTGTATTAGGTAGGTTACCTACCAGTGAAAATTTAACCACACATTTTAGAGTTGAATATTGTCTAGATGACCTCTCCAGATTACAAAAGTTGTCTATAATGCTATTACAGTGTCCATTACATATTCTGATGTTTCAAAAAATATGTTTTATTATAGTCTTCCAACTGTTTATAATAATTGAATTATACTAATAATTTATCAATCAATAAACACTTGCCATATCAACAATTATAATTTTTGTTATACAAAGGAACAGCTTTTTAGATAGTTGTTTTCCTTCTATGTTGTATCAAACATTGTGTCACAATACTATGTTTGTTTATTTATAAGTTTATTTGGTTTATAGTAATTATACATTTCTGAATTTTTTTATATTAGTTTATACAGTGTACTCAATGATGTTTCTATCAATAACACAACACATACCAAATACAATATCATATACATATTACATACGATGCATATTCTGCATTACAAATGATGGAATATTACATAATACAGCTGTGATTTTTTTCTGTACAAATGAATCATGGAAAGTAATTTGGTAATATTAACAAAGACTGCCAGCTTCGATTTATTTCTTATTCACATCTCAACACGTAATATAAACAGAAATTTTTATAGTCGATTTCTACTTAGGTCAACAGAGAAAATTTGTATTTTACTTTATAGTTACTTTATACTATTATACAAAAATCTAAATCTAATGGTCTCTGTATGTGTGTATGTGTATGTTACACAATTACAGGAAGAAACTAGTGGACTCATTGAGTTGGAAATTTGGTGATAATAAATGTTGGTTGTTATTCAACTTTCAAGGCTAGTTATACTTTACAAATGTCATGTTACAGCAGGTTTTCCTTCTCTTGGTTTTTCAAGACAATAATCGGTAAGGTTTATAAACTATAATTTGATATATTTATTGTAATTTAATTTCATTAAATTAAATTCAACCCTAATACAAATACAAATTAAATTAATAAGCGTCATTAAATTAAATATGCGTCAACCCTATACAAAGGACAAGTACTCTGCTAGTATTAAATAATTACTATTAATACAAATAAAGCAAAATAACCTATGCATTAAAAAAGGTTTTCAAGCACATAACCTATAACATAAAATCATTTGTTTTATGAAATCCTCTTATCACTTATTTTAAGCCAAATGGAACAAAATAACCATATCGTCAGTTTTTCTCCCATATAAAGCTAAGAGTAATTATTAAATTTAATTAATAAATTAATATTTGAAAAAACTATTAACATCGCATATCATCCACTACAATTTTAAAGAAATGTGTTAAAACTTGAGTGGATGAATAGGAACGTATTTTATTAACGATTGAAAAGTTGAACAAGATATATATAAAGAGAGTGTGAACTAGTAGAAGAAATTTTTAAAAAGGTTAAAGTTGGGGCAGTCTTCGTCAAGTATTTTCGGCAATTTCAGACATTGTAATATTTATGAAATCCCAAAACCAGTGCTTATGAGATCATAGACTTATATAAAATTTCTGTAAGTGTATTATATATACAATGACTAACAGAATATTTTTTCATGTATCAATATGGTTTTGATTCAGATATGTGATTCCATAATGAACTTTAGCACTGTTAAGTGTATATATATTTAATACAAATCTGATATATCTGCTACACTGCATAACATATACTAAAATTAACGGTTTTATGTCAGGTGTAAGCAGCATATCATCCTCTCCTCTTGTAATCGAAGCAACCGTCTTAGAAGTAGAACGTGTTCCCGAATTGCGTCAAACTCAGCCGCCTCACCACATTCCACTGCCGACTGTTTTTGAAGACAACGATGACTATCGCAGCGAATGTGAGAATTGTAATCTGAGTGCACAGCAAGGTGACAATTATTATTTAGACCAGGATTTAGAAACAATGACATTACATCGAAGGCCTCATGACGTGGACATTTCAGAGCCTTATCCTTATAGGACATCTCTAACGTTACCTACTCATTGTCGAAGACAGAGGTGAGAAATCAAATATCTTATATTTGCGATAAATTGTTTTGTTATTTAATAAAGTTCAAAGTATTACCCTCAATGGCATAGTAAATCTTGTGTCTAATTTTACTGCAAATGGAATTTAATGTGCTTTATTAAATATGTGGATAGTTACTCTTCTTTTAAATAAGTAGAAGACTATTGTGCAAAATCACATGTGTTTTGCAGATTTACAACAATAACTCATAATATTTAACAAAGCTTAAATAAATTAATACATTGTAATTAAACCACACATCTGTCTGATACCAAAAATATGACCATTTAACTCAATGTGACTTACGATTAATAAGAATTTATGAACTTTCTGACTTGAGCTTTAACTTGATTATTTTTAAAATTGTTTGATGAATAACGAAGCAAATGTAATTAAGACAACTCATTTCTAAATAAAATATAGGGGAATAAATAATAAATTATTGGGTAATTATTTACAATTGGAAACTATTTAGACGTGTATGATATCATTTTTAAACATGTCCTGAAGCTGAATTAATGTTTTTTTTTTATTTTTTGTGTTGGAAGGTTAATTTTTTATAACATTTTAGGTGAGACTAATTTCTGGGTGTGCCATAGTACATATACCTATAAAGTATCCAGTTAGGATGGATTTATTTTTAATTTTATACAACATTACTATGTACCTATATTAAATTATGCCTATAAAGTATTCAGTTAGAATAGATTTATTTGTAATTTTATACGACATTACTATGTATCTATATTAAATTATGCCTATAAAGTATCCAGTCAGGATAGATTTGGCTATAATTTTATGCATTACTACTAAACAAATGTACACATGTTAGGCTGGAATAGAGATCACGTGACGTCACCTGGCAAAAGGTATTGCTCTGCTGAAGCAGACGTCTAATTAGTTCTCTAATGTAAATTTTTACCTCTTATTTAAATTCAGTACATAAATATGCATGATGTATTGGAACTGTACATTTACCTTGATTAATTCTAGATCAACTTCCCTTCATGGAACACCGGCACAGTCTGGAGCAAGAGAAAACTGGTTTAGCAGCATGCCTGCCTCTTCCACTTCATCTTCTGATGACGAGGAATGAGTTTTTCTTCGAGTTACCACAGTTCTTTCATTGTACTTTAGTAAAGTATATAATTTTTTTTAAGTAGGCCGTTTAGATTATTTTTAATGTGTCTAGAAAACAAACATTTTTAATGTATTCTCGGTTTAGTTTAGTAATTATTAAGGTTTTTTTATTTGTGGACACATTAGCTCGCTCATAGGGACAACATTCAGTAAATTTACTTGGCATGTTTAATTTTAAAATACAAAGATTATAATAAATATTCAAATTGTTTAACTTTAGGTTTTAGTATTTTTGTTATAAATTGTGCAATAATCCAATTCTTAAAAACAAATTTGTACTTTATTACTAGGTGCTACAGCAAAAATGTTTATTCTCTGAGTTATATTTGTTGAAACCGAATAATCATTGTATTAAGATATTTTAGTAATTAATGAGAAAACTTGTGAAAGGAATTGTAGCATTATTAGGCCTCATGCATCACTACCTTAAAAAATATCTACAAAACTGTTCTGTTGTCGGCACTCTAAAACTTTTTAGACAGCTTAAAGAGCAAAAATAATTATAATTAAGAAGCTAAACAACCAGAAAAATTCATCATTGGTTTCATTTTATATCATTATCTGTGCTTTTATCAGAATTTGTCAGTAAGAGAGATAGAACAGGAAAATAGCTCTTTAGTTGTCAATGCTTTTGTACACTTGTCATTAAATTACTTAATCCAATAGGGTCCACTGATGTTACAATATAACATAAATATCATGGCATATAGAGAATTTATTATCTTTTTAAATAAAGAAAAACAGATATCAGCACTAACAGAATTAAAATTGTTATTTTAAAAGCAAGATATTATACTCATAGTGTGACATTCTGGACATACAGTAGAACCTCTTTATTAATTCATCATGTTTGGACCAAGGGAGTGACGAATTTAAGTATAAGTTGAATCACAGAATTCGTGTAACTGTGGATAAAAATAGCACATATATACTTAAATTAATGTTGTACTTACAATATTTATATCGGCCAAAAAACTCAACAGCACTATTACACAACACCATAAAACACAGTGGCCTCTAGTATAGTTTGTAATTACAGATACAGTACGCTACTCTATTTTAATAAAATACATTAAATAACATAAAACACTACCTTGTAAGAATAATAACACTAGCAAGAAAAAACAGTATATTAAATCTACCTACATTTTAGTTTTTAAAAATTTCTGGCTTTCATTTCTTTTTGCCTTGCAAGATTCCGAATTTGTCTTAATAATATTAATTTCATCAGTTCTGTTTCTTTCCTCTCTCACACTACCCATTAATTTCGTTAACATTTCATCTACTTCCCCAATAAGTCATTTCATTTTCTTGGCAAATGTGTTGAAAGATTTTTTCAGTAATCAAATGACTTATGTGGGGTATCGGCCTTATCTGATGGCGCCTGTACTACGTGACAGTGCAGACGATGTTTGATATTACTGTGACAAATTGGAGAGGTTCTACTATAATATGAAAAGGGTTAGATTTTGTGCATGTAAATGCCCTCCATTGTATAAAAATTCTGTAACTGGCCATTATTTGCCACTGTAGGCATATTTTAAAATAAACAACAATAACCCTTAATAATATTTAAACGACCTTGATGTACATTTCACTAACACTGTTACTATCGCAACACTCATTGTAACTGTTTTGGATGATGCTAATAGTGTTAGCGAAATGTACATCAAGGTTGTTTAAATATTTGTAGCAAGGGATATTGTTGTTTATTTAATATACAGTACAGTAGAGTTTCAATAATTCGAGATGAATGGGACAGAGACCCTCTCGGATTACCTAAAACTCGGATTACATAGAAAAAGCTCCTGAGCATTAGAAAAAATAGGACTTCTGATGAACCCTAATACAGTAAAACCTCTCATATCCAGATCAATGTGGCAACAGCCCGAACCGAATTTTTTAACAGCAGGAATAAAGACCAGTCCAGCTAATCATGAGTGCTTCCTCTACTTCATTGATTTGTTTGCTTCAAGAGAGTTTATTTTTTGATTTCTCATGCACAAGACTATACATTTGTGCAGGGATATTTGTTGAATGTCAAAACTTACATCGTAAATAAAGAAAGATATTTATGGTCATCTAAACAACTGATAGGACATTCAAACACAACATAATAGCCACAATGAGCTACAGAATGGGAAGGAAGGAAAATACCATATTAATATAAATATTTTTTGAATGCCCGATTTATTTTCTTTATTGCTATTAACATTTTTTTGGACATCCAACTCTTTTACTTTCGAGTAGATAAAATTATTCTCGAAATGAATAAAGCTTGAAATATCGGGACTCAGATTTTCAAGACTCTACTGTAATTACGCTACTGTGCTCTGAATAGATTAAGCATATTTGATAGCAAATATTAAAACTAATAAAATGTCAAGTAATGTACAAATTTCATTTCCTTCTAACAATTTAATCATATTAGTAAAAGATGCCATGTATTTACAATTGTTATTTAAAAACAAATCTTGGTTTTTAGAAATGGTTTAACTTTATTGGACCTCTTTAAAATTTGTAATTAATTTTATGAAATGTTTATAATTTATTGTTTTTGTAATTGTTTACTTTAGCCAATTTTGTGGTTGCAATTTTATACAACATTACTGTGTACCTATAATTGAAATATTGAAATATGAGTTTCTGTATCGGCCAATAAAATTTTTCACCCGATCTCATACTTTACATGTGTAGATTTGTTTTGTATATTTTAATATAGGTATATACCTATTTCATATAGGTATAAATTTATGTAAGTAATATGTAGTAAACTTTTTGAGGAATTTTGCTAGTTTCAAGATAAAGAAATCAAGGCAAAACATTGACTTTGTAAAGTTTTAGGGGACCATGGAGGAGGTGGAGGTGGAATAATTTTTTCCAAAATTCTATCTATTTGGGACATCAGGGAAAGTGTTTTTATTTATTTTGGTATTCGTAATAAGTTTCTGCATTGGCTGGTAAAGTTTTACAGCCAAAATCGCTTACAAGGCTAAAGTAAATAATTACCTTGTTTTGTTTAGTATTATAGGTTTATATACCTTAATGTTGTAGTGTTGTTATATGACTAGGTATCATTTGATGTCAACTTCTTCCATTGCAAAGATTGGTTTGACAATTAAAAAGAAATTGATATTTTGCTAATGTATAGCAAAGTCCAGGAAACTGAGATTCTGTGCATGTTTGAAACCTAATAAATAATCTGTCTTAATTGTTTTTTAGGCAATAAAGTTTATTTCTAAAGCAGTATTTAAAATAGTAGGCTATATAAGTATCTTATCTTGTATCGGTAACAAGTCCTGATAATAAAACACTTACCAATAATATTGTATAGGTTTAATATTGCAAAATTATATTCTTTGTTGTATAAGTTGTGGAACTTTGACCATGAGACATGTCATAATTTTGTAGGTCATGATTGCAACTTATCTGGCGTATTATTATTTTTGTCAGTTGTTTCAGATTTGAATATTAGATTTCTTGCAAGTAATTTGTCATTTTGTATTTTTCACAATTTTCTCTAAAAAACTGTTAAGATAAAAACATAAGCTCACGACATCTGGACTAAGAGAGTGAGAACCATCATGATTTGCATCCATGTATTATATTGCTACCATGTACAATTTCAGACACTTGTGAAGATAAGCATGACCTTTAGCTACATTTGTCCAACTTTATTTTATTAAGAACTTATAATTGGAATAAAAGAACCTTTGATATTTTAAATTGGTATAAAAGCAAATAAGTTGTATACTTTTTACAAAATCTGAGTAAGAATTAAATATCAGAAATAAAATCAAATTTTCAATTTCTAATACTGTTGGGACTGTTTAACCATGCAATTGACCTTGAGAGTATGCAATATGCAAGACGGAGGTAGAGGGCTGTGTTAAGTAATTATAAAACTACTACAGTCTCCTCAGTACTCAATCAAATGCGTTGCTGATGGTAGCCTTCTGTAATTTTGCGATAGCTGAATATGCATAATTTGCATAAGAGATAATCCTTAAATACAAAGGCACATTAAATTTTAATGATGTTTAGGCCGTTTTTTTAGTTTACCTCTCACAATTCAATCTATACTTGCAGTTTTTGTGTTGTACATCTTGAGGTTATAATTATACTTTTTGTTATTAACTTGGCAAAAAAACCACTACTTACTGATTTTTTCAGCAGACGCAGTTGGCACTAGGTCAGCACATTATTCAATGTTGTGAGTTACGGACAAAACTCACAGCATTGAATAATGTGCTGACCTAGTGTGAAATACATTTTCTGTGTATCGTACAGGAGATAATGCTTACAGGTAAATAACAATTTGGTGAACTGTATAAGGTAACTTGCTTGAGACAGTTGATATTAGATAAATTTCGGTATGAAATAACAAACTATCTTGAAATATGTGTAGACATTATCGGATGCAGAAGCTGTTGATGTATAGAACATTCTGAAAATGTAACATGTTTTCAGAAGTGGTAGTACACAAGAAGGTGGGAATGTGGTAGTGCATGGGTAACTGACCCAACAGATTTGATGTTCAAAGGCTTGTGAAATCTCCTTCACCTTTTGTGATTTTAATGAACATACTGAGGCCTTGGCTCTTACTATAGGTGATGAAATATGCGAAGAAGTTGCTCTTAGTTGTATAGAAACTATAGATATACCTACCATAGCTTATTTACTTACCTACAGTTTCTACCATATTACATATTTATTTTTGTGTACCAAGTTAAAACTAAATGTAATTACATTAAAAACTCTCTAAATTAAAACTTCGATATTTGTCATATTCTGTGATTTGTCAGTTTCAGCAGAGGTGCCAAGTTGGGCTGTCTGACATTATTTTGTTTGTTCTTCCTACAATTAACGATATTATCGACTATGAATTTCAGTGTAAAGATGTGAAGGTTAATATGAATCACAGACATTATTAACACTTCAGATAACTCTGGCAGATAAGACATTATTAAGACAAATGACACTCAGTATCAATGAAAATATCTTTAGAAACTAAAATGATTCAACTAAATAAATAAAACCCGCTAGACACAATACAAAAATCTTTATTTTACTATGATTACTTTGTGTACATTTTGAGTACATGGTAATCTTCTTCAGAAGTACTATAAGATGATGTACTATAGAAGTTCTAAAGATGATTACCATGTAGTCGAAATGTACACAAAGTAATTGTAGTAAAATAAAGATTTTTGGTATTGTGGTTAGTGGGTTTTACTTATTTAGTTAAAAAATTAGTCATAGTGCTCAACGAATCTATTAAACTAGAATGTATTATTGAATAAAAAATTAGACAGTTTTGTGTAGAAGACATGATACGGAGGTAATTGGCGATTGGATGCAAATTAATCCCATTTACCGATACAGTGCACCAGTTAATTACAATTGGGCGGGGTGAATATCCGTGACACATGCAGTCCATAATAGTTTTTTCATATGAAAAAGAAACTTTTTTTAATTTTATGGTCAAGAATTGTTTAAAATAGTAAATATATAAAACCAATAGTATTTTACAGGGTTATCATAAAAGAATGGTGCCGTTTAAATAATTCGTAGGAAGATTGTAGGAAACATTGCTTTCCTCGGCTAAAGGAACTCAAAAACATTTATTAACTTCATTTCCAACAAAATGGTGCTCCTCCACACTTCAATGCATTGGTCACGAATGTAAAATTTGGAGATCGATGGATAGGCTGGCAAGGGCCTATGCTGTGGCCACCAAGGAGTCCAGACCTGTTACCTTGTGCTTTTTCTTGGGGGGGGGGTACATCAAAAGCATTGTTTATTCATAAAAAAATTTGCGACCTGAACCACTTAAAACAGGATTAATGAAGCAATCACCACCATAACCGAAAAAATTGTTAACAAATGTTTGGAGAGGAGTTGAGTATCATTTGGACATTTGTCGAACATCTAAGGCCGCACATATTGAAATTTAGTAATTATGTAAAAAAGCTGTTTAAGGTGACAAATTAGATGAATAAACAACATTAACTGAAGTAATTAGGTTTGTCTTTAAACCATGTTCGAAACCACATCATTCTTTTATGATAACCCTGTATAAGTACAGTTGAATCTCAGGATGACCAGGAATTACATACTACATGGAGATTGCGGATAAATATTGCTTTATACCACCCCAACACTTTTTTATTTGAATGGGTAATACAGCATTAATTGGCCATATCATATGTGATTAAACTGCACGATAGTGATCATGTATCAACCACTCAGTCAACATAGTAAGCAGGGTCCTGCCATAAGTTGTGTGCTGGGTGGAACTGTCCTGGAATCCACTATCTAAACTAATACATAATATAATTAATACACCTCGATATGAAAAATATTTTATAAATCAACCGATAAAATCGTGACATGGTTGAAATACCAAGATATGTTGTTATTGTGATTGTTACATTCCGATTGATAAATGGTCAATTACAGCTACTAGTTGACAGTAAGGCACTACAATTTAACAATATTTTTCCGAGATTACTCTATAAATCTATTTTGGGGTATTTTAAAAAATGTACATATTTCTAAAATATGTAGCTAAATACATATGCGCACATACACTACTGAATGTTATACTAATAAACGTAATTTCAATAATTGCTTTCAGTGTTTAAATTGCTTCTTTTATAATGAAATTATTATTTTATTTTTTTAAAGTTTGTGTTTAGTTTCAGTAGGCAATTTTTTTCCATATTTCCTAATTCTGTATTCGTAATTTATTACTTCTTTTCCCTCAAATAAGATTAATTAAAATTTCCGTTGTATTTTGTTAACATTATAAAATTTTAAAAGCTCTTTAAAGTGTCTTATTGATAACATTAACATATTTATCTTGTCAGTAAATATCCTTGATTATTTCGTTACATAATTTTATACATCTTTGACTATATTTCTAAGGCTATTATTTCCAACTTTATTTTGTCTGGAAATGGTGAAATTTGCCCCAAATAAATTCAGAACAGCTTTGCTGTCTACTTTTTGTAATGGGCAAGGCACATGAAAAAAAATGCTCAAGAGTGACATCAAATATTCTGTAAAGTTCAATATTGGTTTGTTATTTATGAAATGTTCATTAGGTTCTTCTAAAACTATTTCTATAATTTAAAGAATAATAACAAAATACTTAGAACGTAAGGTCAGTCACCAAAATATGAAATGTTGAGTCATAACTTTACCATAGTCTTTTTAAACATTGTAGAAGTGTAATAAAAAAAAACTTTATAGACAATATAGTCTAAAATCTGGAAGACAAATTAGGTTAGGTTGTTATTTAAATCTATTTTTATTAGTTTATTTTTTAACAAATAATTCATTGATATAATGAAGTTGTAAATATATCATGTTGAGTAAGAGGCTGCCAAACTTTGACAAAATATTATTAGAGATATCAAAGCAAGTTAAGTAATAGTTATATTGATGAAGGTATCAATATGTCATTAAAAAAATAAAAGGAATCTATTAAAGGTTCAGTCGATATTATTTTTTAAAATTATCGCTAACTTTAAATTTTTAAATTAGTCTCCATAAAGTTATGGGTTTAAGTTGGTGACTAAGGAACTATAAAAAGTTTTATAATAAAACTTACAGTTATATCTTGTGTACTTGTAAGAAGTGTCCTCTTGTGATATATTTAAACATTCTCATGTGCTTTCATGTTTATTATTTTCATTCCAATCTGACCTGTTGAATCACTATGCACAATGTTATAATCCAACGTCCCCTACTGCTTCAACCAAGTATCACAAAAACTATCAACTCATGTTAATCTCTTAGCATTATGAATATAAAGGATATAAATACTTTATGTTTGGCCGCCTACTTATTTCAACAAATGTGCCAAATATATGCACAATGTTTCCAAAGAAAATAGTGTATAGAACTCCGCCCTTGGTGTTTTCAAATATTATTCTCTAAAAACTTTATAAAGTGCTCAAATTTTTTGTGAGGAACATGATATTCGTGTGAGGAACATGATATTTGTGTGTTCAACAAACAAACGAAAGTTATTATAAAAAATTTAAATAATTTTGAAAGAGAAACAAATAAAATATATATATATATATATATATATATATATGTATACATATATCGATGTGTACATTTAATATTAGATATGTTTAAAACATTGCAAGTGTTTTTTAATTGTGATTTTTCTGAAAATTGGTCCGTCGTTACCATGTCGAAGTAATTTTAAACTCTGTTAATATTAAAGCAGTTGTAGTAAATGTTTAATATGATGTAAAAAGAATAACAATTTCATAGCTTCTGTAGTTTACAGGAGAAATATAATCAAAATACAATTTATACATTCATTCGTTATAGTTCATTATCTTCAATTTTTGTACAAAAATTCGTTTATGTACAGAATTAGACAACTTTTAGATTAATACATTCTTTATTTGTTTTTCCTTTATTATAATGTTCCTCTTATTTATATGATACAGTTTACAAACAATAACTAGACAGTGTTTTCTTCTATCTTTCACTAACATTTGAAAATGTTAAATTTAATAATGCCATGATTAAATTTGCCAGAAATGTAGTGGGTTTGCATGAGTTTAAAAATAAAAAGGTACTCTGCGAGAAACTATGAAATTGTTATTTTTTGCTTAAAATTTGCATTCTGTGATGATATGTTATTCATTAACATAAAACTTTTGTTTTCAATATTTAAAACTTATTATTACTGATTTTAAAACTCAGGTTGTGATGTCTAGATTTTCTCTCTAGTATTCCTTTTATTTATTTTTGTTTTTAAACTTCTGGAGCAGCGAAGGAACGCATTGTAATGTGTCCTGCTTAGGCTGTGAATACAACGTACCATGTAATCTGTTTTATCACTAGTAGTGGCAATCAAGAGGGTTCACTTTTATTGAAGGAAGAGTGTGACCCATCACACTATGTAGTCAGTATAATAACAATTCTAATAATAAGAATAATTAACATATTAAAATTATTGAATAAATATCCTTTTAAAAACTAAGGCATTTTATACAAACAATGAACAAAATGTTTTGCCTCACAACTTTCAACAGTATATCTCCTCTAATGTTATCCACAGTGATTCCTTGACTCAATTTTTACAATGCTTATCAAAGAGGCGAATAATAAACTTTTAAATTATTCTAAATTTAATGTCTTAGCCATGAGCATAAAGTAAAAAAAATAGGTTCTCCATAAATAACAGATAGTTTCTTATACTGTCCTTGCCTCTTGGTTGTCAGTGTTACTGTATGTTTCTAATCCGTGTTACTCAATATTTAGGCTTTATTTCCTTTTTAATTAATCATCTTACATTTTACTATAATATGAATGTTGATTTTAATTCTTAGTACTGATATTCTTAAAAAGAACTGATTTAATCTGGTTATATTTAAGCAAATTAGTGATAAGCTAGTTAAATAAATATGAATCACAACAGTTGTTCTTTGATTTTCCCTGCTAATAACATTCCAGGTGATTTTTCATAGCTCTACGCTAATAATTCAAATAATTGACTAAAACAAACTGTCTCACTGATGATATTTCTTAACAGAGACAATTCAGTGCTTTTGTTGGTAATATGAGATACTAACAGCATAGTTGCTTTCAGTTATTGTGAACTGCTATTACACAATAATAAATTTACTAAAAGTATGGACTGTATCTGATTAGTAATGTCAGTAAACTGTTTTAGATAACTATTTAAATTTTATAAATAGTAGTTTTTTATGAGTGGGCTGCGGAAGAATAAGCAACAAACTGCTTTAATTAATACAGATTTATTTTAAATATTTGTATATATTGAAATTAAAAGGGGTAATTATACCGTACATGTTTAAGCCTATAAACTAAATAACCTTTTCCTAATGTGACATTTTTGTAGACCAATGCAAAAAATGTTTATAAGTGTCAGGGGTGTAGCCAGGACGATGGTTGGGAGGGGCACAGCCCGGAGGGTCAGGGAAAGAACTTGGAGAAATTTTGAACATTTTTATGTCTAGAAATAATTTATGGTAATTTTTTACCTAAAATTACACAGTTGTTGGTTCATCGGAAGGCTGGTTTGCTAAAAACCTAGCGCTTTTTTATAGGGTAACATTTGTTTACTAAAATTAATTGGCTTGGAGGGCACATGCCCTCCCCTGGCTATGCCACTGATAACTGTTTAAAAGACACTGTTTTGTAAGTTTCTAAAATAAACCCTCTACTGGTGAAGGGGAATTGTTCTCGGAAACATATATGTATGTGTCAATCCTTTCTAAACTGGGAGATAACACTGCGAAAACCTTAAAATCAGTGAATATGAAAGATGCAATTCATGTTTATTTTAAGCTCTTGAATTAAATAAATAAGAAAATTGTTCTCATCAAATAAAAGATATTTATTTTATTAATGCTACGTCTGTTGCCCTTATCAATTATTTTCAGGCAATAAACTTATTGCCGAAACATTACATTATAAAAATATATGTCTTTGAGTTGATGACAACCGTTTACTCATTCATTGAATATGAAAGATGTTTGTATGTCTGCCAAGACATATGATGAGATTCAGCCATTTCAACGGCTCAGAAATCATGGAAAAAATGGGGGCAAACATTCTAGACATTGTTCTTAGTGAAGAAGAGCCTTTTACGAACCCTGACTACTACTCCAACACAGACCCTGATGATAACTTATCATTCCTAAATGACCTACAGTAAAAACCGGTTTAAGTTTATATCTTGAATGGATAAATACTGAGAAGAAGCTGGAAAATAAAATTTAGATCAATGACACAGCTCAAAAAAAATTAAAAAGAATATAATGACAACAATGATTCTGAGGAAAGTACAGACAATAAAATCAGCCATGTAGAGGGACACCTACAATGAACAGAAAGAAGCGTCTGCTGCCCATTGGCATGTTCATAAAAAAATTCTTTAGAGGTTGAAAGTAAAAAAATTACAAGACGAGTGTTATTGCTGTTTTAGGTTTTAATGGTTTGAGTTTTTATTCTTTTCGTGTAATCTAGTCAGTTGTGTTTCTTTTAATTCCCTCTATCAATCAACTCACACTCTCCTGATATATATCTTGTACAAATTTTCAATTGTTAATAAAATACGATTTTATTCATTCAATCAAGTTTAACTGCACTTTTTTAACCTATAATAGATGACAATTAATTGATGTTAATACTGTTTTTTCAAATACTTGCTTATTAATTCAATTATAAAAATATGTGGGGTCCAACTGGATTCAAACTGTGAATCTTTATGTTCAAAGTCTAGCGCCCTTTGGGCACTGCGCTAACTCATTTCTCAAAGACGTATATGAATTCCCCCCCTTCTGGTTGTCCTTGAAACCTCCATTCTACAACCTTAAACTGTTATGGTTACCACAAAATATAAATAATGTTGTAGGGTTAAAAATGACTGGAACAAATAAAATAAACAAATTGGATTAACAGTATCAAACCTTCTTTTACAAACGGACAATGCCAAAGAAAAGAGGAAAAACTACAACACAATGAAAGCAACAAAAAAAACATATAAATAGTAACAAACAAAAATAATAATCCAACACCTACATAGAAAAGAAAATGGAAAATTGCAAGGAAATTCGCTTTCTATTTTGCCAGTTAATATTGTTATTCTGACATATGTATTCACATATTTATATTACCTGTAATTGTAAAATTTTAAAAAACTAAAATAGTTTTTTTAATCGCTTTAACATTTTTTTCTGATTGAAGTAGGAATTTATTTTTTTTTAATTTGTCATGTTACTTGTTTACATTTATAACCATAAGTTCGGGTGTACCTCTAAACACTAAAAGTCGTTTTATTCTTGTATTGTAGTAACACAGCTTATACAGTATTTTATAAAATTTTCCACCTACCTTTGATGGTTCATACCTTTACAATTCAGACAGGGGTCCAGTCCCGAGGTGAAATGAGAATGAGATTACTATATACTCGTATGTGTGTGTGTGTAGATTGAATATATGATGAAAATTGTCATTGGTTTAGATGCATAGATCTTGGTTTTCCCGCTTCTGGGATGGTGGAATAAAACATTTGGAATATAGAAGATGCACAAGTAAAACACATTCATAATAGCATAACATTTAATTTCTTGATATAACAAATAATAGAAGTAATGTTAAATTTATATTTCCTGTTTTTAAAAATTTAACTCAAATTGATAAAAGTTATGCTGTCATTCTATTCATCCATACAGGCAACAGGTAGCAGCTGTGTACAATTGCCTCTATAAAACGTATAATATACCAATGACAAGAGAAGATAAAATTAAGGCATTGAATATATTAAATTGCCCATCCAAATGATTATGTGAAAAAAACTAGGCAAATTTATCACAAAATAAGACAAATAATTTTAATTAATTGCAAATAGACAATGAATGGATAAAGTAGCTTAAGTCTCAACTTTAAATTTACTAGGGATGAGCTGATTATGATTCTTGATTCCAAGAACAGTCGATTCTCCACTGATTAAAGTGCCAATTCTGAAGTGTTAAATATCTGTATGGTGTAATTTATTGAGAAAATAATTAATTATCGACTATACATTATTTCGGATTAGTTGTTTTGAATTAATTATACTATTAAAGTAAATGCTGTTTTGAGATAACAAAATTATTATTATTATTAATGACGCAACAACAAAGATGATCAGAAAAATTTCTTGTTCTTTTGTCACTTTATCTAATATGTTTGTCATGCTTCCAGAAATTCCTATTCATAAATCAATGATGAACGTTTTGTATAGCCTATTACATTAAAATGGAACTTACAAAACCTTCACAATATGACCAAGATGTTAACTAAATTATTGTTACAGAATATCTTGTAGAACTGATTCTCTATTCTTTCAAGTTATATAAATTGTAGAACTGATTCTCTATTCTTTTAAGTTATATAACTTACAAGAATCGACTTAAGAATGGCAATAAAAAATTTTAGTAATCGGTGAATTCCTAAAATTCACATTTACATCTTTTATCTCGAATTCTTTTAAATTAACTGAAGTTAGACATTTTTCATTTTTTTCCCAGTTCTAACTATTACCAAATTCAGAAAACTGGGTTAACTTACCAATACTACAGTTGTGGCCATGAAAATGTTCACCTTATGCTCCTCACATAACTTATTCATTGTGACAGTTAGAAAATGTGTAGTGAGCAATCTTATGGTATTGTTCATTATATTATTACTTACATTAAAATCAACAAACCAAAATTATTACAAGATTAAAATATAATTTGTGATAACATTATGTTAGCTACTACACAAGAAGTTACTTTTTCTTAGAGGTTTTGACAAATGGGCAAATCATCTCTGAAGTGAATACTTATCACTGGGTAAGAGTGTATGATTTACTTATATTTAAAATAAAGATTAAATTTACATTATTGAATGAAGTAATGCTAGTTACATAACTTTTAATTTCATTAAAATCTGCGTAGTACTGATGAAATTTCTGAACATTTAATGGCAAGATACTGTCAATTACTTTTACTTTATTGCAATTGCTAAGTCAATACAACTTCTCCCTGTGTCCACTTGACGTAGATATTACACTCTGTCTTTAAAACCAATATGTCAATGGTTTCAACTATTTATGTTTACTATTTAACTATGTTCGCTGTAGTCTGGATGTTCTTTACTTCCGTGGAGTACAAAATATTTTAAGATAGGCACACACCGCTTTACATGCGAGTAAACTGGCATGACACAATATAAGTCAGGACAGCAGACTTTCTGATGAATACACTGGAAAAAACATTAAAAATAAACCAAATGAATGATATAGTAGACAAATAATTAATATAAATAAAGTGAGTGAAATACTAAAAGGATGAAAGTAAATTAATAAACATAATGAGTTAATAATAAAGAAAGACCTAGCCATTTAATAGTTACAGAAACTTGGGTAAAAATTGTTTTACCTGCGAACTAATACTTATTTAATCGTGATAAACTCCAGATAACTGATTTAGATGAGATTCGTAAATTATTTACAGTTCATTTTTGAACTATGAACGCAACTCAGCCCGGGAATGGTTATTATTCAATATTCCTTTTGAATAGGGATTTCTAAATTATAGTTAAGGGAACAGCATTGAAAATTAACCCTCCTGCCAGCAATGATACAATATGAATAAATGAATGATGAATGTGAGTGCAATATAGGGATTTGATTTAAGTTTAAACAAAGGGCGAGGAAGTTGCTCAAAATTTAACTTCGTGCTTGATTATAACAAAGCAGTGTTATATATACAGGGGGCTTGAGGGGCCGACTCCTCCCTAATCAGAGTCCAATTGGTCATTTTTATTACACATTATAATAATTAAATGAAAGTTGAATCCCAAATCATTGGGTTTAGCCTTATGCTATAGGATTAATGTCAAAGGCAGAATTTTTAGTATTTATATAAGGTTAAATTTACATTTTTTTAAAAATTCTTCTATTTGTTCACACTAATAGTATATATATATATATATATATATATATATATATATATATATATATATATATATATATATATATCGGGAAACAGACGATTTTTAATGAAATAATACTCAGCCAACTTTAAAATTAATGCATGTTTATTTACACAAACTCAAAGCTCATCATTTGCCATTCTAGTTAACAAAGTTATTTGTGATAAATAATATCATCAAGGTGATGTCCATCATTTCGAATGTAGGACTCAAGTCTCTTCTCAAAATCCTCCATCACACGGACTAAAATC
Source organism: Prosapia bicincta (assembly GCA_036971475.1). NCBI lineage: Eukaryota > Metazoa > Arthropoda > Insecta > Hemiptera > Cercopidae > Prosapia > Prosapia bicincta. Next base: position 326,494,912 of record JBAIZL010000002.1, on the reverse strand, counting down.
TCTGCAGGGACGGCAGCAGTTTCTTGAATGATTGCATTCTTCAACTCGTCCAAATTTCGTGGTTTGTGGTTATAAACACAGTTCTTAAGGTACCCCCACAGAAAAAAGTCACATACTGACAAGTCGGGAGGCCAAGGAACATTGCCAAAATGGGAGATAATCCGGCCAGGAAACATGCGTCTAAGAACTGTCATTGAAGTGTTTGCGGTGTGAGATGTTGCCCCATCCTGCTGGAACCAAACTCGTTTTAAATGGATTCGTCGTCTTCTTAGTTCTGGTTTCAAGCATATGAATGTAACGAACCGAATTAACAGTAGCTGTGGCCCCGTTCCCTTCAAAAGAATAAGGTCCAATATTGCCAACAGAGCCATTCGATCCCAAAATCATTTGCTTCTGACTACCGCTTTCCTTACTCTGTCAACATTTTCTGGTATCGTTACACTGCGTCTCGGGCCAGGATGCTTCTTAGCCAGTATGCTTCCAGTTGATCTGAAGTTTTCCACCCATCTGAGGATTGTGTTAAGGCTCAGAACAACTCCATGTCGACCGACATTAAATCGCGCACAAAACAATCCCTGCGTACCAATAATAGACTCACCACTTTTCACGAATCTGTCATAGACAAACACTCGACATTGCAATTCCCACTGCTCCATAATGACTGAGTAAATGAAATGGCGTCTTGTGGGGATCAGAACTATAACCACCACGACCATCTCCCACCACCTCAGTACTACACAGTTCAAAACCGTCCGTCTCTCATGTGTCACCCTGAGTGTGTGTGTATATATATATATATATATATATATATAATTTACATTTTCAATCCTTAATAAAATACTTTTTTATTCAAGTTCAAGTATATTTTTAAAAATTTGCAGCAAATGACACTTGATGCTATTACAGTTTTATCAAATATTAATTTATTTTGTTTTAATTTTAAAACGTTGGTGTCTTTAGTTTGGTTTCAAACTGAATGACTACATGTCTGAAATCCAACAGTTGTTCTTTACAAGTTTTACTAAATGTACTCCAGCTTGAGTGGATGAATAAAAAGTATTTTACTAACAATTGAAAATTTGAACAAGATATATAAGTATATACACATATATAAATACATTTATTTATATAAGTAAATATTCTATACACTAGTAGTACTGGTTTAATTGTAATTATTTTATAAAAAGTAACCAAAACAAATTTTTCCTCTGTTGACCTAAGTAGGAGTTAACTTTAAAAAAAAATCTATTTAACTTTTTTTTAATGTAATTTTATAAAAATAACTTTTCTCTCTTTTTATTAATTTGTGGCTCAAAACGCGAGGCTGATTAAGTACACTCATTATTTACTACAGCTGTAAATAATTTTTGTAATATTACTAAAATGATTTTTTTTGTGCTTTTTTGTAGAATTTCCCTGTCTCAAAATCAAATCTTATATACTTCACTGAATTGCATCGTTATTTGTGATTCAGAAGGATTATCCTTCTTGTTACAAGAAATGTTGACCTGGTTGTTTGGAGAATGGCACTGTATAGGAAGTGCTAGAACCAGTGGCACACTGAAGGGAGGGTCCCGGTCCCCCTTAGCCTGACCAAAAATTTAAAATGTATCAATAAATGAAAAATTACATTAAAAAAGTTATGTGGTTTAACTGCAATTTAGGTGTAGGGTAGTATGAACAGCGGTAATAGCAAATATTACTTAGCCTACTTATAAATTGAATTCCCCAAATCAGTACTTTCTCTAGTGAACGGACTGTAATATTTTTCTTATAAACCTATTTCTTCTAATATAAATAACATATAATTACCAATTTTGAAGATTGTCAAGATTTACTACCTGTCAGTTTAAAACACATTTCCGAGATGTCATGACAAGATGAGCAGACTAACAGTTTTAGTAACATTGTCCATATATTTCAATGTAAATTCTGAGACCATTATAAAAAACCAAATCAACTTATAACAATAAATATCCAACTTATTTGTCAAAGTTTAATTTGTTTTTGCGGCCCATGGTCTTAGAATTTAGACGTAATAGAAAAAAATGGTTTGATTATTAGCATTTTGTGAGAAGTGAAAAAACAATAAGACAACTTCAATGAATGTCAATGGCACACGAATCAAAATGTAAAAGTGCCCAAGGTACTCATCGAGAAATATTTTAATAACCTACTATACTATGACTTAAAAAACTCAGATTTAGTCTTAATTTGAGTGCTAGAAATTCTTAAAACTAGAGTTTTAGAGTGGTGAAAATTCAATATATTCTACGAAGGAAGGCCCGGCCCTCCCTTGTAATTCTGGCCCCCTCCTTGACAAAATCCTGAGTGCGCTGCTGGCTAAAACCAAATGTTAGTGACCACTCACCACCTTACCATGATCATCTACCATATGCTTCAAGCTCCTTTCTACAGGACTGGAGACAGTCAAGATGATTATGGGGGGGGATCCCCAGGGGAATATTGAACATTTTTATCTCAATAAATCATGTTTTATGCTATTTTGGCAATTGAAACTACACAAGTGTCAGGTAGAAACCCTATAACTGAGCATCTATGAGTACAATGTGTTAGAATCAGACTCTAGTTTTGCTGTCAGGCAGGGCGAAGCCGTGGTTCCTAGTGTGGCTTCACAAAAATAATAGTCAATATTAGTATTGCTTCCTAGTATTGGTGGAGTACTAATAGTATTAATATAAATTTGTTTTATATGGTATTATTTTTTGCTAAAATTAATTGCAGACCCCTGCTACAGGAGGTCTGTGGAATAGGGGGAGGGGATTACAGGAAGAGGGTAAAAAGGTGAAGCTTGGACTGAATTAAGGGCAAAATGGTTCTTATGGTAATATTTTTTATTCAATTCCTTCTCTTACCTCACACTCTCCTTATATATATATATATATATATATATATATATCTTCTTCAAATTTTCAATCGTTAATAAAATATATTTTATTCAATAACTCAAGTTCATATACATTGTTTTTAGCTTGTAGAGGATGGCCCTTGATGTGAATACAGTTTTTTCCAAGTATTAATTCATTGATGAATTTAAAATGAATTAATTTTAGTTTTATATGGGAGAAAAACTTTTCCAAAAGGGGCAAGATATGCAATATAATTATTTTGTTCCACTTGGCTTAAAATAAGTGATAACATATAATTTCATAAAACAGCTGATTTTATGCTATAGGTTATGTGGTAGAACATCTGTTTCAACACATAGGTCATGTTACTTGATTTATATTTATTGTAGTTATTTAATAAAAACTAACTAAAATAACAAATTTTTGTTTACCTAAATAGGGATTGACTTTAAAATGTTTTTTTTTATATTACTTGTTTTAATATTGCTCTTACCGGTTTGTAATACCCGTGACAATATGTTGCCAAACCGTCCATGGAACGTATCAGTGCCAGGAACACCAACATTACAACCATGTGATACGTCTTCATTTTGCCGCCAGATCAATCTGCAAACACACTTCACAATGGTATCAAAGAAAGCGCTTTGCCTTGTTGCTACAAACAAATATAGAACATTCATGTTTTAAAAAAGTACTTTATTTACAGCCATTTAGTAAACTACAGATTGGAGTAAATATTTCAAGACAAATATGTCAAGAAAAAAACGTAAGAATGTCACAGCAGAAAATGAAGAAAACTTGTGAAACCCAACCGTAATAAAGATAGCAATGGGTTTGGCTAATTATTATTATCAATCCCACATTGATAACGTCTACTTAAACGTATTCTTTTTAAGTAGCCAAAATACGTTTATCCAAAAAGACCAGAGGGATAAGAATTAAATTGTGCAAATAGGGTTAACCCTGGACGTCGATTATCCGAACGTCAATTATCCGGACACGGGAAATACACTACAATATTTGTGCATCGGAGCACGCGAAGTAGACAGAGCGTGGGGCGTGGAGCATTTCCTAAGCTATGTGTAACAATTATTTCTTACGCTTTTGCTAACACTTGGCAAAAATACTACTACTTACTGATATTTCTCAGCAGACGAGTTTCACACTAGGGCAGTGCATTGTTCAATGCTGAGTAACGGACAAGTGATACCACATGGGCTGCTCCAGGATAGACTTTCGGGAAGGGACAGTGGCAGAAAACATGGGATGGTTTCGGGCGGAAAATGTTCAAAGTAAAGGCCTGGAAATTAATTCTTAAGCTATTCTTCTACTTGAAAATCACAGAAAATTTTGCATTTTTTCATCCAAACATTTACCCGAATCATTTTACCTGAATTTACACAGGTACCAAAATGATTATTTTGTACATAATACAAAATATATTGTTTAACTTTCATTAAACGGCTCGGTCTGACGAGTTCGACGCGGAGTCGTTGTACACAGACTGTTAGCACAGCCGAGCCGGTACTAACTACTGCGCGACTAGAAACATGCCAGTATTTATGCTGGGGAGGGGGAACTACCAGTGTCATCGAACGGCATGGTCTGACGAGGTCGACGCGGAGTCGTTGTACACAGACTGTTAGCACAGCCGAGCCGGTACTAACTACTGCGCGACTAGAAACATGCCAGTATTTATGCTGTAGAGGGAGAACTACCAGTGTCATCAAACGGCCCGGTCTGACGAGGACGACGCGGAGTCGTTGTACACAGACTGTTAGCATAGCCGAGCCGGTACTAACTACTGCGCCACTAGAAACATGCCAGTATTTATGCTGTGGAGGGAGAACTACCAGTGTCATCAAACGGCTCGGTCTGACGAGGACGACGCGGAGTCGTAGTACACAGACTGTTAGTACATCCGAGCCGGTACGGAACTACTGCGCGACTAGAAACATGCCAGTATTTATGCTGGGGAGGGAGAACTACCAGTGTCATCAAACGGCTCGGTCTGACGAGGACGACGCGGAGTCGTTGTACACAGACTGTTAGCACAGCCGAGCCGGTACGGAACTACTGCGCGACTAGAAACATGCAAGTATTTATGCTGTGGAGGGGGAACTACCAGTGTCATCAAACGGCTCGGTCTGACGAGGACGACGCGGAGTCGTAGTACACAGACGGTTAGCACAGCCGAGCCGGTACGGAACTACTGCGCGACTAGAAACATGCCAGTATTTATGCTGTGGAGGGAGAACTACCAGTGTCATCAAACGGCTCGGTCTGACGAGGACGACGCGGAGTCCTAGTACACAGACTGTTAGCACAGCCGAGCCGGTACGGAACTACTGCGCGACTAGAAACATGCCAGTATTTATGCTGTGGAGGGAGAACTACCAGTGTCATCAAACGGCTCGGTCTGACGAGGACGACGCGGAGTCCTAGTACACAGACTGTTAGCACAGCCGAGCCGGTACGGAACTACTGCGCGACTAGAAACATGCCAGTATTTATGCTGTGGAGGGAGAACTACCAGTGTCATCAAACGGCTCGGTCTGACGAGGACGACGCCGAGTCGTTGTACACAGACTGTTAGCACAGCCGAGCCGGTACGGAACTACTGCGCGACTAGAAACATGCCAATATTTAAGCTGTGGAGGGAGAACTACCAGTGTCATCAAACGGCTCGGTCTGACGAGTTCGACGCGGAGTCGTAGTACACAGAATGTTAGTACATCCGAGCCGGTACGGAACTACTGCGCGACTAGAAACATGCCAGTATTTATGCTGTGGAGGGAGAACTACCAGTGTCATTAAACGGCTCGGTCTGACGAGGACGACGCGGAGTCGTAGTACACAGACTGTTAGCACAGCCGAGCCGTTACGGAACTACTGCGCGACTAGAAACATGCCAGTATTTATGCTGTGGAGGGAGAACTACCAGTGTCATCAAACGGCTCGGTCTGACGAGTTCGAGAGTCGTAGTACACAAACTGTTAGCACAGCCGAGCCGGTACGGAACTACTGCGCGACTAGAAACATGCCAGTATTTATGCTGTGGAGGGAGAACTACCAGTGTCATCGAACGGCTCGGTCTGACGAGGACGACGCGGAGTCGTAGTACACAGACTGTTAGCACAGCCGAGCCGGTACGGAACTACTGCGCGACTAGAAACATGCCAATATTTAAGCTGTGGAGGGAGAACTACCAGTGTCATCAAACGGCTCGGTCTGACGAGTTCGACGCGGAGTCGTAGTACACAGAATGTTAGTACATCCGAGCCGGTACGGAACTACTGCGCGACTAGAAACATGCCAGTATTTATGCTGTGGAGGGAGAACTACCAGTGTCATCAAACGGCTCGGTCAGACGAGGACGACGCGGAGTCGTAGTACACAGACTGTTAGCACAGCCGAGCCGGTACGGAACTACTGCGCGACTAGAAACATGCCAGTATTTATGCTGTGGAGGGAGAACTACCAGTGTCATCAAACGGCTCGGTCTGACGAGGACGACGCGGAGTCGTAGTACACAGACTGTTAGCACAGCCGAGCCGGTACGGAACTACTGCGCGACTAGAAACATGCCAGTATTTATGCTGTGGAGGGAGAACTACCAGTGTCATCAAACGGCTCGGTCTGACGAGGACGACGCGGAGTCGTAGTACACAGACTGTTAGCACAGCCGAGCCGGTACGGAACTACTGCGCGACTAGAAACATGCCAGTATTTATGCTGTAGAGGGAGAACTACCAGTGTCATCAAACGGCTCGGTCTGACGAGGACGACGCGGAGTCGTTGTACACAGACTGTTAGCACAGCCGAGCCGGTACTAACTACTGCGCGACTAGAAACATGCCAGTATTTATGCTGTGGAGGGAGAACTACCAGTGTCATCAAACGGCTCGGTCTGACGAGGACGACGCGGAGTCGTAGTACACAGACTGTTAGCACAGCCGAGCCGGTACGGAACTACTGCGCGACTAGAAACATGCCAGTATTTATGCTGTGGAGGGAGAACTACCAGTGTCATCAAACGGCTCGGTCTGACGAGTTCAACGCGGAGTCGTAGTACACAGAATGTTAGTACATCCGAGCCGGTACGGAACTACTGCGCGACTAGAAACATGCCAGTATTTATGCTGGGGAGGGAGAACTACCAGTGTCATCAAACGGCTCGGTCTGACGAGGACGACGCGGAGTCGTTGTACACAGACTGTTAGCACAGCCGAGCCGGTACGGAACTACTGCGCGACTAGAAACATGCCAGTATTTATGCTGTGGAGGGAGAACTACCAGTGTCATCAAACAGCTCGGTCTGACGAGGACGACGCGGAGTCGTAGTACACAGACTGTTAGCACAGCCGAGCCGGTACGGAACTACTGCGCGACTAGAAACATGCCAGTATTTATGCTGTGGAGGGAGAACTACCAGTGTCAACAAACGGCTCGGTCTGACGAGGACGACGCTGAGTCGTAGTACACAGACTGTTAGCACAGCCGAGCCGGTACGGAACTACTGCGCGACTAGAAACATGCCAATATTTAAGCTGTGGAGGGAGAACTACCAGTGTCATCAAACGGCTCGGTCTGACGAGTTCGACGCGGAGTCGTAGTATACAAACTGTTAGCACAGCCGAGCCGGTACGGAACTACTGCGCGACTAGAAACATGCCAGTATTTATGCTGTGGAGGGAGAACTACCAGTGTAATCAAACGGCTCGGTCTGACGAGTTCGACGCGGAGTCGTTGTACCCAGACTGTTAGTACAGCCGAGCCGGTACTAACTACTGCGCGACTAGAAACAAACCAGTATTTATGCCGTGGAGGGAGAACTACCAGTGTCATCAAACGGCTCGGTCTGACGAAGACGACGCGGAGTCGTAGTACACAGACTGTTACCACAGCCGAGCCGGTACGGAACTACTGCGCGACTAGAAACATGCCAATATTTATGCTGTGGAGGGAGAACTACCAGTGTCATCAAACGGCTCGGTCTGACGAGGACGACGCCGAGTCGTTGTACACAGACTGTTAGCACAGCCGAGCCGGTAAGGAACTACTGCGCGACTAGAAACCTGCCAGTATTTATGCTGTGGAGGAAGAACTACCAGTGTCATCAAACGGCTCGGTCTGACGAAGACGACGCGGAGTCGTAGTACACAGACTGTTACCACAGCCGAGCCGGTACGGAACTACTGCGCGACTAGAAACATGCCAATATTTATGCTGTGGAGGGAGAACTACCAGTGTCATCAAACGGCTCGGTCTGACGAGGACGACGCCGAGTCGTTGTACACAGACTGTTAGCACAGCCGAGCCGGTACGGAACTACTGCGCGACTAGAAACCTGCCAGTATTTATGCTGTGGAGGGAGAACTACCAGTGTCATCAAACGGCTCGGTCTGACGAGTTCGACGCGGAGTCGTAGTACACAGAATGTTAGTACATCCGAGCCGGTACGGAACTACTGCGCGACTAGAAACATGCCAGTATTTATGCTGTGGAGGGAGAACTACCAGTGTCATCAAACGGCTCCGTCTGACGAGTTCGACGCGGAGTCGTAGTACACAGAATGTTAGTACATCCGAGCCGGTACAAAACTACTGCGCGACTAGAAACATGCCAGTATTTATGCTGTGGAGGGAGAACTACCAGTGTCATCAAACGGCTCGGTCTGACGAGGACGACGCGGAGTCGTAGTACACAGAATGTTAGTACATCCGAGCCGGTACGGAACTACTGCGCGACTAGAAACATGCCAGTATTTATGCTGTGGAGGGAGAACTACCAGTGTCATCAAACGGCTCCGTCTGACGAGTTCGACGCGGAGTCGTAGTACACAGAATGTTAGTACATCCGAGCCGGTACAAAACTACTGCGCGACTAGAAACATGCCAGTATTTATGCTGTGGAGGGAGAACTACCAGTGTCATCAAACGGCTCGGTCTGACGAGGACGACGCGGAGTCGTAGTACACAGAATGTTAGCACAGCCGAGCCGGAACGGAACTACTGCGCGACTAGAAACATGCCAGTATTTATGCTGTGGAGGGAGAACTACCAGTGTCATCAAACGCCTCGGTCTGACGAGTTCGACGCGGAGTCGTAGTACATAGACTGTTAGCACAGCCGAGCCGGTACGGAACTACTGCGCGACTAGAAACATGCCAGTATTTATGCTGTGGAGGGAGAACTACCAGTGTCATCAAACGGCTCGGTCTGACGAGTTCGACGCGGAGTCGTAGTACACAGAATGTTAGAACAGCCGAGCCGGTACGGAACTACTACGCGACTAGAAACATGCCAGTATTTATGCTGTAGAGGGAGAACTACCAGTGTCATCAAACGGCCCGGTCTGACGAGGACGACGCGGAGTCGTTGTACACAGAATGTTAGCACAGCCGAGCCGGAACGGAACTACTACGCGACTAGAAACATGCCAGTATTTATGCTGTAGAGGGAGAACTACCAGTGTCATCAAACGGCCCGGTCTGACGAGGACGACGCGGAGTCGTAGTACACAGAATGTTAGTACATCCGAGCCGGTACGGAACTACTGCGCGACTAGAAACATGCCAGTATTTATGCTGTGGAGGGAGAACTACCAGTGTCATCAAACGGCTCGGTCTGACGAGTTCGACGCGGAGTCGTTGTACACAGAATGTTAGTACATCCGAGCCGGTACGGAACTGCTGCGCGACTAGAAACATGCCAGTGTTTATGCTGGGGAAGGAGAACTACCAGTGTCATCAAACGGCTCGGTCTGTCGAGTTCGACGCGGAGTCGTAGTACACAGAATGTTAGTACATCCGAGCCGGTACGGAACTACTGCGCGACTAGAAACATGCCAGTATTTATGCTGGGGAGGGAGAACTACCAGTGCCATCAAACGGCTCGGTCTGACGAGTTCGACGCGGAGTAAGTAGTACACAGACTGTTAGTACTGCCGAGCCGGGACGTAACTAGTGCGCGACTTGTCACACGCCAGTGTTTATGCTGGGTGGAACTACCAACGTTATCAGAAGAATTTTTACACCTAACATTACATAAATGTAAAAACAATATACATTGCTTTAGAATAAAAATCAAATGAAAAATACATTTTAATAAGTAAACTGGGATAAATTTAAATCTGTTCTGAATATAAATAATATATTTATAAAAAGTAAAATTCTACCCATATTCTAGAAGGGGGGTAATTGCCCCTACTGCCCCTGCTCTGGATCCGCCTGTAATACCAAAAGTGTGATTTATAAGAACCTCAAGATGTACAACACAAAAACTGCATGGCAGTACAACTGTATATAAATACTGCCGTATGCGTAGTGTAGTAGTAGGCCTACATAGATGTAGTAGGCCCTATTTATGCTGTACATGTAAATTCTAAGGTTAATGTATACATTTGAGGAATACTTACAGAACTAAAGGCCTACCCATTATTATACATTGGCCTATGAAATTATATCACATAATTTGTTTGTGTACTCATGTTTTTGTATTTATTCTGCCTTTAATGTTAATTTTATTTGGAATTCAGTATTCTTTGTGCAATAACTAACCACAGAGCACTTAATACAAATAGAGATGTCATGGCTAAAGGCCCTGTGAAGCAGGCTTCCCCAACCAAGATGGCGGTCCTCTTCCACTTTCCGACCCCGTACACTGAAATCCCGAGCGTTAAGTCAAGCCCGAGTGTCAGTAATTTTTTCATATAATATTCCTATCAAAAAATTATAAAACGTGGTGAGTTATTACAAATAAACGGTACCAGGTAGCTGACACAAACTCTAAAGAATATTTTCAAACGAGGATCATTATTTTTTTTTTCATTTGAGTTTAGTTTTAGTTTTTAGTAGTTTTTGGTTTAACTATCCATTATATTTTTAATTGTTTAATATTTCAAAATCACTTTTCCGTTTTTGAACAGAATGGACATAATGTTCCGAAGTTCAGCAAAATTTGGACCAGTGGTTTTAGCTGAAGGTTGGGATTCATACTCGTAGACATTCGTACACACATTTTGAATAAGGGGTCCTCGAAATTTATATTTTTCATTCTAATATTTTAATATCACAATAATCTTTCTGCTTTTTAGTGTATTTCGGAGAGTAAATAGCCTTGTAATATAATTTTGGCATTATACAAATATATCTTTAACATACTCTTAAAACATTTATAAAAATAAATAATTTTAATAGAGAAACTTCAAATTATCTAGTTAGATACATTTTAATTTCTATGTAAAAAGGTAATTATTTACACAAGTTGAAAATATTTTATTGAAGAAATACTTAGAAATATATGCATAAAGGAACAAAATCCGCGATCTACGTACGAGTATAGGCCTGCAGTACTCGGCGAAAGTGTGACTTGCAGCATTTGAAAACGTTTTACTTTACGATTTCACTGGCAGTGAGCCAAAGGTCCTACAAACATGAAATAAAAAGAATAATAAAATCTAACTGAGTATCTCAAACCTTTATGCTTACAATACGTTTCTAACCAACAAATACGAAACATTGTCGCTTACTAACTTTTTTATAGGCTATTTCTTAAAGTGAAAGCCTTAATAAATCTAATTTTTTTAACGTTCTTTCGAATAATATATTACTTGTATGATTTAATATTCTGAATGAGGGAATCATGCTGCTTATAGCTGCATAGTTTCAAAACTTAATTCCCAGTCTGAGTGGTTTAAACCTTGTTTTAAGTGAAAGTTTTTATTATATTTTGTGCGCTGCCCGGCACGGTATTGGAGGATTTTTCCACAGCCAAGGTTGCGGCTTCACCATCTCCCTATGTCTATTTCATTAGATGACTACTCTATTTGTATTTAATGCTCTGTGTAACTAACTGGTTGTTGCACTGCAGTAAAGTCCTGTACACACAACTCAATCGTACACTCTAAACGTTTTCTAAACCTTACACTGTAGCCTTATATTTAATATAGCATACGTCTGATTCGAACACCCACCGCTCCCAAATAGAACCACCTATTTATTATATTGTGTAAATTATTAATATACATAATTATAATATGGTATTATAAAAGCATAAATCATTATTGCGTAGCTGAGTGAACACTTTGGACTTACTTGCTGACGCTTTTCGAAACCATCGTTTCATTGACGAAGCGAGCCCGCTACATTGTAGGTATGCTATGAATTACTTGTTCAGTAAATTTAACACGATTACAAAATCTTAGATTAATATGGGTTTGTAAACATATTTTACTAATAATTAGGTAGGTTTAAATCAGAGTAAACGCAAACATTGGAATTGGCTTAACTAAATAAATAAAACCCACTAGCCACAATACAAAAATCTTTACTACAATTACTTTATGTACATTTCGATTACATGGTAATCATCTTCAGAAGTAATATTTAACATTGATTTTTGTCATTACAAGATTTTTAAAGATTTTTGTATTGTGGTTAGTGGGTTTTATTTAGTTAGTTAAAAAATTAGTTCACAGTGCTCAACAAATTTATTAATTAGAATTGGCATTTTATTTTACATTTATAGTGTAATTTTATAATTCAAACATTTTCACTTTTCTATATTTGGGGGAGGGGCTTGAATCCCAAAGCCATTTCTGCCATTGCCAGTACTGTACTATTACAGTTGCATTAGCGCCCATGTTAAAGTTTGTAGGAGGGGCTGGATGGCATTTTATACTAAAAAAACTTGAACAGCTACAAATTCAAGTTTTAACCATATTTACCCTATTACTACTTATAAGGTACCAGGCCAAGGTACTCAGTGTATAAAGAAAATCAACACATTTAAATAATTACGCGTACATTTTATTAAAAAAACTATAATATGTAAATATTCACGGAAAACACACATTTTTTTGTATAAAAATACTTTACTACTAAGCTGTGTCCTACAATTCGCCCATTTTTAAAATAACTTTTTCGAAACAATCCACCTGTCTACAAATGAAGCCGGGATATTTATTTTGTTTTTTAAATCGTGGGGTAAACTAGGGGTCGTCCCCCCTTTCCCCCCGGGTATGGGCACCCATGTACACTTGGAACATACTAACCTAACCATATGAAACCTAGTCGCACTTAAACCCGTCAGAAACAATACACACTATAGCAAAATATAAATGCATTTTCCTCACCAGACTCTAACAGGGGTTTTAATTTCCAAGTCCATTTTAATGTAGTGGGAATCACTTCTGAGCAAGTACTTTGTCAGGTTAGACAGTTCTATTTATTCTAGTTTACATTTGTCTACAAATCGCCATAGCGTTGTCCGGTGTACCACACTATAGATACGGGAATACGTTCAAACCACAATAACAGAATAACCTTTCCTCCACTCGCTGCCTCAGGGAGGGCAGAAATATTTTCTAATCGGAGAAGCCACAATCAGTCGCTTAATTGCCAGATAGAATCTCTCGTATCTCTTCAATACGCTATTGCTAATGATGGTTAATCACCGCATAGAAATGTAAACAATTTCATTACTAATCTTATTAAAATTTCCTTTATGCATTCTACGAAAATATTTAACAATATCTGTAGGATTGCTGGATCGTCCATACAGGCAAACTAAGCGCTAAATTGGGGGGGGGGGCGATATTGAGAAGTTTAAATTTGAGAATGTAAACATATAAAGGAAATTAAAGTTTAGTACTTCTGATAAGTTAAGTTCAAGTATTTTCTTGTCAGTGCAAACACTGTTTTCCCTTTACTTACACTTTAATGTACTTAAATGAGGATCTTACTTGGTATTTTTGCGAGTCGACTTTCGAGAGTTTATTAATTACAACTCTCTTATTTTCCGTCTAGAATATGGTATACGACATATATATATATATATATATATATATATATATATATATATATATATATATATATATATATACCGTATACGCCAAAATAAACAGTACGAAACTGAATCAGTTGTAGTAAAATGACTTTAGGAAATTACACTGTGCCCGACCCTGCCTTTTCGTACATAATGGTTCCACCAAGATGGCGCAACCAGCCACACTACCTTAGATAACATTGATTTCCTTGAAGTAGCTTTTGGCAACCGCCAAATCTCGCTTAAGACAAACTTTCCTCACCCAGCCCACTCCCCCGATCTCACACCACCGGACACCTACATCTGGGGAATGATGAAGGAGAAGATTTTCCATGATGACTGGCACCAGATTTTGTATGCAATATTAAAAATACACTACTCTTTGCTTGTAGTGAAGAATGGAAAAATGTAAATGAAAATAAGCCGAGGTAAATCAAGAGTACCGTTCGGCCATGGAGGTCTTGCGTAGAAGTCGTAAAAAATCGTAGAAAGGAAGTGGTGGTTACTCGTCTACGCATCGGTTAAGCTTTGTTAACGCGTGGATGGTTGATGCGACACGAGGATCCACCAATATGTCAGTTTTGTGGAGGTACCATCACAGTCATATTCTGCTTGAGTGTGATGAGTTGACAGATTTGTATTTAAGTTACGATCTTCGAGGAAGTTTAAAGGTGGTTTTAAGGGACGATGTCACGGCCTCCTCCTTCTTACGCCACCTGAATCTATTAAGTAACATTTAAAATCTTGTTTGTTAGTTTAGGACATATAATTGTTATCGGCAATGATAACCTTACTGGTTTTTCGCTATATATATATATATATTTTAAATTAATAAAATTATCATTTAATAAATATTCTTGTATTTGTATAACCCATGTTGTTTTAAATTATTAAACAAGAAAACTAATTATATATATATATATATATATATATATATATCGCAATATGTATTCTTGTGAATTAATAAAGAGCTAAGTCAAAATACAAGAATTATAATTGAATTTACAATTCAAAGCTTTTCGTTGGCTAACAGTACCAACATCATCAGGAATATTAAACAATTAAAATTAACATATGTGCAAATTAGATCAAATAAATAGCTATGCCAAATCAATTACAATGTTGTTAAACTTTTATTTTGCTGCCCTGACATTACAAACACTGAATATATTATCAAATTTAGATTTTAAAGAAACAAAATAATAATCTAATTTACAAAAATAATGATGAAAGTGTCATATGGACTTCATTTACATTTTTTGGTAATGAAATAAAAAATATCACAAAATTGTTTAAAGGTAGCAACATAAAATTCGGATATAATACTAATAATAAATTAATAAACATAATGAATAATAATAATATTATTAATATGCATGAAAAAAAACTGTGTATATAAATTAGAATGTGATTATTGTAATAAAGTTTATATAGGACAAACTAAGAAAAAACTTAAAGATAAGTATAAAGAGCATTTTAATGCATTTAAAAAGCCAGAAATTTATAAATCAAATTTTGCTAGTCATTGTATTAATAATAATCACATATTTCCTAATATAGATAATATGATACTTATAAAAGAAATTAACAAAGGCCTGAGAATGAATATTTATGAAGCTTTAGAAATACATAAATATAATACTAATAATGAGTTGATAAATGAACAAATACAAGTAAAATCTAAATTTGATAATATATTCAGTGTTTGTAATGTTAGGGCAGCAAAATAAAAGTTTAACAACATTGTAATTGATTTGGCATAGCTATTTATTTGATCTAATTTGCATATATGTTAATTTTAATTGTTTAATATTCCTGATGATGTTGTTACTGTTAGCCAACGAAAAGCTTTGAATTGTAAATTCAATTATAATTCTTGTATTTGTATTTTGACTTAGTTCTTTATATATATATATATAAAGAACATAAGTCAAAATACAAATACAAGAATTATTTTGACTTATGTTCTTTATTAATACACAAGAATACATATTGCGATATATATATATATATATATATATATATATATATATATATATATAAACAAAGAACTAGACCCCATTAAATATTTTGCATACACAAATGGATACAACACCACAATAATAGTTAAACTAGGGCACAATAAACAAAAAAACACACTAAAATTAACACTACAGGGAGGGAAACAAATACATCACAATACCATACATAAACAGAACATCAAATAAAATAACCACAAAACTAATAACAAACTACAATACAAAATACAACTCGACACCAACAACAAAGATAAACCCCAAGAACCAGGCGTATACAAATTAAAATGCAACCAATTCTACATTGGGCAAACAGGTTGCAGCTTCCAACAAAGAATCGAGGAACACACAAAATCACCCAAACAAACACCAACTCAGCATTCTTCAATCACCTAAAACAAACAGGACACAAATACACAGAATTTACCATAACTTAGAAATCTTACACATCAACAAATAAGGATCACATCTCAACACATAGAACAATATGAAATTTACAAACACACAAAAACACAAAATACAAACATATTGAACGAACAAACCCAATACAAATCACACATACTCTTTGATACTATCGAAAACCTACCTTTAAAACCGATACCGCTTAACCTAAGAGCCACTTCAAACGGAAAATTTAGACACTGCTGAAGATCGTCACGAAGCGATCGAAAACGTTCTGTCTCAATAAGTTTTTACAAATTTACAAAATTGAAGTTCGGATAGTCAAACTAATGTAAAAGTGATAGATTAAGTTTCACCAAACGTAATAGGCTACAAAATTCAAGATATATATATATATATATATAATTAGACATATGTGATGTAATGGGAATTATATTGTACGTGGATAAACTGTTTACCGTGCAACTTGTTTATTCAAACTTCACAATAAACAGGTGTCAACGTACGGATATAGTCGGGAATGTATCTGTTGTTGATAATGCACGGCCATCTTTAAGAAGATTCAATCATAAATCTTCTGGATCTTCATTAAGAAGTGCATTCATTATAGTTCCGGTGAGCTACCATAATTGAAGAGGATACATACAGGACTAAGATGGTGCAGTATGGGATATGGTATCACACCTTACTATCTAGGCTTACTAGTACATCGTAAAGAAAGGTAAGACAGTAAAGGGCATAAGGACTCTGTGGTTGCATAGATTAGCCAGGTAAATAACTGTAAACCTGTCTGTTATTATAGGCATTCGTTTATGTCATTAAACGTTACATTATTACTTGTCGCTTCAGCCTCCATGAAATACTCCTGGGTTTGCAAAGTCCAAGGAACGATGTGTCCATGAACACCCACCACACCTTGCAGGATAGACCAATGCAGCATTCTTCATTTGACTGGCACTGCAACACAAACGCCAGTAAGCCTACACTGCGCTATATAGACAGGCTGAATCTTTAAAAGGGGCTACTTCAAATGACCAAAATTCAACTAACCTAAATGTACGCACACAATTTACGCAGCCTTCAGCTAACCAAAATACGCGACTTCCAGTTTAATCAGTAAACTCTGCTAAATTCAAGGTTTTAGATTTCACACCGTTTTCTTTGCAGTCGTTTTCCATTTAGACCCAAGTTAAAAGATTGAAATTAAATCCAAGCCAGAATTGTAAAAACGAATAAATTAGACAATGAAAATATTGGAAAGAACCCCAATAGAACAAAAATAATAAAAAATAACAAATAAAACAAGTTACTTAAGATTAAACCCTTATGTACATTTCGATGACCATGTCATCATCATCAGAAGGTCTTATTACAAAATACAATCTAGCACACAACAAGTTACAAACTAGAATCATTCTAGTTTGTAACTTGTTGTGTGCTAGATTGTATTTTGTAATAAGACCCTCTGATGATGATGACATGGTCATCGAAATATACATAAGGGTTTAATCTTAAGTAACTTGTTTTATTTGTTATTTTTGATTATTTTTGTGGTATTGGGGTTCTTTCCAATATTTTCATTGTAATATATTGTACCACTGTGCTCTTGATATTGTGAATAAATTAGAGTTTATGAATAGTAACATTATACATTACAAGTATTAACATTGTAACTTTTGCATTATATTCTGGCTATTTCACTTTTACACACTAAAATGTGTTGGCTGCATGCAGACAAGATGTGTCCCGAACAAATTTTCCTTTCTGCGCTTTAGACTCTTAGGCCTACTATTCTTGTTTATAAGATTTACACTCTAAAGCATTCAAATTTTGAGAATAACTTTGCTATTTCCCCTTACAACGTACAATTCTATCGTTGAGAACTCTTCAGTCAAGTGTTAGACTTTAGATTTGGGGTCTTTGGAAGAGAAATAAAGGTTATGCAATTCCTTCTTGAACAAATTTTCAAACGGTAATAAAATACTTTTTATTCATCCACTCAAGCTCAGATATATATATTTTTTTCTTGTAGTGGATGTTAATACAGTTTTCCAAATAATAATTCAATAACTAAAATAATTAATTAGGTTTAGTTTTATATTGATTGGAGAAAAACTTTTCACCAATAAAACTTTTCACAAAAGGGGCAAGATATCCAATATAGTTATTTCGTCCCATTTGGTTTAAAATAAGAGTCATAAAACTTGGTTTTATAAAACTGAAGCTTTTATGTTATTGGTTATGTGGTAGAACAGCTGTTTTAATGCAAAGGGTATGTTACTTTGTCTATATAATTGTAATTATTTAATACAAAGTAACTAAAATAAAATTTGTCTTTGTTAACCTAAGTAAGAATTTTATTTTAAAACTTTTGTTCATATTAATTGTTTTCCAACACTAGTTACGTAAAACAGTTGCCTGGTGTTTGTTTTGACAATAATTTACAGCACATGTCATTAAACTAGAACAAATTGGTTGGGGGGATCCACACTTATACCTTTGGGAGGGGAGTGAAACGTGTTAAGGAAATGTAATATTAATAGCAATTAGATATTTGTTCTAACTTGTAATATATCAGTGGACATGGTGACTTCGCTGAGTTCAAATGGAGAAGGAAGATTGCGAGTGTGGATGGAAGATGTAAATGTGGAGAGTATGAAACTTGTGAGCATGTGGTGTTTGAATTGTCCTAGGTGGGAGGGTAGGCGAGTGCGATTGAAGGGCAAAATTGGAGAAATAGGGGGAGAAGGGTTAAGTATGGAATGGATGTTGAAGGAAGGGGTATATGAGGAATTTGTGGGACTCATGCAGAATGTGTTGGGGGGAAAGGAAAAGGAGAGGGGTATTAGGGTGGGAGACGGATGAGTGAGTGTATGTTAAGAGGATGGAGGTAGTGAGTGGACGAGTTGAATGTGAGGGAATGGGATGTACGGTTGGGCCGACTGAAGTCTGGGGGTACGGCGTCCCGTCTAGTCTGGAAAGCGTGGTAAGTCCCAGCCGGCGTCTGAAGGGCTAGACAAGCTGTAGCAGTCCCACTACTCGCAAGAGTTGTGGGACCACGGGCCCGCGACCAATCTGGGCCTCGGCCTTGAATGCCAAAAATGGTACCACGGGTCATGTACTCAGCCCACGGAGGTTCTGTCCTCCAGGTACATGGATTGAGGAAAGGTTTCGTGGGGGTAATGATTTCACATGCTATGATAGACTCTCCGTATCTTTCTAAAATGTGTATCTTCGGGAGGAGGATTAAAGTCACGAGGCTAGGCATCCTCCTGCCACCCTCTTCTTCTCTCTATTTCTTCTTGTTTTAATATACATATCAGCACACTGACCTGTAATATAGGGCTCAAGGTTTAACGGGATGAGTTTATGTTCACCTAGGGTCAATTTCCGAATGAATTTAAGGGTCCGGTCCTTAGGTAAGCTTAACCAAGAGTGGTCCGATTCCACTACCTGAACTGAACTAATCAAATGGGGTATGGAGGGAAGGAAACAAATATATGTAAACATCTATGTGTGTGTGTGTGTGTTTGTGTGTGTTTGTGTGTGTGTGTGTCTGTGTGTTTTTTTGTTTACACTGTTATATCATTTGTTTAAGCCGAACATCACAAGGGGAAAGATGGCCAATAGAAAAGTAGGGACGACTGGAGACGAAAGACAAAGAATGGGGCTGAGTATGTATGTGCCGGCCTAGAGAAGTGATGGGAACTTCTGGTGCTAGACCCATGGATCGCTCTTTTCAAGGTTTTTTAAATTATCTAAATATTTAATGTTCTAAAAAATGTCCTTGTAAAACTAGTATATTGCAACTTGAAACACCCAATCCAAGGCATTGGTTTACTCAGCAGTTACTGTGTTGTTTTAATTTAATTTATTTAACAGATAAATAATTTTATTCAATATAATATTTTTAATGACTTATTTATCTCTGGATAAAAATATGATTTTGTTTATGATTTTATGTTGTGCTATAATAGCAAATTCATTAATTTAATTTAATGAAAAGTATAATGAAAGTAATGTAATTAACATTTATTTTATATTCTTTAACTACAGAATTTTTATTATAAATATTTACATTTTCAATTGTCTACCAGATCTAAGCAATATCATTATTTTTTTTTAATAATGTTAAAACCAAGTATTACGATAAAGAGAATGAAGTGTCCACCCTCGTTACCAGTTACTCACCAACTCATGTTGACCTCGGCAGATTGCAGCAGTAAATTCGCCCATCTGGATGAAGAATACCATTAAGAAGACAACCTGGCGCCTTGTCCTCATGTTTGTTGTCGTGGGCAGTCACTGAATCTTGTTGAGCCTCATGCTTAGATTTGCGTCTGTTGTTTTCAAAACATTCACAGTTAATTGTAGAACACAATGGCCTATAAACGATAAAGGTTTCCTGAATGCTTAGAACTTTCTCAATTATCTTAAAATGCATCTCGTGGAATCGTTTTTGTTCCACATAAGTATGAAGGATTGTTTTTTTTTTACTGTTGTTTCGTTGATTTACAGACATTTTCCAATTTCTGCTATTACCTCACAATCTCTTGTTAAAAAAAAAAAAAATATATATATATATATATATATATATATATATATATATATATATATATATATATATATATATATATATAGTTTGGGTACCAATCCCGAAAATCACGCACTTCTATATACTTTCTATAAATTTTGAAACAAATTTTTATAACACAATAAAAATGTATAAAATTCTTAAATTGGGAGAAAAACTTTTCACAAAAGGAGCAAGGTATGCAATGTAGTTATTTCGTCCCATTTGGCTTTAAAAAAATGCTTACATGATTTTATAAAACAGCTGATTTTATCTTATAGGTTATGTAGTAGAAAATCTGTTTTAACGCATAGGTTATGTTACTTTATTTACAATAATTGTAATTATTTAATAAAAAGTAACTACAATAAAATCTGTCTTTGTTGGCCCAAGTAGGAATTGACTTTAAAAATGTTTGTTCTTATTACTTGTTTTAAAATTCCTAAAAAAATCTTAAACAAAGTCTTAACACCGATCACTGATTGTTATAAAAGGCGTCTCAGTTTATAGCATACGCTTGTAGCGATCAGCGGTTCGGAAGAGAATTAGGGCTTTAGCGCCTCTACCGGCTCCCCCGTAAAACAACTCAACAATGACAAATCCTTCCTTGTAAAATCAATCTTATCTCCTCGATATGCCTTCTTTGTACGTGTAATGGTCTGAGTTACAAGTCTGAAACCTGTGCCTCGCTCCTCAAATATCTTTATCATTGAATTAAAAAAGATGTGTATAGGCCTATATATTTACGGAGAGAAGTAACACCTGAACATTCACTAAAGAAATTGCATGTATTCACATTTTAATTGTAATATTTCTAATTTCAATGACTACCGAACACAGTGTTATAACAAGTAGGGGGCCTACCTCGTACACATTTAAATAGTTCTTTTAACCTAGTTCTTTGTTAACGAATTTCTGCTACCATTAACATAATAACTAAAAACACTTGTACATGTCAGTATGTTATACTTTATTCTATATTATTGTAGAATAATGTATATTATTATTATAATAATAATCATTATTATAATGACCGTAGGTCATTCTACACACGCTTCGAAGAATACATTATCCACAGAAAACAAACAAACCCAAAATCTAGCTACGCAAAACACCTAAAAACACGCAACACACACACGGACATACATACGAATTTAAATGTTCTCCACACATTAAAACAAAGTAAAAAAACTAACAGCTTTAGAATAATTCGAGATATACAAACACTACGCAACAGAAAAAGAAAACATAATAAATGATCACACACATTTAGAAGCCAACAGCCTTTTCCATTACATGACACAAAACTAAATTAACCCACCCCATCCCACAGTCATAAATCCATTACGTTACAGCCTTTATACCTAAACGATGCCGCCAGTAGAGGGTTAGCTTCGTAAAAGGAACGAATGTTTTGAAACGCGTCAACAAGTAAGCCATTACTTATTTACTTAGTTAAGTACTTTTTAAATATAGTTTAATCAGTGAATTCAAGATGATTACTTTATGAATCAAGCTACTTTATGTTATACTTGCCTATAGTAGCACTTACATTTTTTTATTATTGATGACTACAGTTTCGGGAGATATGTCCCGCTGTCAACCCAGACCGTAACTCACCGCTTAATTGTTTTAGGTTAGGGTGGGGTGGGATGTTAGGGTAGGGATATAGGTGTGCACCAAACGACAAGCAACAATAAAATTAAAATAATAGCTCTCTTGTATAGCTTATTTATCTATTTGCCCCAAGAATTAAATTAGCCCCAAACACACCATTTAAACCATTTCTAAAATTTAAACAACTTCTGGGTGAGGGTGCTAGACCCCCTCCTCAATAGTCCCGACTCCCCTAAACTGTCCCTACCCAAGGAGTAAATCCTGAGGCCGCTTACGTTTTTGAGTATCATTTATTACATGAATATTTGAAAAGTTCATCATATTACCCTTGGACTGATAAAATTCTTCGTGGTTTAATTATTTAACAAATACAAGGTCTGTACAAGGTGAGCCTTCATTTTAAAATGTTGTGAAGTGTATTAAACGTTTAGCCTACATCTGAATATAGATGACTCACGACTACAAAACTGTTGTAAGTCAAACTAGAGCATTGTATTTCATTAATTGGCTGTTTATTTTCGTAATCTTCTATTGTTAATTGCCACTTTAGGCTATCCATAATGTTGTTACGGGGGTTATTTTTAAAATAAATATTGGCTATGCTGAACTTCTAATCTCAATTCTGTCAAATCGTGAAAATGAAAACATTGCGCCTTACTGTGTTTCTGGTGATAGTGTTTGTGCTAATGAACTGTGCAGAAGGTTCCCTTTTTACGTGGCTCTTACAAAATTCTTGCAAGAAAGCTGGAGAAAAGGTGAATGAAAAATGTGCCCATTGGCACAGCAGTTAGTTCCCAATGCGGCATTTCTACATTCCATGTGATACCTCTACTGGGCTAACAAGTAATATAAAAAAATTTTGTTAAAGTAAAATTCCTATTTAGGTCAACAAATAGACTACAAATTTTATTTTAGTTACTCTTTATTAAAATAGTTACAATTAATATAAATAAAGTAACATACCCTATGCGTTAAAACAGCTGCTCTACCACATAACCTACAACATAAAATCAACTCTTATAATTTCAGATGTTATTTTTTTAAGCCAAATGGGACGAAATAACTATATTGCATACCTTGCCCCTTTTGTGAAAAGCTTTTCTGCCATATAAAATTAAATTTAATTATTGAATTAATATTTGAAAAACTGTATTAACATCAAGTGTCATCCACTACAAGTTTTAAAAAGTGTAGTGAATAAAATACTTAAGTAAAACTTAAGTAAATTGATAAAATGTATTTAAATGATAGGTTGAAATTTTTAACAAGATACATATAAAGAGATTGTGAACTAATAGAAGGGATTGAAAAAATTAAATTTTATAGGCCTAATGCTTTAACGTTTATTAGCATCTCTTTATCCTCTGTAACGAATGGTCAGATGTATGAGATACAAGTAAGATTAGCTACTACTTAGGAAGCAGTTAAATATTAAATCCAAGTAAGATCCCTTGCTATGTAGAATGGTAATTAATTATTGAGTACTCCATAAACTACGCCCTGCAATAACAATTAAAATTTAAAAAGGAAAATATAAGTTACAGTAGTAATTTACAAAATTTAATGTAGAGGTTAAACTTTTAGGCAAGGCCAAGATTTTTCCCAATCCCAAAAGCCAAAAGGCCAAGGTACCAATCCCGAAAATCACTTCTGTATACTTTCTATACATTTTTAAACAAATTTTTATAACACAATAAAAAATGTACAAAATTCATAAATTAATTTAATTATTTTTAATTCATTTTATTTGTTTAAACTCTCCTATATATCCTGTTCAAGTTTTCAGTCATTATTAAAATACTTTTTATTCATCCTCTTAAGTTCAAATACATTTCTTTTTAAACCTGTAGGGGATGACACTTGATGTTGATACATTTTTTTCAAATATTAATTCATCAATTAAATTTAATGAATTAATTTTACTTTTATATTGGAAAAATACTTTTCACAAAAGGGGAAAGGTATACAATAAAGTTATTTCGTCCTATTTGGCTTAAAATAAGTGATAACATTATTTCATAAAACAGCTGATTTTATGTTATAAGTTATGTAGTAGAACAGCTGTTTTAAAGCATAGATTATGTTTCTTTATTTATAATAATTGTAATTATTTAATAAAAAGTAACTAAAATAAATGTTTTCTTTATTGACTTAAGTAGGAATTTTCTTTATTACAGGTTTCTCTCACATTACAGGTTTTTATAATAGCCTAGTTTGCAGAACTTAAAATTATTTTCAAACGTATTTGAATTACTCTCTGCAATTTGGGACAATAAACTTGACAATTCGATTACTGAAAAGACCTGGGTTTTTAATATTTTTGACACACGTCTTTTACCGGAACAAGTCATTTTAACGTGGTGAAAGTAACGTTTACTGTCACCGAGATGTCTATTTGCAATATACATATTGTACCAGAGACAATATGTTTTTATTTTATACTTGTTGATTCCATCTTCACGTGAGCTACTAGTTTTTAACTAAAAACACTTGTAAATATTTTACAACTTGCCTATAGTAGCACTTACTTTTATAATTGTTGAGGACGGGCGTTTTGGTAGATGTGGCCCATTGCCATATCAGACGTTACGGTTTGGTTTTTTCTTCAGTTCAATTTATAAAATATTTACACATCCACCCTCCTTAAATCCTTCCCCCTACCAATAGCCATGACCCCCACCCCTAGCCAGTGTCGCGGTAGGCAGACCCCTCCTTTCTCTGACGTATCATTCAAGCACTTGTGACACGTTTACATGTCTTTGTGCATGTAAACATAGCCAACTTATCTTATTATGTCAGCAAGCTGATCTTGTAATTTCTCTTTAGTTTAAATGTCTTTCATATAAACATTTTTCTCTTAGTTTAAACTTTACTCAATTCACAGGTTAGTTTTATTCTAAATCATAATGCACCTTATGTTTGAGTCCGTTTAAAAGTTAGCGAGGGTGCAACGTCACCCAATGTGGCCACGCCTTACTAGTGCTCCAATCACCTTTGCTAAAACTCAGATGGTCTAAGTTGTAGATATAAGTAGACTATATTTCACAACTTAGATAAAATAGTATATTTCATAACTAGTACAGAAAGAACCCTTTTAGCGAAAGCTATCGTGTTTTACGATTGGAAATTCAATCAAAGACGGAAAAACCCTTTAAGTACGAATTTTGAAGGAACCTTTTGACTAAAATCACTTAAAAGACATACCGTACACAAAACTCACAAATTAATCATTTATTGACTCATACGCGTTTTAATGACAAAGTCATCTTCATCAGTGAGTGTTGCTACTACAAACTCTAACTTGCAAGTTGTAAGTTAGAGTTTGTAGTAGCAACACTCGCTGATGATGGCTTTGTCATTGAAACGCCTGTGAGTCAATAAATGATTAATTTGTGAGTTTTGTGTGTGTGTTTTATTTGTTTTAACATAACCTCACAAGCTAAGCTCAAAGAATAATTGTGTAAAAACACTTGTAAATATGTTACTCTTACCTGTATTAGCAATTACTTTTATAATTTTTGAGGACAGTTGTTACAGGAGATGTGTCCCATTGTAACAGAGTTACGGTCTAAGTTGCGGTGCCACGGACAGTGGCACACATCTCCTGAAGCAGCTGTCCTCAATAATCAACAGTAAGCGCTACTACAGGCAAGTGTAACATACTAACATATGCTTGTTTTTATTCTTATATGTTTGTACATATAACTAGTTTTTTTATCGCTATTGACTTGGAACTCTTACCACTTACCACCCAGTTCTGGAATTAAAACTGATTGATTATGATGAAACTGTATCTGAAACAGGGATACCTAGCCAGAACGATGGTTTGGGAGACACAACTCGGAGGGGGTTAAGGAGGAAGAACCTCCATGGGGAGATTTCGACCATTTTCATCTCTAGAAATCATATTTTATGCTATTTTGGCACTTAAAATTACACAATTGTTGGTTTGTCGGAAAGTTGTTTTGCTAAAAACCTAGCGCTGTTTTATAAGTTAATATTCTATGCTAAGATTAATTATTTTAGGGGGGACACGTGCTCCCTCTGGCTACGCCACTGGTCTGAATTATTGCTAATATTTGTATAATGTTATAATCCTTGTTCTGTAGAATTCAACACAATTCTTCAAGTGATCAATGCACTTAGGGTAAGGTATTTAACTTTAGTCATTTTCTGGTATTTACCAGTCGTAGAAGGCTAATAACTGTTGATCACTTTTTATTGAAAGTAAATCTGAATAAAACAAAACCAACCACTTTCTACTAATACAGTAGTACAGATACCTTTTCAACCCTTATTTAACTGAAGGTATAAAATAAAACTCATTATTTCTTTTGCAGTGCAACGACCCAGGCGATATTGGAGGGTGCTGCAAAGGCTTCACTTGTGCTTTTCCTGTGGACAGTTCTGAAGAGTTATTAGATACAGGTGTTTGTGAGAAGAAACCTGTGTGCTAACAAAATATTTTTATAATTTTAAACTTTTATTATATAGGTGCTATATTTAGTTTAAAATTAAATACAAGTATAAATGCAGATCTGTAATCAAGTCTCTTTACTGAACGTTATCTCCTTGTGTAACATTTTACCTCAGAATATGGTGTTAATAAAATTTATATAAGGTGGTATTGTATTAAATATTTTAAATAGTGTTGCTACGTTAGCAAAAGAGGTACCTTGTCAAAAGGTTTTGCATGGCCTTTTAGAAAGTAACCCCTCCCTAAAAAGTGAATTACTGCCCCTTCACCGCAAACAATATCTGCAAGATATCTTCACTTCTTACCACCACTCACTACCTACACAAAATAATCTCTAAAAGATGGTTACCAGTTAAAATGGGAATAAAATTTATAATGAAGTATAAAACTGCTCAGAAGAACTGTTACTAAAAATACTTGTAAATATGTTACACCTTGCCTATAGTAGTACTTACTTATATTTGTTGTGGACACAATAATGAAGTTACGGTCTGAGTTGACAATGGGACACATCTCAAGAAACGGTCCACCTCAACAAATATAAATAAAACTTTCAGTTTTTGTGTTGTACATCTTGAGGTTTTTTGTATAAATTACACTATTTGTATTAACTTGGCAAATAAAAACACTACTTACTGATTTATTCAGTAATTTATTCAGACATGTTTCTTGCTAGGTCAGCGCATTATATGTGTCTGCTGAATAAATCAGTAAGAAGTGATTTTTTTGCCAAGTTAATACAAAAAAGTGTAGAATATAAATAAGCGCTACTATAGGCAAGTTGTAACAAATTTATAAGTGTTTTTTAGTGAAAACTAGAAGCTCACATGAAGATGGAATCCCAAATATGTTTTTTAAGTCTCAAAACTAAATAGATTATTATGGCCTAGTGTAGAAATGTTAAGTAAACAAATGTAATAAACATAGGAACAATGTAAATGTATAATAAATGTCCTTTGGTACTTACATTTGCCTTTATGAAAAGTCCTGCAGTGGAACTATTTTGGTAATTGTAAACAATTTAAATTAAGAGAAAGTAAAGGTTATCTTAGCCATAGTAACACCAGTGCCATGTTGTTTTATTACATATTCCTTTTAATGAAATAGAAAAAATAAATACAAAACAAATGCGTTATTATTTTCATTATTAAAAAATTTCGTCAAAATTTAAATAGCTGTAATGATAGTGAGACAAAATTATTAACAAAACATAAACCAAGAACCATACTATTAAAAAACCAACAAGACAGGTATAAAAGAACTGTCTTAAAATATCCATGATCTCAAACTTGCATTGTTATCAAAATTATGGTAATCTTGAATGAGACCAGGAATAATTTTTAATTCAAATAATTTGTGTTGCTTCAAATTTTGAGTTACTTTCTAAATTATTTTCTCATATTCAATTTATCTAAGTTACTTTAAATACATGTTTGAAAATTTTATTAATTTTGGTTTGTGTTTCATTGTTGTTTCAAGAACATTATATGATTTTTGTTTTAAATTGTTTATTGTATCACCCAATGTTGTAAAATATTTCCCTGTTGTTATAACTGTTACTATGCAACTGTTATTATTTAACTAAACAATGATTATGTTAAAGAAATTCTACCTTCAAGTGGCAACAAAAGTTTTGCAAAGCCAGGAGTGAATTAAAGTATTAGGTTCTGCACATGGGCACGGAGTAAGGGGGACGCTTAGCTTGACCTAGATTTTAAAAAAAATAAATAAATATCCAAGCATTAGTGATTTTTTTTCTAGAATGTTGTTCTAAAAGTTATTGAATTGTAGGACATATTTATGTACAAACAATGTGTGTTTTCCATGAATATAAATATGTTTTATATATTATTGTCTTTTAATAAAAAGTACGAGTAATTAGATGAAAATATTTATTTTCCTTATACATTAAGTACCATGACATGGTACTTTATAAGTAGTAATAGATTAAACTTTGAAAATATTCCTGAAAAATGTAATTTTTGTAATTAAATTGAATGACAATTATCATGTGATATATGTGTAAAGGAACGGTGTATTGTGTAGCTAGGCAGCTAGGAATTACACCACTGAAAAGGAAACAAGGTTAAAAATATTGACAGAAAAAATACTATCCACTTTAATATTATGACTAAAGTATTATTCAAGATAAAATTGTTAAGTGGGCAATGTACCTGAATAAATAGAGAGAGGGAGAAGTCAATTCAAGGCAGGACCAAAGCAGAGGTCGGAGAAGTGGAATCCATGAAACATATAGAAAAGAGAAAACACTGTTACATTTTAAAAAATTATTTAAATATAAATGGTTTTCTCTTTTGTATCTGTATTATGGATTCTTCTTCTCTGTATTCTACCTTGACTCTGCCTTGAAAAAAATGTTTTCCCATTATCTTCAACTTTAATTATAAGTTTTAAATAATTTATTTTAAAACTTTTGTTCTTATCAAAATTAATTTGGGATCATTTTTAGTTCTAATGGCATTAGGTCTAAAAAATATGTATACCATTTTTTGCTAATTTTATTAAATTCAAAATTTCTTTATCTTTTTTAATTTGTATGTTTCAGATTTTTCTCTGCTATATTATGTTTCTTTCTGTTAATAGCTACTATGTCCTAAAAATTATTTTTTATTTTTGTTGATGATATCCAAAAGCTCATTCACATCATCTTTAGAACCAAGGAATATTGGAGATCTCTGGTGAATTTTTGTTGGGACAACTTCTAATACAGGAATTTTGCCATCATGTGCAATACCGCCAGCTTCGGTTACTATGTGGGCCATTGGAATTCCTTCATACAGTAGACGTAGCTGAAATGGAAATTATCAATTTGAATATATTTTATTATGATAGGTTTATTTGGTTTTTTATCTTGTACTTTGCTAACTGAATTTTACACTTTAAAAATACCATTCACGTCAAAATAAACAGTACTGAAACAGTTGTAAGATTTTATTTTACAAACACATACAAGTAAAAAAACTAAATTGGTTAGATGTGGATAAAAACATGTTCTGTATAGCTTCAATTCAGTTTGAGGCAACACTAGTACCTAGATGTAGGCATCAGGTGGTATAAGATCGGAGGAGCGAGATGGGTGAGGAAAGTTTGTTCCAAGGGAGATGAGGTGATTGCTAATTGTTTCTTGAAAGAAAGCACTGTTGTCTAAGGCAGTGTGACTGGTTGCGCCAAAGGTAGACTTTGGGCATAAAAAAATCTTCTGACCCTATATCGGTATTTCTACTACAGCTGATTCAGTTTCAGAACTGTTTATTTTGGTGCATACAATATTAAAGATTTACTTAAATTAAAGCTTCCAACTATATGTTACATTCCAAATTCAAAATGGAATATGTCTGGAGAAATGACTTCCCTTGATATAAGTTCTACTTTAACATGGGATTTTTGATATGTGTAACATATCATTTTTTTTATGTAAAGTTAAAAAAATTGTCCAATAATTTACACTGTTTACCTTTCCACTCGGTGAGTCTTTAGTTGCAGGATACATAAATATACCGCCATACTTTAATGTACGATGAACATCGGCCACCATAGAACCGATATATCTTGCACCGTACGGCTTTCCTTGCTGAAACAAAAACCAAACATTTCTCTTTAATTTTTTTTTAGTAAGTCTATTTTACATAGTATTGTGTTAATTCTTTCCAACAAATCTTGCCACTTCAAATTTAACTTTTATGATTAGCTTTATCCTTTTGTCTCCTTATCACTTATAAAACAATTATGACACAAAATGTTTGTTAAATAAAGAATATTGTTTCTTTTTTTCAACTTTGTGGATGTTATTTTTAACTTTAGCGAATCTGTTTCTTTTGTCACTGTGTGTTACCATGTTATGACAGGAAATAAAACTATAGGAGTATATGATTCTGTTTTAATTGTATATTATTTAGAGAAAATTTAATTTTACTAATAAGCTAAAGATCTTGAAGGTTTTCAATGGCCTTTAAATTTATATAAAAAGTAATTACATATTCTGGATTTTAAATTCTAATAAATAATAACTCATATTGTTTGAATCCATCTTCACATGAGCTACTAGCTTGTAACTAAAACAATTGTACATATGTTACACTTCCCTATAATAGCACTTACTTTTTAATTTGTGTTTTACACAAATTTGTGTTTTACTGTTTTTTGATTATTGAGACGCCTGTTTCAGGAAATGTCTCATTCTCAACTAAGGCCTCTTGGTTGCTTTTAGTTAGGGCGGGGATGGGATATTAGGATAGAAATGTAGGTGTATTTTAAACCCTCAATATTCTTTAAAAATAAAACGTTACTAAACTTTTATAACCGAGAGAGATCTTTAGCTTTCTTATCTGTAGGGAGCAGAACTGTTGTACAATTTATATTCTACTCAACACTCACTTTCGAATTCTAACTATTCAACAATATAATTATTTCATTAAAATATATACATCCGTTCAGAGATAAATCAATTTCCATTAACCTTTTTCAAAACTCATGTTAATAATACACTTTTGAAATTTCTCTCTTGATAGTGGATCCATCGAGAGGTCTGCAATAATTTTACCTGTAATTATTATTTCATTGTCAATGTATACTTCCAATGTAACTATTTAATTAAATTGGTATATTGTTCAGAATAGAAAATTTGTCTCAATAATGAATTTAGACAATGTATTTACCTTACTCATGATTTCATTTACTTGAGTAAATATAAAGGCACTGTCTAAATCCATTATTGAGACAATTTATTAAAATTTGTTAATGGAATAAATCTTCCAAATTGCCATTTTCATTGAACAAAGAAAGTAAGTGTTACTCACTAAAACACACGCTGAGCACACACATTTTTAAAACATCTTAATTCCATACTCCCAAAACTAACATACACCATTGAAACAGTACAAAACAACTCTATTAACGTCCTGGATCTTGCAATTAAACGTACAGACAAACAAACACATAAATTCAACATATTCCGAAAACCCACCAACACCAATACTACTATTCATAACTCTTCAAACCAACATAAACTAGCTGCTTACAACACCATGATATATCCCCTGCTTAAAACAATGCTAGACAAGGAAGAACAAGAGTTAAACACCATAAAACATATAGCAAAAACTATTGGATACAACACAACAATGATTTACAAATTATACAACGGCCTAAAAAACAAACTCAATGTCCCAAATACAAATACACAACACAAAACACCCATAAAATACTTAACAATACCATACAGATCATCCAAAAATCACAATCTAACCCGCACTACAAAAATACAATTATAAAATAGCCTACTCCAAACACAACACTCTCAATAAGCAATTCAAACCCAACAACAAAATCAATGACATTTACAATGACGCTGGAGTTTACAAAATAATTTGCAGTTCGTGCCCCAGTTTTTACATAGGCCAGACAGGAAGGTCATTTTACACACACTACCAAAAACATATAAACGTACTAACAAACAATAACTACCAATCGAAGTACGCCGAACATCTTATATACACAAAACATGACCACATAGGCATAACATCCAATCTACAAATTCTTCATAAACAATACAAAAATAACCAAAGTTACAGATCCGATCAATACAAAATATACAAACATTTCAAACTTCACCCTACACACATACTCAACACCCAACTATAATATAACTCACACACACTTTTCGACATTATAACTCCTAATACTCATCAAATACGCTCACACCCCTACCCTAACCTACAAAAACCTTGAGATCAGTTACGGTCTGAGTTGACAATGGGACACATCTCCCAAAACGGCCATCCTCAACAAATATAAGTGAATGCTACTATAGGCAAGTTTGTAAATATTTACAAGTGTTTAGTGAAAACTAGTAGCTCACATGAAGATGGATTCAACTAATATAAGTGTTATTATAGGCAAGTGTGACATATTAATGAATATTCAAGTGTTTTAGTGTAAACTAGTAACTCAAATTGTAGATGGAATCAAATATGAATGAATATATGAGAATATGATTAAAAATATATAAAGCTGTAATAATATCATGACCTCTGAAAAAGCATGATCACTATATGTGCGACCTTCAGAAACTATAAATTTGAAAAAATCCTGGACTAACCTTTGGATCCTTCTTTTTGTTGACATATTCTAGAATTGCGGAATCCCACAGATGAGTATACCCTTCATTAATACTGTAGATCTTTCCTTTTGCTGGTAGACGTATGTTTGGATCTGTGAGGACAAATTCTCCTATTGCCTGGTTACAATTTTAAAAAATAACATATTAAGTACATAATTTATGTTAAAATTTTCATTCATTTATACAATAATTACTAATGAGTTGGATTACACATAACTATGGGAAGATTGAAAAATATTCATGTTCTAAAGAATTACAAAAAATTAATTTTAGAAAATTTATTATAAAACTATCTAGTAAATGTTGACTTTAATTTTGGGATGTAAATATGGAAAATATTACCTTTTTTTTAAATAATGTTAAATTTATTGAAAAACAGTTGTATAGATTTGTCTTGCTTCAGATGCTGTTTTTTACCTTGTGGAAATTATTTGTATAAAAGGATTCAATGTGTAAAAGCTCAGATAAAACTGAAACAATCGGGCCTACTGAAAATGTCTACAGTGGTATTAGTGGCAATAACAGGAAAAAGAATTTTCTTTCTAACAAAAACTTTAATGCAACCAACAGTCGGCTGGGTATATTCTGATAATCTGGCTACAGTTAGTGTGTTTAGCTTTATTATATGTTTAGTTTTAACCCATTGCTGTTTACGGGTTAGATCAGCAAGGCACGATAATTTATTAGTAACAGGTATAAAGACTAGCCCAGCTAGTCATTAATGTTGTCATTGTTTGATTGATTTATTTGGTTCAAGAGAGTTTATTTCTGATATGTCACGCACAAGACTAGACATCTGTGCTTTCTGAAGGATATTTATCGACTCTCGAAACTTACAGGATAAATAAAGAAAGATATTTATGACCCATTGACCTTCT
This sequence comes from Prosapia bicincta, assembly GCA_036971475.1. Taxonomy (NCBI): domain Eukaryota; kingdom Metazoa; phylum Arthropoda; class Insecta; order Hemiptera; family Cercopidae; genus Prosapia; species Prosapia bicincta. The sequence continues at coordinate 326,461,112 of JBAIZL010000002.1, read as the reverse complement.
GTCAGACGTCTAAACATAATAGAATGCTTCAGGAGTTTTTATGTCAACTGGAGTGAGCAGCTCAGATAGATTTTACACAGTATCGGTCCAGTAGTTGTAAATATTTTTATAATTGGTATGTTCTTGTGTACATTTGAAATGAGCAATAATACTGGAAGCCTAGAATCTAAAGCAAACTTCAAATCATGAGTAACATTTATTTGTTTTTACTAATTATGATTACACATAATAATCAATTAACAAATAATAAATATGGTATAAAATAACAAATAAAAAAAATACACCTGTATACAAAATATAATATTTAGTGCTTTATAAGTGAGAATATTTTTGTAACAAAATACAATTCAATTGACATGAGGAATTAATTCATACCGGCTAGTGTCCACGATGTGCATGTAATTAGATCAGCAATGGCTTAAGCTAGTAATTTGTTAAAAAGTGCATATGGGAGGTGTATGAACTTAGCTTGATGCAGCTAACTGTATCTTATTCATAAAAATAACTAGTGATATGAATATATAGTTACCAACACTTTTTAACTATAATTTACACTACATATACTAGAATTACATTTTCAGTTACTTACTGGATCCAACATGAAACCATTCACGCCAGAACCTTTGCCCAAAGCTAGCACCATCATTGTGGCACTACCATACAATGCATAGCCTGCTGCCACCAAGTTGTTCCCAGCTTGTAAAGCATCTTTTTCTGTTACTGGTGCATTTCCTTCTGGCCTCCTGAATTAATAAAATATGTTACTTCAAGAAAATCAAGGACTCTGTATGATCTTATAGCTTATTAGATATATTTTATTGCTAGGCAATTTTTTTTTTAATTAGGACATTTATAATGCAAAGTTCAATAAATGTAATAAAAGAACACACTTTATGTGTATTCCTGAATTTTGTAGTCCATTAAGTTCGGTGAATCTTATTAATCACTTAAAACAATAGTTTATGACTATCCGAACTTTAAATTTAGTAAATTTGTTAAAACTTACTGAGACAGAACGTTTTCAATCGCTATGTGCCGATCTTCATCAGTGTCTTCTGCTTGGAGTTATTGGGTCAAGCGGTGACGGTTTTAAAGGTAGGTTTTCCCATCGATAGAATCAAATAGTATGTGTGATTTGTATTGTGTTTGTTCGTTTAGTATATTTGTACTTTGTGTTTTTGTGTGTCTGTAAATTTCATATTGTTCTAGTGTGTTGAGATGTGGTCCTTTTTTGTTGATGTGTAGGATTTCTAGGTTGTGGTAAATGTATATGTATTTGTGTCCTGTTTCTTTTATATGATTGTAAAATGTTGAGTTGGTGTTCTGTTTGTCTTCCTCAACTCTTGGTTAAAGCTGCGACCTGTTTGTCCAATGTAGAATTTATTACATTCGTCGCAGTTCAGTTTGTTAATGCCTGGTGCTTGTAGTTTATCTTTGTTGTTGGTGTTGTGTTGTATTTTGTATTGTAACTTGTTATTAGTTTTGTAGGCTATTTTGTATCCTATTTTTTGAAATTCACAGGCTATTTTGTTTGTTGTTTTGTTTATATATGGTAATGTGATGTATTTGTTTTCCCTGTCCGTAGAGTTAATTTTAGTGTTTTTTTTGAATTTTGTACCATAGTTTGTCTATTATTGTGGCGTTGTATCCATTTGTGTATGCTAGATATTTAATTGTGTTTAGTTCTTTGTTTATTTTTTTCAGTGGTCAATGGGACTTCTTTAAGTCTATGGAGCATGAATCTGAAAGCAGCGTGTTTATGTTAGACAAGGTGGTTTGAGGTGTTGTGGATAAGAGTGTCTGTTGTTATGGGTTTCCTGTAAATGTTGAAGCTGTGTTTTTGTGTGTGGCTTTTTGTTATGGTTAGGTCGAGGAAGTTTAAGGATCGGTTGGTTTCAATTTCTGAAGTGAAGTGGAGTTTTGGGTGTATTTTATTAGTGTAGGTGAGGAGTTTTTTGCATTGATGGGAGTTGATTCTGTATAGTGTTATATCATGGTTCAGAAATTGAAACCAACCGATCCCTAAACTTCCTCGACCTAACCATAACAAAAAGCCACACACAAAAACACAGCTTCAACATTTACAGGAAATCCATAACAACAGACACTATTATCCACAACACCTCAAACCACCCTATCCAACAAAAACACGCTGATTTCAGATCCATGCTCCATAGACTTAAAGAAGTCACAATGACCACCGAAAACATAAACAAAGAACTAAACACAATTAAATATCTAGCATACACAAATGGATACAACACCACAATAATAGACAAACTATGGTACAAAATACAAAAAAACATTAAAATTAACTCTACAGACAGGGAAAACAAATACATCACATTACCATACATAAACAAAACAACAAACATAATAGCCTGCAAATTTCAAAAAATAGGATACAAAATAGCATACAAAACTAATAATAAGTTACAATACAAAATACAACCCAACACCAACAACAAAGATAAACTACAAGCACCAGGCATATACATACTGAACTGTGACGAATGTAATAAATTCTACATTGGACAAACAGGTTGCAGCTTTAAACAAAGAGTCGAGGAACACAAACAGAACACCAACTCAACATTTTACAATCACATAAAAGAAACAAGACACAAATACACAGACATTTACCATAACCTAGCAATCCTACACATCAACAAAAAAAGGACCACATCTCAACACACTAGAACAATATGAAATTTACAGACACACAAAAACACAAATTACAAACATTTGATACTATCGAAAACCTACCTTTAAAACCCTCACCGCTTGACCCAATAACTCCAAGCAGAAGAAACTGATGAAGATCGGCACATAGCGATCGAAAACATTCTGTCTCAGTAAGTTTTAACAAATTTACTAATTTTAAAATCGGATATTCATAAACTATTGTTTTAAGTGATTTATGTGTATTTAATAAAATACACAGTCTGCAAGTGGGGGGGGGGGGCAAAGCTAACAAGATATGAAAACAAACTCAAGATTTTGGCAAACAGTACTATATAAAGTGTGAAAACAGAGTCATTCTGAAATGGACCAACAAAGAAAATATTATAATGTTAGGAAAGGCAGACAAATTTACTCATTCATATATATATATATATATATATATATATATATATATATATATATATATATATATATATATATATATCGTATATTTCACGTTGTCCATTATTTTTCCGTTGCACCGACTTTATGAAGTTGTTATTATTATTATTTGTAAATAATTTTTGAATCCACTAGGTACAATAATTTTACCTTATGTGATTAGGCATTTTTCGGCCGCTTGAGTGATTTAACAATGGTCAAGTGACTGAAAGGTGCCTCATCACATAAGGTAAAATTATTGCACTTAGTGGTGGAAAACATTATTTACAAGTAATATATATATATATATATATAAATATAAAATACGTTTTCTTGTTTAATAATTTAAAACAACACAGGTTATTCAAATACAAGAATATTTATTATTTTATATCCAAAGCTTTTCGTTGGCAAACAGTACCAACATCATCAGGAATGAAAATTACAATAATGTCATTCAAATATTCTTGTATTTGAATAACCTGTATGGTTTTAATATATATATATATATATATATATATATATATATATATATATAGGAATTTTTTGGACTTGATAGGAGACTGACAGACTTACCTAAAGGCAATAGTCCAAAACTGCAATCTCTTGGAAATAAGCACATATAATACACATATAAAACACTCAATACACTTTTATTTGAAATATTTCGATCAACATGATCTTCTTCAGTCAAGAAAGAGAAAACAAAACAAAAAACTTTATATATATATATAAAGTTCTGATATAGTAAATGCAAGTATTAGTTTCATCAATACATAGAAGGAGCGTCAAGAAATGTATCCAGATTAATTGTGACGAATTCAGAAACAGCACTCACAGGTTACCAAAACTAGGCTGTACCTGAGAATAGCAGTTTGAAAGGCTTAAGGAAAATTCTGCACCAGATGGTGGAGAAAGTGTATCCAGCATTGGCCAAATGATAATAAAAGAGACAGTTGAGAATTATCAAGGCACAAGATAAGCTAAAATTATTGGCAAAAAAATAGGGAAGTAAATTGATCAACAAAAGATAAAGAATCATAATCATAGGGATGTAGCAGATTAGTTAAGACTTCAAATCAAACTATAGGGATGCTTTAGTAAGTTTAAGAGCCATAAGTTCAAGAAGTAAATTCAGTTAAAGTTTAAGGAATAGGATTTGAGAAAGTTTTAGAACCAAGGGCGGCTTCAGGATAGACTTTTGGGGCAGAAAAATATGGGGTGGTTTAGGGCGGAAAACTATCAAAAATAAAGGCCTGGAAGTGAAATTTTAAGCTACTTCTTGTACTTAAAAATCACAGGAAATTTGGCATATTTTTTCAAAACATGTATTTTATCTGAATTTACATAGATTTGAAAATTATTATTTTGTACATAATAAAAAATATTATTTAACTTTCATCGTTTCATCAAACGGCTAGGTCTGACGAGGACAACACAGAGTCATAGTACACAAACTGTTAGTATAGCCAAGCCAGTACAGAACTAGTGCATGACTTGTAACACCCCAGTGTTGTTTATACTGGGTGGAATTACCAATGTTATCAGATGAATTTATACACCTAACATTATATAAATGTAAAAACAATATGCATTACTTTAAAATATAAAACAAATGAAAAATACATTTTTATAAGTAAACTGGGATAAATTTAAATGAATTTCGAATATGAAAAATGTATTTCTAATAAAAATAGTAGTCAAATTCTAAGGGGGGTGCAATTGCCCCTACTGCCCCTCTCCCGGAGCCGCCCTTGTTTAGTAGAATTATTTAAAGTATAATCACTAACTGAAGAGAAATTAAGATCTGGGAAATTTAGAGACATAAGTTTAAGAAGATAGATTAAGAAAGTATGGAAAGCTAACTATTGAAGTTAAATAGTGACTAAAGGAAGCAAGAGTAAAAAGTGAGGGTATTGAGTCACAATAAATTAGTAAAGGGAAGTGTGCCAAGTGTCATAAGGAGAGACTGGCCAAAGTCACTCAAGGCTTGTTCAAGTTGCTTGTACAGGTACTATGTCAGTTATAATTGTTTGTAATTCTTAGGTAATGTTTTCTTAATTTCAAATTTACTTGGAGCTCTTCGTGAGATTTATATTTCTCACTTACTTGAAAATACTAAAGATAGAGCCAATGGAAACCAAACAATCAATATTTGAAGAACCGTCCAAAGGGTCAAAGCAAACAATGTACTTTCCTTGTTTCTCCGTTTCTACCTGAAAATGAAAAAATTTTATACTTGTTGATATCAATTAGCAAAAAATAAATACTATAATTATAATTAATTAATACATAACTAGGTGAATACTTAAGACCTTTACTTGCTAACGCTTTTCGAAACAGTCGTTTCTTTTAAGGAACTAAGCCTCTACTCATTATAACTAGCAACTTTAAAAATAAATATATATTTAAAAAGCCGCCTCAACATGCACAACACAAAAACTGCAAGCATGAAAGAAATTATTGGAAAATATTTCTAATGATGATATGATTTCAGAAGTATTTTTCTTCTAGAATTTTGTATGTGTTAATATAGAAATTTTGGAATACCAGTTATTAGGATATAATTCAGTATAATTTATGACTGAAATAAGAACTCTTGAATTTTGTAGTCCATTACATTCGGTGAAACTCAATTAATCCTTTTACATTGTTTATGACTATCCGAACTTTAAATTTTGTAAATTTGTAAACGGAGACAAAACGTTTTCGATCGCTCCTTGGCGATCTTCATTTGTGTCTTCTGCTTGGAGTTGTTGTTAGATTAAGTGGTGACGGTTTTAATGACAGATTTTCGATATTATCAAAGAGTATGTGCGATTTGTATTGGGTTTATTCGTTTTATATGTTTGTATTTGTGTTTTTGTGTGTTTGTAAATTTCATATTGTTCTAGTGTATTGATATGTGGTCCTTTTTTGTTGATGCATGAGATATCTAAGTTTAGTAAATGTCTGTGTATTTGTATCCTGTTTCTTTTATGTGATTGTTGAATGCTAAGTTGTTGTTCTGTTTGTGTTCCTCGACTCTTTTTGAAACTGCGACCTGTTTGCCCTATGTGGAATTAGTTGCATTTTGTGCAGTTTGATTTGTATATTAAATTAATTTTAATAAATTTATTAACATTAAATTTAATTAAATTAATTTTCAAAATAATGAAATAAGAAAATATAAGATGGTTACTAAAAGGTTAGGAGACTATTTCGTTTTAATACCATATTATTGTTTTAGAACAATATACTTATATTCATATTTATTTAAGCGCTCGAATTAAGTGTATTAATTAAATGAGAAAATGGTTGATCATTGAGTCATTGTTGACTTGCAAGCAAGATGTCTAGTATAGCTATCAAGGCTGAAAACAATATTACATTGGTTTTATTACACATAAAAATTACTAGTACACTCATGACAATAATTAAAACTTTATAAAATTCAATAAAATGTTGTCAAGTATTTAATGCAATAACCCTCTAAAGTAGTGAGAGTCATAAAATCATCTACACAATAAAAACAGTTACAACATTAAGAGAACAAAAATATTTACATACAAAATACACAAAAATAACAAAATAAAACAATACCAATAAAAAACTAATTATTGAATTTTATAAAGTTATTGCAATGAGTGTACTAGAATTTTGTATGTGCAATCAAAAACAATGCTATATTGTTTTCAGGCTTAGTAAGGCCAACGAACTAGTTGCCAAAACCCATTATTAAAATAAATATCTTTGATTCGATAATCAACCATTTTCTCATTTATTTAATATACTTATATTGTTCTAAATTGTTTTCAACGGACACTGTGGCCTATGGATTTTGTTACCCATGATGATCAGCAAAACTTTTATCTTTGAACTGTATAAATAACAACTTGCTGAACTTGAAGTTCAGTAAAAAACTTACTGAAACATAACGCTTTTAATCACAATTAGCGATCTTCACTGGGAAGTGATGAACTACGAGGCAGGCAGCTATCCACTGATGAATATTGCTTGGAATGTTGTATTTCAGCGTTTTTTTAAAGTTTACTTGAATCAATAGTTTAGTGAATCATTGATTATAAAGTTAAACAAGTAATATAAAAAAAATTAAGTCAATACCTACTTAACTTATTACAAAAATTTTTACTTCAGTTACTTTTTATTAATTTAATTATGTATGTACATGACAGAATCACAATATTAAGTGACAACATAGAATGTGAAATTAATTATTAAAATTAATTAATTAATTGAATTAATGAATTAATATTTGAAAAACCTGTACTAACATCAAGTGTCATCCACGATAAGTTTTATAAGAATTATTTGAACTTGAGTGTATGAATAAAAACTACTTTATTAATGACTGAAAATTTGAACAAGATATATAGATAAATATAGGGAGAGTGTGAACTAATAGTAGGAATTGAAAAATATAACACTCTTTTATATTAATTGATTCCATCTTCACGTGAGCTACTAGATTTTAACTAATAACTCCTAACAGTTATGGTCTGAGTTGACAATGAGACACATCTCCCAAACGGCTATTATCAATAATCATAAAAGCGCTATTATAGGCAAGTGTAACATATTTGCAACTCCTTTATATTATCCATGTCTAATTTACAGAATAAAAATGCAGCCTTTGGTTTCTAGAAAGCAATAATTTCGAGTAGATTTTTCTAAAACCTATAACTGCAACTATTTTACAAAATTTCTTTATTTAATTTATTTACTTTTCTTTACAATTCATTACTCCCAATGTTAAAACAAAGTAGCCTTGGCACTATTTTCACCAAATATAATTGATTAACCCAACCTTGACGAAAATTCTTTAATTCTCATGGTTTCAGCCTTGCTTCAAAAGTTAAACATTTCAACATAACTTACCTGAATAATTTGCATAATATTACTCAGCTTTTCAGACATACTCAAACAAGGCTTTAATCGTTTTCTTTAATGGTGGGAGGTACATAAAATTGATAAGGATAAATGAAGAGATTATAAAATGTGTTTCAAATAACAGGTCTCTACCTTTTTTTTCAAGGTGATGAATTTATATTCTCTAATGTCACTGATTATCTCAATTTTGCTATAACTATACAAGACCAACCAAGAAAGTAGTCGGCTAATATTAGAGACATTCATTCAACAACTTCATCGTTTTACTCAATCAGCCCTCAACATCTAGTCACACTCAATTTCCTTGTCTATATCAGACAATGTTTAATGATCCCTAAACATCCAGTCAGCTGCTGACAGTCAATAAATGACCAAAATCACTGATTTTAGGTAACACAATATTTTACCTACCTATGATATCCCTACCATAATATCTCCTAAAGAAGTTAACCCATTAAAATTCTTAATATACACATCTTCGCTTATATTGGGAGCTGCTAGCTCCTAATCTTCTCATGAGCTACTAGCTTTTAACTAAAAACTCTTGTAAATATGTTACACTTGCCTATAGTATCACTTACTTTTAGAATTGTTGAGGGTGGCTGTTTTGGGAGATGTGTCCTATTGTTAACTCAGACCGTAACTGACCTCATGGTTTTTGTAAGCTATGGTGGTGGTGGTAGGGATGTAGGTGTGTTTTGGTGAGTATTGGGGGTTAGGATGTCATAAAGTGTATGTGAGTTATAATGTATTTGGGTGTTGAGTAAGTAAGTAGGATGTAGTTTGAAATCTTTTTATATTTCGTATTGTTCAGTTGCGATAAATATGTACAAGTGTTTTTAGTTATTGTTCTTTATTGTAGCCTTTCGGAATACTTAAAATCGTTTTTAAATTTTGAGAATGGAGTTATTCCGAAACTCGTCAACAAATAAAAATATTTTAATGTTGGGAAAGGGAGAAAAATGTACTCAAATGTACAACCAGGTCATTCCTAAAAGTAGGGGCTTGAAAACAAATGAAGAAATATAGACCTAAAGGAAAACAACAAATTCTAATTGATACAACAGAAAAAAAATTGTATTTAACCTTTAACTTTCATATTAGTCATGGGTATAAAACCTTTCATGGGTGAACTGCAGAATGATATACTTACCAATATAGCTTCATCGTTTTCTTCGCTGATGAGTACTGACGTTGTATATGATGAAGACAGCATATTGATAAAGAGTTCATTGGATAGAACATCTAACTTTTTTACTTCTTCACCTTGTACATTAGTAGATCCTGCGATGCCATAACTATGAACATTAATATAGTTTGTTTAATAAGAATTATTTACTCCTGATATAGGTCATGTTATCTAAATTAAATTAGAAGATATATTATTCAGGAAGTATTTCAGATAGGCATAAGATAACAAGCATAAGATAATGATTATAATTAAGATTAAGCTCGATATCCAATATAAAATTATTAAGGTTTTAATGTTTTTTTGCTATTTCCCAAATTCATATGTACTGTTCCACTTCTCTTAGTATGGCTGAACATAATCTTTGCCATAATGTGTTCAATTATTGTGCCACCTATTTCTGCATCTTCACGTTCTAGTAGATAAATTTAAAACCTATTTCCAAACTTCAAAATTCCACCTCAAATTATCCATTAAAAATCTTAGTACTATTAACTCTCTCTCTGGTTGCTTGTACAGACCTTAATATGATATGTATTTCTGTGCTTCAAAATAAAAAGCTATCATCGCCTGATAAATAAAACAAGTAATATAAATTTTTGTTAAGTCAGTTCCTACAGAGGTCAACAGAGAAAAATCTTATTTTAGTTTCTTTTTATTTTATAATTACAATTTATAAATATGCATGAACATATAACAGAATAACAATATTAAGTGACAAAATAGAACGTGAATTTCCTACCAATTTACCATTTCTCTTTCTAAATATGGTGTCGGATTATTAGTTTTGTTTCTTACTAATTTATACGCTATCTTTTTTTCGTTGCTTGCGCTGTGTTGTAGTTTTTTTCATTTTACTTTCACATTGTCCGTTTGTGAACCAAGGTTCAATACCGTTAATCCAGTTTGTTTGTTTTTTTTATTGTTTTCAATCATTTTTAATCCTACAGGATTATTTAAAATATTGTGTGGTAACCATGGCAACTATTTTAATGTTATGCAATTGAGGTTTCGATGACCACCAGTTTAGGGCAAAAAAATATCATATACGTCTTTGAAAAATGTACTTCTAGCTATGAGAAAGTTGGCTCTGTGCCAAAGTGCTAGATTTCAAACATAAAGTCATTCAGTTCGAATTCGACCTAGAACCCACCATCTTTATAAAATTTAATTAATGATTAAAAATTTGAAAACACTGTATTAAAATCAAGTCTCATCCACTATGAGTTTAAAAAAATGTATCTGAACTTGAGTGGATGAATAAAACGTATTTTATTAACGATTAAAAATGTGTACAAGATATGTATAAAGAAAGTGTGAACTAATAGAAGGAATTGCAAAATAATGAGAAGGAAATGCTAGCCAAAACACTGGGTGTATAGTGCGTTTTCACTATCACTATTCTTTTAATTTATTTACAAAACTGTATTTAATTTTTTACTTTTGTATAACTTTAACACTTTTATTTTACAGTAAAGCCCTATTTAACCAAACTTTGGTTACCGAAAAGCTGTGGTAACCAAAAAGGATGCGAGATTAAGATAGGTGCAATAAAAGAGCTTCCTTTGTTGACACATTTTGAAATGACTCCATTTTTAAAACTTAAATAGTACATCATTAAATAGACTACTATTTAAGTTTTGAAAATGGAGTGATTCTGAAATGCATCAACAAAGAAAAATATTGTAATGTTAGGAAAGACAGAAAAATGTACTTGAGTATATACAAATATTTCTAATAGAAGTGAAGATGAACTATTAAGAATTTCATACTACACTCTTTTAGTTTAAAATAAGTTTTGGCTATGTTTTTGACATGGGACATAAGACAAAATCTATTGCCTTTAAGTACTCTAATAATGTTATATCTTTAAGACATGTTGTTAAAAGAAGGAGAGTAAAACTTACTTATTGTTATACTGGGCAATGATGTAACACACAATAGCCTCAGATGCTTGCTGTAACCAAACTTGCAAGTTCTGATTTCTTGAGATTTAAATACCCTTAAAATATTGTTAGAATTTGTTTCTTGATAAAGCAGCATCTTTACAACACATGACCAATGATTTTTTTACAGATGAATAACAAGATTAACAATTTGTCATAGGATGAAACTATGTGTGTTATTGTTCATAGAGTAGTTGTTAATTGTGTGCTCAAATATAGTGTTTGATTGGGAGTGTGTTTTGTCCTTTAGAATGTGTTGTGGATAGTATTTATGGTGTTTGTATATCTCGTAGTTTTCTACTGTTACATGAATCACAAATAAACACAGTAGAAAACTACAAGATATATAAACACCATAAATACTATCCACAACACATTCTAAACAACTAAACACACTCACAATCAAATACTATATTTGAACACATAATTAACAACTACTCTATGAACAATAACACACCACAGACTCACACCAACATAACACTCCTGAGCAACAGTATTGTCAGTGATTCACAGCATTGACTAATGTGCTGACCTAGTGTGAAATGTGTCTGCTGAATAAATCAGTAAGGAGTGTTTTTTTGCCAAGTTAATACAAAAAAGTATAATTTATACAAAAGTCTCAAGATGTACAACACAAAAACTACAAGTTCACTTTTATATGTTTACTATGGTGTATTTGAATTATTTGTTATCTAAATTCTAGGCTATACGCTGTTTTCTGAAATTTTAGCCTAAAACATATTTCAATAAATGAGGATGTTTTGATAATTTTTTTATATTCTTATGCTAAATTGTTTTAATTGGTGTTTTGTTCTTAATTCCAAAGGATCTCAATAACTTTTTTATTGTATCTAATTCAGTTGTTACATATTTATTGATGTTTTGTTTTTTGTTATTGCCACATTATACACTGGAATTTCTTTAATTTTATGAAGTATAGATCTAACAATAGCGTATTCATATTGAAATAGGAAGTTTGATGTGTTTATTTAGGTGTGCCTGACATTGTTGGCATTCAGTAAATTTTGATGGTGTAAATAAATTTATTTATTCCATAATTTATCTACTTTAGTCTTGATGGAAACAAATGTAATAAGTTGTTTTTATAATACAGTATAGATTGAGAGCTTTAAATTACAATCTGATATAAAGTTGTTTTTTTCTCAATTTTCTCTTAAAATATTTAAATTGAACTACTTAAAATATAACCAACTTATTCAGTTTCATATTCCACTAAAATGTAATCAAAATCTGTATAGATAGGTGTAAAATGAATTTTGAACATTTAATCTACTCGTCAAGAATTAACAACTTAATAAGCAAGATAATTTCATACTCACTTTAAATTATGCTTTACCTTACATTACTGTTAATTTTAATTAAAGAAATGAGATTAGAACCCTTTTGAGAATCATTTAAATGTATCATTTGTATAATGATTTTATAAGAACATGGTTAAAATGTTTTTTGAGTGTCAGAATGGAATTACAGACACAATTAGGATATTCTTAAATAAGAGCTGGTGACAATAACTTCACCTGTTGCACTGTGTGGCTGGGGATCATGGTATTCTTCTGAAGGAATGTTGGAAAATGTAAATGCAATCTAAAAGAAATAAAATTAGAAAATTGAAAACTCTTTACAATGAGGAGATTTATAAATTATTTTGTTTATAAAAAATGATTGTTCTAGTTAAATACGAAGGCAGTCACCATGTACTTATAATTATTGTAATTGTTGTACTGCTTAAGAAAGAATTACTTTACTAAATGGTGTGTGACCCCACACCGAATACTTTTGTATGACCCTCTTATCCCCTACTCCTACTACATAAAATATTATGACTTTGTAAGTTTTTTTAAAATTTACTCAAGTTATAGGTCAAGGAAGGAATTAATTTGTTAAATTTAAAAAATATATTATTAGCTTCAATTATGTTTCTGGATCTTAATCATGAAACCAATGCATTTAAATGATTTTCATACTTCATTTCTTCAAAAGCATTAAAATTACTAACTAAACTTATTTATTTAATTAAAATAAAGCATAACATCAGTCAAAAACAGAATTTGAAGTGACAATGTAATTATTGGCCTTATTGAGAATTGTCAAGTATTAATAAGCATTGTTAATTCTTGACTGAAGTACATTAAGTGGTCAAAATTCAAGGGCGTGTGTGATTAGGCTTGTTATTATATTTAATTAGGATTGTGCAAGAAAAAAAATCTCTGAAGTGTTAACTCGTGTTATTTTTTAATGAAGTTTATAGTAAAAATAAATTATCTGGACATATCTTTGATAAATTGTATAGACAATACAACATATTCAGTAAACTTTATACAAAAATCTATACGGAGCACAGTAGCATAATTATTATAATTAAATAACAATAACCGTTGCTACAAATATTATAACAACCTAATGCTACATTGACAATCGTTGTCTTTAGATCACTTGGACAAACATTCTACTAATGAACTTATTTAAAATGTAGAAGGAAGTTGTCTTCTGGTTCTAATAACTTTGAAAATAGTACAAAGGAGGAGATTAGGCCTGAATGAGGACAACAACTTAGTCGTCAAAACGTAGCCGAATTTTTAATAAATCAAGGTTTCTAGACTCAAGTATCAACCAAGTTTTTGTTCAACCTTTATACAACATTTTGCTAACACATTTAGCATCATCGAATGCTAACTGGATGATTCTGTGTTAGCAAAATGTACATCAAGGCTGTTTAAATATTTGTAGCAAGGTTTATGGTTGTTTAATTACTAAGCTTTATACTAATAACATACAACCATGAGCACATTTAATGTCTGTAGTCCTCTAGGCTAAACATATGATGCTGGAAACCCTCCGTGAAGGGTACAATCATATGTTAAATGATTGGCACCAGAAGCTTTGGCCTATTTAAACACTACTCTAGAACATACAATTAGTGTCATATTTATTATCTGTCAACCCTTAGGGTGGACACGTGCTGCTGGAAACCTTCTATAGGTCTTGTGTTTCTTGCTGAAACCTGACCTTCATGGGCAATAGCCTTCTGCACCGGTTTTGTAGTGGTGGAGGGTGAGGAACCTCAGTCAGTCTCGAGCTATCACAGTGTCTGTATTCAGGTGTTGTAATAGCCGTTATACAGATATTTTGTACATTTTATGGTTTTCGATTGGCCGCCCACTATCCCTCCAGCCATGTCTGTCCCCACATCCATGAACCACATTTTCCGTAGCCAAGCTTCACGACATTCCGCAAGACCTATAGAAAGGTAGGATTGGATGTGTGGTGACTGTCAGCCCAGATTAACTGAGTTACATTTAATTTGACTTAGATCTTAGTAAAGAATTAAGAAATAAATATGTAAGGGTAATGGAAATTGGAATTGCTAGATGATTAATAGTTGCAAGATTCTAAAAGGTGTTTATTTACTAAGAACTTGTATATACCTCATAATAAATATATAAGTAAAGTGTATTAAATAATTGAATTCAATTTTAGTAGTGTTGCATAAGAAAGCTTATAGTAGTTTATCAAATAAAATCTTCGATTTAAAGTATTAAAATTTACAAGTCACTTCATTATATTTTTTTCTATTGGTTTGCCCCTTAACTTTATAAAAAAGAAACTACGGAACTTGTAGCTTATAATGTATTCATGATTTAATTATTAAATTATTTAAAAGGTCACTTCAATGCTAAGCAAAGTCAAAACATTCAGCCTATCTTTTAACAGGGGGTTCAAAGTTTATTTTTTATCAACTTCAATTGCCCAAAATGACCTTTCTCCACTCTGTTACTACAAGTAATAGATAAATTCTTAGAGTAGCCTCAACAATAGGGAAACACCTCTCCTTTCAATCTTTCTCTCATGACTAATGACTTCCTCATTTTTCTTGTCATCTATTTTAAACTCAAGAAAAAATGCTTTAAATTTAATTAGGTTCTCATCTTAAGTTGTTTGTTGTAATCCTCTTGAATTCACTGAATAAATCATGAGTAGTTATTGAGTAACTGAGTAAAAACGTTTAACTTCCTGACGTGTTTCGAAACAATTGTTTCATTCACAAAGACAACCTGCTACTCCATCAGTCCTATTGAGTAATGGGTTGGCTTCGTCAATTAAATTATTGTTTCGAAACATGTCACCAAGTAAGTTTCACTCAGTTACTCAATAATTACTTTTGATTTTCATCTAATTCATTACCGGTATGTAAGTTTGTACCAAGTTTTTAACTGAAGTAATTATTTCTTTATTGATAACTATTCAACTTGTTGAAAATCCAAAACTAGTATCAACTAGGTTTATATCTCAATCCTCTGTCTTAACGATAACTGGGACTGATCTCTGACGGGAAAATGTTTCACTGTAGGTACGGTTAGTAACTCAGGTGAGGAAATAATTTATCTTTTCAATTCTTCTATATGATAAAATTGTTATGGAACCCCCCTTAGCCACTTGAACGATCAGCAACCCATCCATTTATTTCAGTAATTATGTTTATAATCCACGACACTACAATTATAAAATCTAATTATACAATATATGCCACATGCTTGTGTTTGTAAAATTGTTACCATAAACTTTCCACAGTGCTTGCTACTCACGTAGCGTCCTTTCGTTTATCAACCACCAAGTGAAAGCCAATAAATGCTTTAACACTAATATCACAACTCAAAGATATTTTAAGCTTTTTTAACTATGAAAATGAATTTTATTCCCAGTTTTTTATACAGACCTTTACAAACTTGCAATAAATATATTTTCTTCTACTTAAAACATAAATTTGTGTTGTTTTTCCTCAAAAATTTGATGCCTTATAAAATTTGCCTTAAGCTCGTGATTAAAAACGTGATTTAATTATTCTTGAAACTCACCATAATAATGAATGACGATGTATATACCGGTATCAAAATTGATTTTAATAATATAAATAGCACAGTCATACTAACACAGTGTTAAATAATAAAAATCGTAGAATTATTTATATACATACATATATATATATATATATATATATATATATATACACATACATACATACATACATATATATATATATATATATATATATATATATATATATATATATATATATATATATATATATATATATATATATATATATATATATATATATATATATATATATATATATATATATATATATATGTATGTGTATATATATATGTATGTATGTATGTATATGTATATATATTATATATATATATATATATATATATATATATATATATATATATATAGGCCTACACACAACTTGAATTTTGTTTAAACCTTGTTTTTCAATATCTAAAATATTAACTTTTATGGTTAAATTATTTTATACATAGGTATCTGTTTGAATTTATTAAACTCCTTAAAATATTTTTACTCTGAAAATTTATGAAAATCTACATAAATTCATTCCATTTGTTAAGTTTAAAGCTTTAGGTTTATCGTTTTTGTTCTTTTTTGCTTTTTTTATCGTACAAAGTATTGTTACGTAACATTTAGAGGTAAAACATGCAAACGAGATAAAAATATTCAAGCTCAATAAAAACATTATAAAACAGCAACAACAAAAACAAATTCCTATAAATATTGTTTTCATTATTTTTACTATGGGGGAATACCAGTTTAGAAATAATATTAATTCAGGTATTGTTTTGTTTTTCAAAGCCTATTGTAGTTTGATATTTGTTCACTAGCAGCACTTAAGTAGATAAGATAAAACAAATCTTTTAAGATACTGGATTATCTAAGGTTATAGTAGATAATGCCTATTATCTAAACTGAGCAAATTTGGATCCTAAATGTGGTATGTTGACCTCTCACTTGTAATGATTTCGTTACAAAATGAAAGAAAATTTGGAACAAAATAAAATTTCTTTAAAAACAGTTTTAGTATTTTTTTTTCATGTATAAAAAGCTATTAGAAAAAGATATTTAATGAAACAGTCACTAAAACAACGACCAAAAATAATTTGTAAATTTTGTTCTCCTTAATGATATTGATGACGAAAAAGGCTCAGCAAAACCTTTATATTTGCTTGTTGCAATCATCTTAAATTCATTGAATAAATCAAGAAATTATTTGAGGATATATATATATATATATATATATATATATATACATATATATATATTTCAATTCATAACGTTCTACTTTATCTTTCAATTCCCAGTTTCCATTTCCTCATATTCATCCATAAGTTTTGAGAGTTCCTCTTTGTTGTATTTCTTTATTGATGCCTTTTTGTCTACCTCTTCTAGGTTCTCCGTTATTTCTTCTCCCATAAGGACTTCATTTTAGTAACTTCAATATTCTTCTTCCCTCCATCCTTTGTACGTGTCCATACAGTTTTAACTGTTTTGTATTTATGTCCTCTACGATTGTATTTGGCACTTTCATTATCTGTCTAATTCTGTCATTTTTAGTTCTCTCCTAGCAACTCACCAAAAATAGGTTAGTGGAATTTAATGAGTAGTAATATATTAATGAGTTTTTAATAAGTTAATAAAATATTATAATAACTATAAATCCTATTAATTTACTATAACACATTAATCATAATTAATTGGACAAATTTAATGATATTGTTCTTTATGTCAGAATTAATATAATGTTGTCATATGCCCAGCGCCCATCAAACACCACTTCTTGTAATTAAACGAGGTTAAATGTTCTAATTAAACAAGAAGACAGAACTGTAGTACAAACAATACGTTTATGTTATATTTGCCCCTACGTAATTCCTTTTATGCTACACTATATACATGCTATATTCTAATATAGGAAACTGAGGCAGTGAAGGAGAGCCTACACTTTGGTTAGCAAAAGAAAGAGAGATGATTATCGTATCACATAAACTTAGTCCTTCTCCATTCAATAGATACATAATTAATTACAAAATAATGCATCTATTGAAATAAAATGAAAACGACATTTCGTAAAACAGTGCTTTTTCTTAGCTCCGTGGTTGTGACCCTTTGCTTCGGGTCGAGTGCGTTCACAGATACGTCGGACCTAAGCGTAATAGCTCGGTTCAAGGTCACCACAATACATAGGCCCATGTGTTCCTTCCAAACCCAAAAACCAAAGAGAAACTGTTGTTTCACTCATTGTTTGACGTAAAAATGTACTTTACAAGATACATTGAAATGCATATTAAGTACATTCCATAAAACCACATTTCATGATTCTAAACCGTTAACAATATACTCGTAGTTTGCTACAATTTTATAAAAGATGCACTTCTCAGCCTAACAACGCTGCGCGGCTGCTTATGTCGCCATGCATTGTTTTAAACACTCGCTATAAATCTTGATATGGATAATGTAAAAACGATTTATAAAAATTGGTTAATTTAGTTCAAAGAAGGTTCTTATAAAAACAACCCAATTCCATTTTAAAAATTTCCTGAGCATAATAATGCCAACTAACTAGAATTATACTCTAACCACAGTTATAAGATCGGCCTATAACCACAGTTATAAAAGTGGTCTTTAAAGTCAGTTACTCTAAAGACGTTCCAAAACCACTGTAAGAGCGACACCTACTAACCAATGATACAAGAACTCCATCTAACCACAGTTATACCTCTAACCACAGTCTAAGAGCGACACCTTCTAACCAATGATACAAGAACTCCATCTAACCACAGTTATACCTCTAACCACAGTCATAAGATCGGCCTTTAACCACAGTTATAAAAGTGGTCTTTAAATAGAGTTACTCTAAAGAGTTCCAAAACCAGTCTAAGAGCGACAACTTTTAACCAGTGATACAAGAACTCCGTCTAACCACAGTCATAAGATCGGTCTTTAACCACAGTTATAAAAGTGGTCTTTAAATAGAGTTACTCTAAAGAGTTCCAAAGCCACTCTAAGAGCGACACCTTTTAACCAGTGATACAAGAACTCCGTCTAACCACAGTTATAAGATCGGCCTCTAACCACAGTTATAAAAGTGGTCGTTAAATGCAGTTACTCTAAAAGCGTTTCAAAACCACTGTAAGAGTCACACCTTCTAACCCATGACACAAGAACTCCGTCTAACCACAGTTATACCTCTAACCACAATTATAAGATCGGCCTCTAACCGCAATTATAAAAGTGGTCTTTAAATACAGTTACTCTAAAGAGCGTCCCAAAACCACTGTAAGAGTTACACCTTCTAACCCATGACACAAGAACTCCGTCTAACCACAGTTATACCTCTAACCACAATTATAAGATCGGCCTCTAACCGCAATTATAAAAGTGGTCTTTAAATACAGTTACTCTAAAGAGCGTCCCAAAACCACTGTAAGAGTCACACCTTCTAACCCATGACACAAGAACTCCGTCTAACCACAGTTATACCTCTAACCACAATTATAAGATCGGCCTCTAACCGCAATTATAAAAGTGGTCTTTAAATACAGTTACTCTAAAGAGCGTCCCAAACCCACTGTAAGAGTCACACCTTCTAACCAATGATACAAGAACTCCGTCTAACCACAGTTATACCTCTAACCACAGTTATAAGATCGGCCTCTAACCGCAATTATAAAAGTGGTCTTTAAATACAGTTACTCTAAAGAGCGTCCCGAAACCACTGTAAGAGTCACACCTTCTAACCAATGATACAAGAACTCCGTCTAACCACAGTTATACCTCTAACCACAGTTATAAGATCGGCCTCTAACCGCAATTATAAAAGTGGTCTTTAAATACAGTTACTCTAAAAGCGTTCCAAAACCACTGTAAGAGCGACACCTTCTAACCAATGATACAAGAACTCCGTCTAACCACAGTTATACCTCTAACCACAGTTATAAGATCGGCCTCTAACCACAGTTATAAAAGTAGTCTTTAAATACAGTTACTCTAAAGAGCGTCCCAAAACTACTGTAAGGGTCACACCTTCTAACCCATGACACAAGAACTCCGTCTAACCACAGTTATACCTCTAACCACAATTATAAGATCGACCTCTAACCGCAATTATAAAAGTGGTCTTTAAATACAGTTACTCTAAAGAGCGTCCCAAAACCACTGTAAGAGTCACACCTTCTAACCAATGATACAAGAACTCCGTCTAACCACAGTTATACCTCTAACCACAGTTATAAGATCGGCCTCTAACCGCAATTATAAAAGTGGTCTTTAAATACAGTTACTCTAAAAGCGTTCCAAAACCACTGTAAGAGCGACACCTTCTAACCAATGATACAAGAACTCCGTCCAACCACAGTTTTACCTCTAACCATTGTCATACGATCGGCCTCTAACCACAGTTATAAAAGTAGTCTTTAAATACAGTTACTCTAAAGAGCGTCCCGAAACCACTGTAAGAGTCACACCTTCTAACCAATGATACAAGAACTCCGTCTAACCACAGTTATACCTCTAACCACAATTATAAGATCGGCCTCTAACCGCAATTATAAAAGTGGTCTTTAAATACAGTTACTCTAAAGAGCGTCCCAAAACCACTGTAAGAGTCACACCTTCTAACCAATGATACAAGAACTCCATCTAACCACAGTTATACCTCTAACCACAATTATAAGATCGGCCTCTAACCTCAATCATAAAAGTGGTCTTTAAATACAGTTACTCTAAAGAGCGTCCCAAAACCACTGTAAGAGACACACCTTCTAACCAATGATACAAGAACTCCGTTTAACCACAGTTATAAAAGTAGTCTTTAAAAACAGTTACTCTAAAGAGCGTTCCAAAACCCCTGTAAGAGCGACACCTTCTAACCAATGATACAAGAACTCCGTCCAACTACAGTTATACCTCTAACTATTGTCATAAGATCGGCCTCTAACCACAGTTATAAAAGTGGTCTTTAAATACAGTTACTCTAAAGAGCGTTCCAAAACCCCTGTAAGAGCGACACCTTCTAACCAATGATACAAGAACTCCGTCCAACCACAGTTATACCTCTAACCATTGTCATAAGATCGGCCTCTAACCACAGTTATAAAAGTGGTCTTTAAATACAGTTACTCTAAAAGCGTTCCAAAACCACTGTAAGAGCGACACCTTTTAATCAGTGATACAAGAACTCCGTCTAACCCCAGTTGTAAGAACGCCTTCTAACCCCAGTTATATGAACGCCTTCTAACCACAATTATAAGAACGCCCTCTAACCACTATTGTAAGAAAGCCTTCTAACCATATTGATTAGAACGCCCTCTAACGATAATTATGTAAACGCCTTATAACCACAATTAGGCTATAAGAACGCCCTCTACCACAATTATAAAAAAGCCTTCCAACCACAGTTATAAGAAAGCCTTCTGACCACAATTATAAGAACGCCTTCTAACCACAATTATAAGAACGCCCACTAACCACAATTATAAGAAAGCCTTCTAACCATAGTGATAAGAACGCCTTCTAACCACAGTTATGAGGAAGCCTTCTAACCACAATTATAAGTACACCCTCTAACCCCAGTTATAAGAACGGCCTCTAACCACAGTCATAAGAACTCGGTCTAACCACAGTTATAAGAAGTCTCTGTTACTACAGGAACGCCCTTTAACCACTGTTATAAGTAAGCCTTCTAACCACAGTTATAAGAATATCACCTAACCAAATCTCACTTAGGATTATGATCCTAAGTAGTCAATTTGATCCTCAACTTTAAATTTATAAATTTAGCATAAACGCATGGAGAGATAACACCTGTTTACATATGTGTCGAGAAGTTAGCCTAATGAAAATGCATAAGATAATGCATTTTGTAAGAACGTATTGTGTGAGCTAGCAAGGCCTACTTATATCTTCTATTCGCAATGAAAACCTCTAAATGAGTCAGCAGGAATTTTACTCAGCATTTTACTTATTTAATTTCTGGACTTTACGATTCTAATTCTTTCAATGTATTTGCTTTGGAAAGGTAAAACAGCTGACTAAATGCACATAAAGTGGATATAAAACTTTATATTTCTGCCTGGTTCTATAATATGTCGAGCCTCGTTGTTTCCTGCCATTGAGTCCATAGTTCATTGTTCTTATTGAAGAAAGTTCTCCGAAACATGTCAACATTTATTCAATGCTAGCCGAGGCAGGGAAATATGGGCTTGACATATTAAAATACACATAAGCTGACTTGCCAAGATTTCTTGGGCAGGGGCACAAAAGTAACTACAAACGATACCAAACATCTGGCAAAAGAACGTGTAATCGTGCAAATAAACCAGTCACCATTAATAAATAATGTTTAATACAGAATATATATGTTCTGTGAGGAAAGGCGGTGGAGCGCCGCACAAGGAGCACCACTAGGCCTTCGTGACAAGTAAACACTATAAAAGTGAAAGCAAACAACTTGTAAAGAAGTATAATCTTATTTTAGGAACCGTAGACTGTACGTTCCTAAACGTTCTGTAGTTTTTTTTAAAATGTATTTTCTCAGAAAGACCTACATCCATTTTACCACTCTATAATACAAAAATATGATAAACTGATGATAGCTTAAAGCCGAAACCTTTTAAGAAAAGTAGAAATTAATTTTACACTAACGGGTCATATAACAATTAAATTGAATAACTGTTTAAATAAATTTGTTTAGATAATGCTTATGCAATTCTACATAAATATATACAAAGAGGTGGCACTTCAATTTTTTTTTTATACAAAAGGAGATAAATTATATACTTTTATGCATTAAAAAAATTCGTGATAGAATTATTTTTATTCTTTAAAATTGAAATAAGTCTGGATTACTTACAGATGAGCTATGCCAGCTTTCCTGACCGCAGAACTAACAGCCTTGACAGCTGTTTGTATGCTAGTAAGCAGCTGAGTTAGATCACCTGTAGCTGACGGGATTTTCTTCTGCTCGGCCAGAACGAACCTAGTTAAGGTCATGCAGTTCGAATCGAACACGCCGCTGTTTTCAGAAGCCATGTTTAACAGTCAGCTGTTTGGAATGGACTGAGCTAGTTGTAGACAAGATTCTCGATAACCTCGCGGTGGAAGGGGAAGTGATATAGGCCCAGCAGTACGTCTAACGCAGACATATTACGTTTTTTATACGTTCAATCAAATACGTTATTCCAAAGGCGTATTAGTGTTGCCTTCCATTCAAACTAATTATTGTTTACGTCTCGTATGTGTTGAAACACTTGAATACGTTTTTATGTGTTACACTTAGCTATAGTGGCACTGATTTTTTGGTTTATTAACGGCGGCCGTTTCGATTAATGCCATTGTCAATTCAGACAGTAACTGATCTCTTGGTTTGGGGTGTTTGAATGTTTTTGTTTGTTAATACCTTTTTGGGAGCTTAAAATTTCCTTCCTGTTTCTATATGATTAGAAGTTATATAATCCTTTGTTTTATCATGATAACTCAATGTGATGACTCATGTGAGTCATGCCATATTTACGCAAGTTATAGGTAAACAAAAGTCTACCTTTATTCTGTGGCCCACACCTCAACACGTAAAGGTAGTACAGTGGAGTGGATAGGGATATGGGGGACACATGAAGTCGACGCACAACCGCAAGCGCCAGTCGCCTCTCCTCCCTTACCTCTGTTATTCACACCCCGCACGGCCTTATGGTAGAGCAATGAAGAGGATAGGGAAGTAGGGCATGGTGTCGACGCACAATCACGAGCGTCAGCCGCCTCTCCTTCCTTACCTCTGAGGTCCACACCCCACTCGGCATGAAAGTAGTACAGCGGAGAGGATAGAGATGTAGGACATGGTATCGCCGTACAACTGCGAACGTAGGCCGCCTCTCCTCAGTTAACTCTGAGAGTAGGACTGCCCTTAGACTGGCACAACTACCTTTAACTCGGCCGCTACGTAACCTAGGACTATAGGGGTAGTTTTGGATGATGCTGAAGGTCATCGCCCACCTGATCCCTGCCTTAGGGGTGGTTTCGACCACGTTTAGAGGGGTGGGGGTAGTTTTTCGAAAAAAATTATTTTCAACCCACTAACCTAAGCTAGCCAAATTTGATCAAACCTAACCTAACCTAAGTGTTGGGGGTGACCTCAGCCACGTTCAGGACCATCTCCGGGGGTAGCTCCGGGGGTGGATTGGGGGTGGGGGGTAGTTTTCGAAAAAATTTTGGAAAAACGTGTCTTGACCGATGGGGTGAGTTTAGAGTCTATTACGGGCTGCTGAGGGGTAGTTTCACTTAGGGGTAGTTTTTACAAAAAATATGAAATTGCCAAAAATCGGTCGGCTGGATCAACAGACAGTACAGGATATGTCTAGAGTCCTTTTTGGACCGTTGCGGGGGTTGTTTCACCTAGGGGTAGTTTTTAAATAAAATATGAAATTGCCAAAAATCGATCGGTTTGATCGAAAGACCGTACGGGATATGTGTCCATTATGGTAGGCTGTGTGGGTGGGATCACCGGTTTTCAGATTGCCAAAAATGATCGAGGTCCTTTTTCGAAAATTAAAATCCGACCCACTTACCTAAATGATTAAAGACGACTCTGAATGACCTTGAGCATGGACCAGGGGCCTAATTGACTACGTCTAGAGGTGGTTATTGGATCCAACCCAACCAACCCATGGGGTAATATCAACAGCGTGCAGGTCCATCATGAATGAAGGCGGGTCTGAATGAATGAAGGCGCCTCTGAATGACCATGATCATAGACCAGGGGCCTAATTGACTACGTCTAGAGGTGGTTATTGGATCCAACCCAACCAACCCATAGGGTAATATCAACAGCGTGCAGGTCCATCATGAATGAAGGCGGGTCTGAATGAATGAAGGCGGCTCTGAATGACCATGATCCATAGACTATGAGGTGTATTTGACTACTTCTAGAGGTAATTAATGGAAAAAAAAACCAAATCAGGCATATGACGCAACAACCCCCGGGACAGCCTCCCCGGAGGTAGCTACCGGCGTGGGGTTATCTTAAGATATAACTGTTTAATATATGAAATATCAACGCTCGAACGATCCCGGGCGGTAGGCCCACCCTAAAATGAACGGTATAACCCAGGGTAATGAGGGGTACAGGTTGAATGTTAAATGCCGCGTAGGTCGCTCACTCGAACCCTGACGGGCCAGCGCCTTAA
Organism: Prosapia bicincta; assembly: GCA_036971475.1. NCBI lineage: Eukaryota > Metazoa > Arthropoda > Insecta > Hemiptera > Cercopidae > Prosapia > Prosapia bicincta. The sequence continues at coordinate 326,435,925 of JBAIZL010000002.1, read as the reverse complement.
AAACAAAATATCTAAAAACATACCAGGTATAGCAACAGAGGTATCTAGTAGGGCCCACCTCCAAAGGTAAAAAAATAAACAGTGTAACAAAGCCTTATCGCTTGAGTGAATACGTTTGACCTACATGTGCAGGCATGCAGAGATAACGCAAATCCCTAGAACCGCAAAGACAAATAGCTACCGGTGGTCTATTTTCATATTACAAAAATAATAAGCAGTTACCTGTACAAAAAAATAAATACCTTTGCAGATAAGAGAGCAAGAACCTGGACACATAGGAGAATCAAATACGTGTGCAGACAGAAGAAGCAAGGATCTGGACATATAGAAGAAGCAAAGACCTGGACGGATAGGAAAATAAAGGACCCGGACAGGTATACGAGGCAATGCTTGGGCAGATAGAAAAAACAAGGATTTGGACAGGTAGACGAGGTAGGGCTTGGGCAGATAGAAGAAACAACGATCTGGACGGATAGAAGAAGCTAGGACATGGATAGGTAGACGAGGCAAGGCCTGGACAGATTGAAGAAGCAATGACCCAGAGAGGTTGATGAGGTAAGGCTTGGACAGATAGAAGAAGCAAGAACCTGGACAAATAGAAGAAGCAAATACCTGGACTGGTATACGGAGTAACGTCCCGGACAGATAGAAGAAACAAATATCTGGACAGATAAAAGAACCAAGGACTTCGGCACGTAGAGGAACCAAGACTTGGACAGACGGAAGAAGCAAGGACATGAACAGATAAGAGAAGTAAGGACCTGGACGGATAGAAGAAGCAAGTACCTGGACAGATAGAAGAAGCAGGGATATGGACAGATAGGAGAAGCCTTGCCAGATAGGAGGAGGTCCTTGACCTGGACAGATAGAAGAAGCAAATACATGGACACATAGAAGAAGCAAAGACCTGGACAGATAGAATATGCAAGTACCAGGACAAATAGAAGAAGCGAGTAGGTGGACAGATAGAAGAAGTAAGGACTTGGACAGATATGAGAAGCACGGACTTGGGCAGATAGAAGAAGCAAGTACATGGATACATAGAAGAAGTAAGGATATGGACAGATAGGAGAAGCAAGGACCTGGACCGATAAAAAGAGCAAATACCTGGACAGATAGAAGAAGCAAGGACCTGTACCGATGGAAGAAGCAAGTACATGGACTGATAGAAGAAGCAAGGACCTGGACCGATAAAAGAAACAAGCACCTGGGCAGATAGAAGAAGCAGGTACTTGGACAGATAGTAGAAGTAAGCACCTGGACAGACAGAAGAACCCAAGGCCTACATATATAATCAGAAATCAATGTAAATAATCAAATAGCCTCAATGGATATATCCTATAGCTGCAAATGTATCTAGATATAAAGGTATATATGGAGAAACACTAATAAAGAGGCCTATCACAAAACGAGAATAAATATATGTTATAAAACGATCCTAAAACGATGCTAAGCCAGCATGCAAGCTATCATACATAGGCGTATATACCCCGTTAGGCCAACATACGTGATAGCACACATAATGTGTTAAACAAACATACGTGTAAACCTGCATACATACTATGCTAAGCCGACTTACATGAATCCCTAAATGTGCCTACTATGTCGGTAAACCACTGGCCAAAGCCTATATAATCTGAGCTAGTTTCACCTCGTCTATCAGGTAGAACCAGGCAACCGTATAATACGGGAAATACTATATGGTATAGCTAACAATGCATAACCTATCACGCCCATGACGGTCAACAAATATTACAATATAATTAAAAAGTTACGCAACCTATATACATACAATGCTAAGCCCACATTCAGGCATATATACTATGTTAAACCGGCATGCAATATACTCTAAATAGCCATATATACGTTGTTAAACCAATATGCAGGTTAACCTATACACCCTGTATTAGGCCGATACCCCACACAGGCGTATATACTATGTTAGGCCCACATAATGCGTTAAACAAACATGTGTGTAAGCCAGCATACATATTATGCTAAGCCGACAAGGGCCTACAAATTATAACACATTATATCCAACGCATAGTTTAGCTAAAGGGCTATCACACACTATCCTACAAGTTGCCCACAAATTACCACATAATACCTGATCAATAACACATAGTATCCGATGCATAACCTGACGAAGGGTTAACATATAGTATCCAGAGGCCTCGCTAATGATTAACACATTGTATCCATAAGGCCTACTATGTCGGTAAACCACAGGCCTAAGCTTATGTGATCAGAGCCTGACACATATTTCACCCCGTCTATCAGGTAGAACCTCAGGCAGGTGACTGTATAATACGGGATGTACTATATGGTATAGCTAACAATGCATAACCTATCCCGCCCATGACGGTCAACAAATATTACAATATAATTAAAAAAAAAAGTCACGCAGCCTATATACATACAATACTAACCAATATAGGCATATATACTATGTTAAACCAGCATGCAATATACTCTAAATAGCCATATATACGCTGTTAAACAAATATGCGTGTAAACCTACATAAATACTATGGTAAGCCAACATGCATGCTATCATACTGTGTTAAGCCTAAATACATAATAGAATACATAATGTGTTAAACATATATGTGTGTAAGTTTGCATAGATATTATGCTAAGAAGACATGGGCCTACAAAGTATAACACATTATATCCAGTGTATAGTTTAATTAATTGATATCACACACTATCCCACAAGTTGCCCACAAATTACCTCATAATACCTGATACATAGCCCGGTTAATCATTATCACATAGTATACGATGCAAATCACGACTAGGGCTAACACAATATATCCAAACCATAGCCTGACGATGGGTTAACATATAGTATCCGATGAGAAGTATGAATACATAATATACGCTGCATAGCTCGGCTAAAGTTCGTCATATAGCACCCGAAGTATAGCTTGACAAACACATAGCATCTCATGAGTGGCGTGATATAAGGTAACACATAGTATCCGATACACAACCTAGGATCGAATATGACGTCATCCAGGTGGAGAACAAGATGGCTGTAATGTTGATACCGAGTTCAAAAGGGCTATGGTGGCTAAGACCTGTGTAGGCTAGATCAAATAACCAACGTTTCAACTAAACTACTGTCTTACGCGTCGTTTAACCAACCAACATACGCGAAGTTCAAACGAACAGCATTGACACCAAGTCCAAATAGGCTATGGCGGCTATGCCCAGATCAGCGTTTCAGCTAATCAAAATGAAAAACTTACGCTAATCAACCAACATCTACACCGAAGTCAAATGGGTTATGGTTAGTGAAGGCACCGGCAAAAGCATTAAGCCCTAGACATAATTATAGCTATCAACGCGTACCAAAATAGCTATGCAGAAACCGTCAAGGCCATTACACATATTGTCCAGGTATGTTCTCCATCAAACCGAGACTTTAGACACCATCTCTGTAAAACAGCTACCAATTTATACTCTACCACAATAGGTATGTCAAAACTGTTACCGACTCCTAATCTAAGACAATGGTTACGTAACGCCCTTTATCAATTTAAGACCTTAAGCGATATCTTCGTAAAGACAGCCACAATAGTTACGTTAAAAAGAACTACCGATGCTCACCCTACCATAAAAGCTACGTACAGACGGCTAATATTGTATAACCTATCACAAGACTTATGTAAAAACAGCTATGCATAACCTGTCACACAATAACTGCGTAAAGGCAGCTAACAATGCCTACCCCTTTAAAATAGCTACGAAAAGATAACAACCAATACATACCCTATCATAATAGCTATGTAAAGACAATAACTGCGTAAAGGCATCTAACAATGCCTACCCCATTAAAATAGCTACGAAAAGATAACAGCCAATACATACCCTATCATAATAGCTATATAAAGACAACTAAAGACGCATAACCTAACTCAGTAATGATTGCTATTAAATAATGAGCCATTACACTAGCCACGTAAAGACAGCTACCAACATCACAATTGCTACGTAAAAACAGTTATCGATCCGTGACCAAGATAATACTTACGTAAGATCTATATCAGTGCTAAGACAATAGCTCCGTAAGGAAAACCTACCTAGCTATTTTAATGGGGTAGGCATTGTTAGATGCCTTTACGCAGTTATTGTCTTTACATAGCTATTATGATAGGGTATGTATTGGTTGTTATCTTTTCGTAGCTATTTTAAAGGGGTAGGCATTGTTAGCTGCCTTTACGCAGTTATTGTGTGACAGGTTATGCATAGCTGTTTTTACATAAGTCTTGTGATAGGTTATACAATATTAGCCGTCTGTACGTAGCTTTTATGGTAGGGTGAGCATCGGTAGTTCTTTTTAACGTAACTATTGTGGCTGTCTTTACGAAGATATCGCTTAAGGTCTTAAATTGATAAAGGGCGTTACGTAACCATTGTCTTAGATTAGGAGTCGGTAACAGTTTTGACATACCTATTGTGGTAGAGTATAAATTGGTAGCTGTTTTACAGAGATGGTGTCTAAAGTCTCGGTTTGATGGAGAACATACCTGGACAATATGTGTAATGGCCTTGACGGTTTCTGCATAGCTATTTTGGTACGCGTTGATAGCTATAATTATGTCTAGGGCTTAAAGCTTTTGCCGGTGCCTTCACTAACCATAACCCATTTGACTTCGGTGTAGATGTTGGTTGATTAGCGTAAGTTTTTCATTTTGATTAGCTGAAACGCTGATCTGGGCATAGCCGCCATAGCCTATTTGGACTTGGTGTCAATGCTGTTCGTTTGAACTTCGCGTATGTTGGTTGGTTAAACGACGCGTAAGACAGTAGTTTAGTTGAAACGTTGGTTATTTGATCTAGCCTACACAGGTCTTAGCCACCATAGCCCTTTTGAACTCGGTATCAACATTACAGCCATCTTGTTCTCCACCTGGATGACGTCATATTCGATCCTAGGTTGTGTATCGGATACTATGTGTTACCTTATATCACGCCACTCATGAGATGCTATGTGTTTGTCAAGCTATACTTCGGGTGCTATATGACGAACTTTAGCCGAGCTATGCAGCGTATATTATGTATTCATACTTCTCATCGGATACTATATGTTAACCCATCGTCAGGCTATGGTTTGGATATATTGTGTTAGCCCTAGTCGTGATTTGCATCGTATACTATGTGATAATGATTAACCGGGCTATGTATCAGGTATTATGAGGTAATTTGTGGGCAACTTGTGGGATAGTGTGTGATATCAATTAATTAAACTATACACTGGATATAATGTGTTATACTTTGTAGGCCCATGTCTTCTTAGCATAATATCTATGCAAACTTACACACATATATGTTTAACACATTATGTATTCTATTATGTATTTAGGCTTAACACAGTATGATAGCATGCATGTTGGCTTACCATAGTATTTATGTAGGTTTACACGCATATTTGTTTAACAGCGTATATATGGCTATTTAGAGTATATTGCATGCTGGTTTAACATAGTATATATGCCTATATTGGTTAGTATTGTATGTATATAGGCTGCGTGACTTTTTTTTTTAATTATATTGTAATATTTGTTGACCGTCATGGGCGGGATAGGTTATGCATTGTTAGCTATACCATATAGTACATCCCGTATTATACAGTCACCTGCCTGAGGTTCTACCTGATAGACGGGGTGAAATATGTGTCAGGCTCTGATCACATAAGCTTAGGCCTGTGGTTTACCGACATAGTAGGCCTTATGGATACAATGTGTTAATCATTAGCGAGGCCTCTGGATACTATATGTTAACCCTTCGTCAGGTTATGCATCGGATACTATGTGTTATTGATCAGGTATTATGTGGTAATTTGTGGGCAACTTGTAGGATAGTGTGTGATAGCCCTTTAGCTAAACTATGCGTTGGATATAATGTGTTATAATTTGTAGGCCCTTGTCGGCTTAGCATAATATGTATGCTGGCTTACACACATGTTTGTTTAACGCATTATGTGGGCCTAACATAGTATATACGCCTGTGTGGGGTATCGGCCTAATACAGGGTGTATAGGTTAACCTGCATATTGGTTTAACAACGTATATATGGCTATTTAGAGTATATTGCATGCCGGTTTAACATAGTATATATGCCTGAATGTGGGCTTAGCATTGTATGTATATAGGTTGCGTAACTTTTTAATTATATTGTAATATTTGTTGACCGTCATGGGCGTGATAGGTTATGCATTGTTAGCTATACCATATAGTATTTCCCGTATTATACGGTTGCCTGGTTCTACCTGATAGACGAGGTGAAACTAGCTCAGATTATATAGGCTTTGGCCAGTGGTTTACCGACATAGTAGGCACATTTAGGGATTCATGTAAGTCGGCTTAGCATAGTATGTATGCAGGTTTACACGTATGTTTGTTTAACACATTATGTGTGCTATCACGTATGTTGGCCTAACGGGGTATATACGCCTATGTATGATAGCTTGCATGCTGGCTTAGCATCGTTTTAGGATCGTTTTATAACATATATTTATTCTCGTTTTGTGATAGGCCTCTTTATTAGTGTTTCTCCATATATACCTTTATATCTAGATACATTTGCAGCTATAGGATATATCCATTGAGGCTATTTGATTATTTACATTGATTTCTGATTATATATGTAGGCCTTGGGTTCTTCTGTCTGTCCAGGTGCTTACTTCTACTATCTGTCCAAGTACCTGCTTCTTCTATCTGCCCAGGTGCTTGTTTCTTTTATCGGTCCAGGTCCTTGCTTCTTCTATCAGTCCATGTACTTGCTTCTTCCATCGGTACAGGTCCTTGCTTCTTCTATCTGTCCAGGTATTTGCTCTTTTTATCGGTCCAGGTCCTTGCTTCTCCTATCTGTCCATATCCTTACTTCTTCTATGTATCCATGTACTTGCTTCTTCTATCTGCCCAAGTCCGTGCTTCTCATATCTGTCCAAGTCCTTACTTCTTCTATCTGTCCACCTACTCGCTTCTTCTATTTGTCCTGGTACTTGCATATTCTATCTGTCCAGGTCTTTGCTTCTTCTATGTGTCCATGTATTTGCTTCTTCTATCTGTCCAGGTCAAGGACCTCCTCCTATCTGGCAAGGCTTCTCCTATCTGTCCATATCCCTGCTTCTTCTATCTGTCCAGGTACTTGCTTCTTCTATCCGTCCAGGTCCTTACTTCTCTTATCTGTTCATGTCCTTGCTTCTTCCGTCTGTCCAAGTCTTGGTTCCTCTACGTGCCGAAGTCCTTGGTTCTTTTATCTGTCCAGATATTTGTTTCTTCTATCTGTCCGGGACGTTACTCCGTATACCAGTCCAGGTATTTGCTTCTTCTATTTGTCCAGGTTCTTGCTTCTTCTATCTGTCCAAGCCTTACCTCATCAACCTCTCTGGGTCATTGCTTCTTCAATCTGTCCAGGCCTTGCCTCGTCTACCTATCCATGTCCTAGCTTCTTCTATCCGTCCAGATCGTTGTTTCTTCTATCTGCCCAAGCCCTACCTCGTCTACCTGTCCAAATCCTTGTTTTTTCTATCTGCCCAAGCATTGCCTCGTATACCTGTCCGGGTCCTTTATTTTCCTATCCGTCCAGGTCTTTGCTTCTTCTATATGTCCAGATCCTTGCTTCTTCTGTCTGCACACGTATTTGATTCTCCTATGTGTCCAGGTTCTTGCTCTCTTATCTGCAAAGGTATTTATTTTTTTGTACAGGTAACTGCTTATTATTTTTGTAATATGAAAATAGACCACCGGTAGCTATTTGTCTTTGCGGTTCTAGGGATTTGCGTTATCTCTGCATGCCTGCACATGTAGGTCAAACGTATTCACTCAAGCGATAAGGCTTTGTTACACTGTTTATTTTTTTACCTTTGGAGGTGGGCCCTACTAGATACCTCTGTTGCTATACCTGGTATGTTTTTAGATATTTTGTTTTTAAGGCGCTGGCCCGTCAGGGTTCGAGTGAGCGACCTACGCGGCATTTAACATTCAACCTGTACCCCTCATTACCCTGGGTTATACCGTTCATTTTAGGGTGGGCCTACCGCCCGGGATCGTTCGAGCGTTGATATTTCATATATTAAACAGTTATATCTTAAGATAACCCCACGCCGGTAGCTACCTCCGGGGAGGCTGTCCCGGGGGCTGTTGCGTCATATGCCTGATTTGGTTTTTTTTTCCATTAATTACCTCTAGAAGTAGTCAAATACACCTCATAGTCTATGGATCATGGTCATTCAGAGCCGCCTTCATTCATTCAGACCCGCCTTCATTCATGATGGACCTGCACGCTGTTGATATTACCCTATGGGTTGGTTGGGTTGGATCCAATAACCACCTCTAGACGTAGTCAATTAGGCCCCTGGTCTATGATCATGGTCATTCAGAGGCGCCTTCATTCATTCAGACCCGCCTTCATTCATGATGGACCTGCACGCTGTTGATATTACCCCATGGGTTGGTTGGGTTGGATCCAATAACCACCTCTAGACGTAGTCAATTAGGCCCCTGGTCTATGATCATGGTCATTCAGAGGCGCCTTCATTCATTCAGACCCGCCTTCATTCATGATGGACCTGCACGCTGTTGATATTACCCCATGGGTTGGTTGGGTTGGATCCAATAACCACCTCTAGACGTAGTCAATTAGGCCCCTGGTCCATGCTCAAGGTCATTCAGAGTCGTCTTTAATCATTTAGGTAAGTGGGTCGGATTTTAATTTTCGAAAAAGGACCTCGATCATTTTTGGCAATCTGAAAACCGGTGATCCCACCCACACAGCCTACCATAATGGACACATATCCCGTACGGTCTTTCGATCAAACCGATCGATTTTTGGCAATTTCATATTTTATTTAAAAACTACCCCTAGGTGAAACAACCCCCGCAACGGTCCAAAAAGGACTCTAGACATATCCTGTACTGTCTGTTGATCCAGCCGACCGATTTTTGGCAATTTCATATTTTTTGTAAAAACTACCCCTAAGTGAAACTACCCCTCAGCAGCCCGTAATAGACTCTAAACTCACCCCATCGGTCAAGACACGTTTTTCCAAAATTTTTTCGAAAACTACCCCCCACCCCCAATCCACCCCCGGAGCTACCCCCGGAGATGGTCCTGAACGTGGCTGAGGTCACCCCCAACACTTAGGTTAGGTTAGGTTTGATCAAATTTGGCTAGCTTAGGTTAGTGGGTTGAAAATAATTTTTTTCGAAAAACTACCCCCCACTCCTCTAAACGTGGTCGAAACCACCCCTAAGGCAGGGATCAGGTGGGCGATGACCTTCAGCATCATCCAAAACTACCCCTATAGTCCTAGGTTACGTAGCGGCCGAGTTAGGGGTAGTTGTGCCAGTCTAAGGGCAGTCCTACTTCTGAGATCCACGCCCCACTCGCCATAAGGGTAGTACAGTGAAGAGGATAGAGTTGTAGGGCATGGTGTCAACGGGCAACCGCAAACATCAGCCGTCTCTCCTCCTTTACTTATGCGATTCACACCCCGCTCGACGTAAGGGTGGCATAGTGGAGAGGATAGAGATGTAGGACATGGTGTCGACGGACAACCGCGAATGTCAGCCGTCTCTCCTCCTCTTCTTATGCGGTTCACACCCCGCATGGCCTAATGGTAGAACAATGGAGAAGATAGAGATGTAAGGCATGTTGTAAACGGCCAACCGCGAGCGTCAGCCGTCTCTCCTTCCTTAGTCTGACAGCTGTCCATTGATAGAAACTGTTATGCTATGATCTTCCAGGAACTGTTATGCTCATAGTTATGAATTGGAGCATTTTTGTTTCTATATTCAGCCTCATACACTGGAGGTTTACGGTGGTATGTGGAACTTTATCAAAAGCAACTACAAAACCCTAAGCTAGGCTTGGATATCAACATTTGATTCATTAGCGTTGGTATATCAATTTTACTTATTTACTACTGATTATACTTTTTTTTTTAAATAATATTTTTTTTGTTTTCACGTACTAGTTATGATTTGAAATCTCTTTTCAACGTTAAAGAAAGAATATATATTTTACAAAACAGTTTATATCTTCATTGGCTATTTATTTTTCCACACAGTTGAGTTTATTATTATTAGGTTAACCAAACCATATTTTATCAAGAATCTTATATTTTGCATGAGAACTACTCTTTCCTTTAGAAGCAAATACGACAAATATTTAGTACCAGTATTTATATTTGTTATTTCTAAAACATAACATAAACAACTTTAAGAAAATGTTTTAAATATATTTCACAAAAGTAACATTGTAGGAATACGTATTTAAAATTAGATTTATATAAAACAGAAAACAAAGTGAATGTTGGTTTAGTAATATTTTACAAGGACAATATAAAAATTCAACCATAATAAAATGCAGTCCTTTTTTTGTACTTGAATGTGTGATTAAGTCAATGTAGGGCATAAATATCAATTTTTGTTAGAAGATTGACAACTCTTTTAAAATTTATAGTACTTACTGTTGAGTTTTCAATCATAACCTTATTATTCAAAAATTCAAAAGATTATGAAGGTTTTTTAAAACTCTTTGACAATTTTAGTTTTCAATATTTCGTTGAAGATGTTGGTAGACTAAACATTCTAATCGTTCAAGGTCAATTTTTCAGGTAATACTAAGTGTACATCATTCTGTTAGCTAAAACAAAAAAAATCACGACTAATTTAAATAAAATCAGAAATTTAAAAAATTACTTCCACTGATAATTTCTTTTACAATAGAAAGAGCAATTTCGCTACTATAGTTATTGCACAATCATGGTCATAACTAGCAACAGAACTACCACTATTACTAAACTGTACGCTTAACTCTGTAAGCTCTTCAATAACCCATGATATTATCCACACTTAGACAATCTACAATAACGGTTTGTAGCATTACTAAATTACATAAGATTACATAAATAATTAATCTGTGACACATGCGTGATATAGGAACTGAGTTCCTAGGCTACCTCTAACAAACAGTTTTTTAAATATCCAAGGGATGGCAGATCAGTAAACATTTCTATATAGGCGAGGAGATAAAGCACAAAAATAGGCCAAACCTACGACAATTGGTGCAGTAAGTCGTATCGAAATGCGGTTTTTTGCATTCGATTCAGGAAGCCACCACGAAAGTTTGTGAACATGGCCACTTTATAAGAAATCAAAATTGCATCGGTGCATAAGAAAAATGCATTTTTTAAAAGTGCATTCACTGGGTCGATGTAATAACTCGAAAAAAATGTATAACTCGGTGAATAATCACAGAAATGGGCCGAATTTTAGTACTCGGGGGTTTTTGGGGTCGCTGAACACAAATATGATATCCGTAATGACCACGGAGTACCTGGGGCCCAGGGCGGATGACATCAACTTCATCTCCTGGAATTTTCCGTAAATACAATACAAATTTAATCGAAGCTCCTTACTCGGGGGTTTTTGGGGTCGCTGAAGACGAATATAATATCAGCAATGATCCTCGGAGTACCTGGGGCTCAGGGCGGGTAATACCTACGGCATCCTGGAATTTTCCATAAATTCGGCTCGAAATTGATCGAAACTCCTTACTCGGGGGGTTTTTGGGGTCGCTGAACACGAATATAATATCGGCGATAATCATTGAAGAACCTAGGACTCAGTTACCCCAAAAATCCTGGAGTAACGAGTTTCCATGTCCTTTTTACAATCTTATTTATTTATTTATTTGACTAAATATAATATGTGACGTATATAATAAAAGAAAACAACCTTGAAATCTTCAATAAACATTTTTTATTTAATTGTATTTACATAACTTAATCATTATCTTCGTTGTCATTTTCTTCATCTACTTCATCTTCATCCACATTATCATAAGATTCTGCTTCCGAACACTTCTCAATATTCGTACAGTTTGACCCAGCACAATGCTTGCATGCGATGTTGCATGCTAACCCGTGCTTTCTGCATCCGCACGAATAACCGCAGTCGGTTTTGCATGCGCAGAATGTCAAACTCATGATATTGTGGGGACCGGGTGACTGAGTCATCCTTACGGGGATCAAGGAATTATCGATGAGCGTCCATTCCCAGTCTGTTGGATTTATAGAATTTTCTCCATTCAACCAATTCTGGACTTGCAAATACAACCGCTTCAAATGTTGCGCGTAAGCATCTACAGTTGGCAGGATTTTTCCGATGTTCACTTTTTTATTTTTTGCAACAGCCGTTAAATACACCCTGTATCTATAAGTCTCTGCTAACTGAATATTGCTCTGTTTGTATTCATCGGGTATATTTAGCTTGCGAAAACTGAGTGGAGCATTATACATTGCCAGAATTAGTTGACAGCCGTGTTCAACCAACTCTTCAGTAGACAAACCAATTTCTATAAATTTTTGTGCATGCAAAAGAAGGTCTGGATATTTCTGGAATGTTTTGATAAACTTTATTTTTCCTTGGTCAAAAGTTGCCGATACTGTATCGAATCCTGTGAAGGCATAGAGTAATAAAATATTTTCCAGAATATGCGGTGTGTCGTTCAAACTGTTAGAAGAGTATAGCTCTTCGGGTTTATTCAGTCGAGCGGGTTTTAGGACGAAAACTCGGAATCTGATGGAGTTAGGGCAGCAACTAACACAACGATGTCGGTATCTTCCGCGACAATCACCACTTTCTTAAGAATATCCTTTGCGATTTCTGTTGCAGTGGTAACTATCGTTCTATCAGCATAAGCTGCACATTGAACGGAATCGATACCTACTTCTGTCAATTTTTGGCGTTTAGTAAGAATTTTTCCTGCGCTATTTTTAATGACATTATTTCATTAAAATGAATTCGAGTCGAGGCTATATGTGTTGCGCGCGGATTTCTCTCTGCTTCTTTGGTGGTCACACTTTCGTACACATCAAAAACCACAGTAGAATATTTACTATAATTTTTTTCAATATATTTTATATAATTTCTTATATAATTCCAGGAGATGCCATAGGTATTACCCGCCCTTGGCTCCAGGTAATCCGAGGAGCATGGTCGATATTATATTCGTCTTTACCAACCCTAAAAACCCCCAAGTAACAAGCTTCGATCAATTTCGAGCCAAATTTATGGAAAATTTTAGAAGATGCCGTAGGTATTACCCGCCCTGGGCCCCAGGTATTCCGAGGATCATCGCCGATATTATATTCGTATTATACTCGGTTTTTCAAGTCAAGAACTCTTGACAAACTTCAAGTTGGCACATACTGCCGGTAGTAAAACTAACTTCAAGTTGACACATACTGCCGATAGTATAACTAACTTCAAGTTGGCACATACTGCCGGTAGTATAACTTACAAGTTGGCACATACTGTCGGTAGTACAACTAACTTCAAGTTGGCACATACTGCCGGTAGTATAACTAACTTTAAGTTGGCACATACTGCCGGTAGTATAACTTACAAGTTGGCACATACTGCCGGTAGTATAACTTACAAGTTGGCACATACTGCCGGTAGTATAACTAACTTCAAGTTGGCACATACTGTCGGTAGTATAACTTACAAGTTGGCACATACTGTCGGTAGTATAACTAACTTCAAGTTGGCTCATACTGCCGGTAGTATAACTAACTTCAAGTTGACACATACTGCCGGTAGTATAACTAACTTCAAGTTTGCACATACTGAAAGTAGTATAACTAACTTCAAGTTGACACATACTGCCGGTAGTATAACTTACTTCAAGCTGGGACATACCCAACATAATGCCAGTAGTATAACTTACTTCAAGCTGTCACATACCCGACATAATGCCAGTAGTATAACTTACTTCAAGCCGGAACATACCCGACATACTGCCAGTAGTATAACTTACTTCATGCCAGCACATACCCAACATGCTGCCAGTAGTATAACTTACTTCAAGCCGGAACATACCCGACATACTGCCAGTACTATAACTTACTTCAAGCCGGCACTTACCTGACATAATGCCAGTAGTATAACTTACTTCAAGCCGGAACATACCCAACATAATGCCAGTAGTATAACTTACTTCAAGCCAGCACATACCCAACATACTGCCAGTAGTATAACTTACTTCAAGCTGTCACATACCCGACATAATGCCAGTAGTATAACTTACTTCAAGCCGGTACATACCCGACATAATGCCAGTAGTATAACTTACTTCAAGCCGGCACGTACCCGACATAATGCCAGTAGTATAACTTACTTCAAGCCGGAACATACCCGACATAATGCAAGTAGTATAACTTACTTCTAGCCGGCACATACCCAACATACTGCCAGTAGTATAACTTACTTCAAGCCGGAACATACCTGACATAATGCCAGTAGTATAACTTACTTCAAGCTGGCACATACCCGACATAATGAGAGTAGTATAATTTACTTCAAGCCGTAACATACCCGACATAATGCCAGTAGTATAACTTACTTCAAGCCGGAACATACCCGACATAATGCCAGTAGAATAACTTACTTCAAGCCGGAACATACCCGACATAATGCCAGTAGTATAACTTACTTCTAGCCGGCACGTACCCGACATACTGCCGGTAGTATAACTTACAAGTTGGCACATACTGCCAGTAGTATAACTAACTTAAAGTTGGCACATACTGCCGGTAGTATAACTTACAAGTTGGCACATACTGTCGGAAGTATAACTAACTTCAAGTTGGCACATACTGCCGGTATTATAACTAACTTTAAGTTGGCACATACTGCCGGTAGTATAACTTACAAGTTGGCACATACTGCCGGTAGTATAACTTACAAGTTGGCACATACTACCGGTAGTATAACTAACTTCAAGTTGGCACATACTGTCGGTAGTATAACTTACAAGTTGGCACATACTGTCGGTAGTATAACTAACTTCAAGTTGGCTCATACTGCCGGTAGTATAACTAACTTCAAGTTCACACATACTGCCGGTAGTATAACTAACTTCAAGTTTGAACATACTGAAAGTAGTATAACTAACTTCAAGTTGACACATACTGCCGGTAGTATAACTTACTTCAAGCCGGGACATACCCAACATAATGCCAGTAGTATAACTTACTTCAAACTGTCACATACCCGACATACTGCCAGTACTATAACTTACTTCATGCCAGCACATACCCAACATACTGCCAGTAGTATAACTTACTTCATGCCAGCACATACCCAACATGCTGCCAGTAGTATAACTTACTTTAAGCTGTCACATACCCGACATAATGCCAGTACTATAACTTACTTCAAGCCGGCACTTACCCGACATAATGCCAGTAGTATAACTTACTTGGAGCTGTCACATACCCGACATAATGCCAGTAGTATAACTTATTTCAAGCCAGCACATACCCAACATACTGCCAGTAGTATAACTCCCTTCAAGCTGTCACATACCCGACATAATGCCAGTAGTATAACTTACTTCAAGCTGTCACATACCCGAAATAATGCCAGTAGCATAACTTACTTCAAGCCGGAACATACCCGGCATAATGCCAGTAGTATAACTTACTTCTAGCCGGCAGGTACCCGACATACTGCCAGTAGTATAACTTACTTCTAGCCGGCACGTACCCGACATACTGCCAGTAGTATAACTTACTTCAAGCCAGCACATACCCAACATACTGCCAGTAGTATAACTTACTTCAAGCCGGAACATACCTGACATAATGCCAGTAGTATAACTTACTTCAAGCTGGCACATACCCGACATAATGCCAGTAGTATAACTTACTTCAAGCCGGAACATACCCGACATAATGCCAGTAGTATAACTTACTTCAAGCCGGAACATACCCGACATAATGCCAGTAGAATAATTTACTTCAAGCTGTCACATACCCGACATAATACCAGTAGTATAACTTACTTCAAACCGGAACATACCCGACATAATGCCAGTAGTATAACTTACTTCAAGCCGGCACGTACCCGACATACTGCCAGTAGTATAACTTACTTCAAGCCGGAACATACCCAACATAATGCCTTTAGTATAACTTTCTTCAAGCTGTCACATACCCGACATAATGCCAGTAGTATAACTTACTTCAAGCTGGAACATACCCGACATAATGCCAGTAGTATAACTTACTTCAAGCTGGAACATACCCGACATAATGCCAGTAGTATAACTTACTTCAAGCTGGAACATACTCGACATAATGCCAGTAGTATAACTTACTTCAAGCCGGAACATACCCGACATAATGCCAGTAGTATAACTTACTTCAAGCCGGCACGTACCCGACATACTGCCAGTAGTATAACTTACTTCAAGCTGTCACATACCCGACATAATGCCAGTAGTATAACTTACTTCAAGCCAGAACATACCCAACATACTGCCAGTAGTATAACTTACTTCAAACTGTCACATACCCGACATAATGCCAGTAGTATAACTTACTTCAAGCTGTCACATACCCGACATAATGCCAGTAGTATACCTTACTTCAAGCCGGAACATACCCGACATAATGCAAGTAGTATAACTTACTTCTAGCCGGCACATACCCAACATACTGCCAGTAGTATAACTTACTTCAAGCCGGAACATACCTGACATAATGCCAGTAGTATAACTTACTTCAAGCTGGCACATACCCGACATAATGCCAGTAGTATAATTTACTTCAAGCCGGAACATACCCGACATAATGCCAGTAGTATAACTTACTTCAAGCCGGCACGTACCCGACACACTGCCAGTAGTATAACTTACTTCAAGCCGGAACATACCCGACATAATGCCAGTAGTATAACTTACTTCTAGCCGGCACGTACCCGACATACTGCCGGTAGTATAACTTACAAGTTGGCACATACTGCCAGTAGTATAACTAACTTAAAGTTGGCACATACTGCCGGTAGTATAACTTACAAGTTGGCACATACTGTCGGAAGTATAACTAACTTCAAGTTGGCACATACTGCCGGTATTATAACTAACTTTAAGTTGGCACATACTGCCGGTAGTATAACTTACAAGTTGGCACATACTGCCGGTAGTATAACTTACAAGTTGGCACATACTACCGGTAGTATAACTAACTTCAAGTTGGCACATACTGTCGGTAGTATAACTTACAAGTTGGCACATACTGTCGGTAGTATAACTAACTTCAAGTTGGCTCATACTGCCGGTAGTATAACTAACTTCAAGTTGACACATACTGCCGGTAGTATAACTTACTTCAAGCCGGGACATACCCAACATAATGCCAGTAGTATAACTTACTTCAAACTGTCACATACCCGACATACTGCCAGTACTATAACTTACTTCATGCCAGCACATACCCAACATACTGCCAGTAGTATAACTTACTTCATGCCAGCACATACCCAACATGCTGCCAGTAGTATAACTTACTTTAAGCTGTCACATACCCGACATAATGCCAGTAGTATAACTTACTTCAAGCCGGAACATACCCAACATACTGCCATTAGTATAACTTACTTCCAGCTGTCACATACCTGACATACTGCCGGTAGTATAACTTACAAGTTGGCACATACTGCCGGTAGTATAACTAACTTCAAGATGGCACATACTTTCGGTAGTATAACTTACAAGTTGGCACATACTGTCGGTAGTATAACTAACTTCAAGTTGGCACATACTGCCGGTAGTATAACTAACTTCAAGTTGGCACATACTGCCGGTAGTATAACTTACAAGTTGGCACATACTGTCGGTAGTATAACTTACAAGTTGGCACATACTGCCGGTAGTATAACTAACTTCAAGTTGGCTCATACTGCCGGTAGTATAACTAACTTCAAGTTGGCTCATACTGCCGGTAGTATAACTAACTTCAAGTTCACACATACTGCCGGTAGTATAACTAACTTCAAGATGGTACATACTTTCGGTAGTATAACTTACAAGTTGGCACATATTGTCGGTAGTATAACTAACTTCAAGTTGGCACATACTGCCGGTAGTATAACTAACTTCAAGTTGGCACATACTGCCGGTAGTATAACTTACAAGTTGGCACATACTGTCGGTAGTATAACTTACAAGTTGGCACATACTGCCGGTAGTATAACTAACTTTAAGTTGGCTCATACTGCCGGTAGTATAACTAACTTCAATTTGGCTCATACTGCCGGTAGTATAACTAACTTCAAGTTCACACATACTGCCGGTAGTATAACTAACTTCAAGTTTGCACATACTGAAAGTAGTATAACTAACTTCAAGTTGACACATACTGCCGGTAGTATAACTTACGTCAAGCCGGCACATACCCAACATAATGAAAGTAGTATAACTTACTTCAAGCTGTCACATACCCGACATACTGCCAGTACTATAACTTACTTCATGCCAGCACATACCCAACATACTGCCAGTAGTATAACTTACTTCATGCCAGCACATAACCAACATGCTGCCAGTAGTATAACTTACTTCAAGCCGGAACATACCTGACATAATGCCAGTAGTATAACTTACTTCAAGCTGGCACATACCCGGCATAATTCCAGTAGTATAACTTACTTCAAGCCGGAACATACCCGACATAATGCCAGTAGTATAACTTACTTCAAGCCGGAACATACCCGACATAATGCCAGTAGAATAATTTACTTCAAGCTGTCACATACCCGACATAATACCAGTAGTATAACTTACTTCAAACCGGAACATACCCGACATAATGCCAGTAGTATAACTTACTTCAAGCCGGCACGTACCCGACATACTGCCAGTAGTATAACTTACTTCAAGCCGGAACATACCCAACATAATGCCTTTAGTATAACTTTCTTCAAGCTGTCACATACCCGACATAATGCCAGTAGTATAACTTACTTCAAGCTGGAACATACCCGACATAATGCCAGTAGTATAACTTACTTCAAGCCGGAACATACCCGACATAATGCCAGTAGTATAACTTACTTCTAGCCGGCACGTACCCGACATACTGCCAGTAGTATAACTTACTTCTAGCCGGCACGTACCCGACATACTGCCAGTAGTATAACTTATTTCAAGCCAGCACATACCCAACATACTGCCAGTAGTATAACTTACTTCAAGCTGTCACATACCCGACATAATGCCAGTAGTATAACTTACTTCAAGCCAGAACATACCCAACATACTGCCAGTAGTATAACTTACTTCAAACTGTCACATACCCGGCATAATGCCAGTAGTATAACTTACTTCTAGCCGGCAGGTACCCGACATACTGCCAGTAGTATAACTTACTTCTAGCCGGCACGTACCCGACATACTGCCAGTAGTATAACTTACTTCAAGCCAGCACATACCCAACATACTGCCAGTAGTATAACTTACTTCAAGCCGGAACATACCTGACATAATGCCAGTAGTATAACTTACTTCAAGCTGGCACATACCCGACATAATGCCAGTAGTATAACTTACTTCAAGCCGGAACATACCCGACATAATGCCAGTAGTATAACTTACTTCAAGCCGGAACATACCCGACATAATGCCAGTAGTATAACTTACTTCAAGCCGGAACATACCCGACATAATGCCAGTAGTATAACTTACTTCTAGCCGGCACGTACCCGACATACTGCCAGTAGTATAACTTACTTCTAGCCGGCACGTACCCGACATACTGCCAGTAGTATAACTTATTTCAAGCCAGCACATACCCAACATACTGCCAGTAGTATAACTTACTTCAAGCTGTCACATACCCGACATAATGCCAGTAGTATAACTTACTTCAAGCCAGAACATACCCAACATACTGCCAGTAGTATAACTTACTTCAAACTGTCACATACCCGGCATAATGCCAGTAGTATAACTTACTTCTAGCCGGCAGGTACCCGACATACTGCCAGTAGTATAACTTACTTCTAGCCGGCACGTACCCGACATACTGCCAGTAGTATAACTTACTTCAAGCCAGCACATACCCAACATACTGCCAGTAGTATAACTTACTTCAAGCCGGAACATACCTGACATAATGCCAGTAGTATAACTTACTTCAAGCTGGCACATACCCGACATAATGCCAGTAGTATAACTTACTTCAAGCCGGAACATACCCGACATAATGCCAGTAGTATAACTTACTTCAAGCCGGAACATACCCGACATAATGCCAGTAGAATAATTTACTTCAAGCTGTCACATACCCGACATAATGCCAGTAGTATAACTTACTTCAAGCCAGAACATACCCAACATACTGCCAGTAGTATAACTTACTTCAAACTGTCACATACCCGACATAATGCCAGTAGTATAACTTACTTCAAGCTGTCACATACCCGACATAATGCCAGTAGTATAACTTACTTCAAGCCGGAACATACCCGACATAATGCAAGTAGTATAACTTACTTCTAGCCGGCACATACCCAACATACTGCCAGTAGTATAACTTACTTCATGCCGGAACATACCTGACATAATGCCAGTAGTATAACTTACTTCAAGCTGGCACATACCCGACATAATGCCAGTAGTATAATTTACTTCAAGCCGGAACATACCCGACATAATGCCAGTAGTATAACTTACTTCAAGCCGGCACGTACCCGACACACTGCCAGTAGTATAACTTACTTCAAACCAGCACATACCCAACATACTGCTATTAGTATAACTTACTTCAAGCTGTCACATACCCGACATAATGCCAGTAGTATAACTTACTTCAAGCCGGAAGATACCCAACATAATGCCTTTAGTATAACTTTCTTCAAGCTGTCACATACCCGACATAATGCCAGTAGTATAACTTACTTCAAGCTGGAACATACCCAACATAATGCCAGTAGTATAACTTACTTCAAGCCGGAACATACCCGACATAATGCCAGTAGTATAACTTACTTCTAGCCGGCACGTACCCGACATACTGCCAGTAGTATAACTTACTTCTAGCCGGCACGTACCCGACATACTGCCAGTAGTATAACTTATTTCAAGCCAGCACATACCCAACATACTGCCAGTAGTATAACTTACTTCAAGCTGTCACATACCCGACATAATGCCAGTAGTATAACTTACTTCAAGCCAGAACATACCCAACATACTGCCAGTAGTATAACTTACTTCAAACTGTCACATACCCGACATAATGCCAGTAGTATAACTTACTTCAAGCCGGAACATACCCGACATAATGCAAGTAGTATAACTTACTTCTAGCCGGCACATACCCAACATACTGCCAGTAGTATAACTTACTGACATAATGCCAGTAGTATAACTTACTTCAAGCTGGCACATACCCGACATAATGAGAGTAGTATAATTTACTTCAAGCCGTAACATACCCGACATAATGCCAGTAGTATAACTTACTTCAAGCCGGAACATACCCGACATAATGCCAGTAGAATAACTTACTTCAAGCTGTCACATACCCGACATAATGCCAGTAGTATAACTTACTTCAAATCGGAACATACCCTACATAATGCCAGTAGTATAACTTACTTCAAGCCGGCACGTACCCGTCATACTGCCAGTAGTATAACTTACTTCAAGCCGGCACGTACCCGACAAAATGCCAGTAGTATAACTTACTTTTAGCCGGTTTATATTCAACTTGACACACATTAGTAATAAAACTATAGGCATGCCCAGCGATAAGAGATGAGTTAAAACCTATAGATCCAGGAAAGAAGGACCTCAGATATAGTAAAACATCTAATCAGAGGACAATATCTCTAATTCACTAAATGCTGTGGTGTGGAGGTGTCCGCTATTCAGAGATGCCAACAAATATTGAAATTTTGAATGAAGTTACAATTATTTACTGAAATCGAAAGGAATATATAATAAATGGAAAATCTATTAATTCAAAATTTATAAGCTCAACTATTTATGTAAATTTTTAGTTTTAAAATAGTCTGTTACTTGACTTTTATATTCTCTTTTAGCGTTGTAAGCTTCTTTTTGCAAATGTGTAAGTAAATTACCTGCTATTGTAAATCCTATTTCGTCTTTATTAGTTAAAAGAAATTCTCTGGTTCTTTTTATTGCATCACTAACATTAATTTGAGATCCGTTGTTGAGAGAAACTTGTTAAAGATCCCTATGTCACAGCACAAGAGATTGAAAATTTGTCCGTAAAATAGAGGGGTCAGGGGGGTTTACTGTAATATTTACGGGGTTGTTCCCTCAAAAAAAAACTAATTTAAAAAAAATCATACATCTTGTAACATTTTGTAGCAAGCACCCTTGACAGTTAGTATACAGCATTATAAGTTAAACACGCTAATTTCTTCAGGGGACCAATTAATTTAAGAGATGTAGCTATTAAAAATAATGTTCTAGCAACACTTTACATTCATCAGTACTCATCATTGAGTAACATGAACACACTCATAAAAGCAAACAAGAGGAATTGTAAAAAAATGAAAACTTCAAAACAACAAATCACAAAATTGTAATCTTTCTAATTATTAAATAAAACTATGAATATCAAACAAAATATCACATTTATATATAATAAAATTAAATCAATGGAATATTGTAAATTCAT
The DNA here is from genome assembly GCA_036971475.1 of Prosapia bicincta. Lineage (NCBI taxonomy): Eukaryota > Metazoa > Arthropoda > Insecta > Hemiptera > Cercopidae > Prosapia > Prosapia bicincta. The sequence goes on along the minus strand of JBAIZL010000002.1, from coordinate 326,413,409 downwards.
TTTTAAATTATGAAATAAATTAAAAAAACACATGGCAAATTTCACAATGTATTAGTTATATAAAACCAACAGAGAAAATATATTTATTACAGAAATATTATTTTTTTTTATCAATAGTATCATAAAGAAAATATATTTTTACAATCATTTATGAAAATATTGGCAACCTTGGAAAGCGTATGGACGTTCACACTCCTATAACAGAGTTCGAAATCGGAGGCAGTATGTTTGATACTAAATTTATTTAATATCAATGTAGTAAAACAAAATCTTCAAGTTGTGCAGGAATTTCCCCATTAAATTTAATTGTATGCCTACGAATAACTCTTGCAGCTAGACAGCTTAATTTGGTAAAATGAAGAGGGTTGACGATCTGGTGCAGTTCTTGTAGTTCTTGATCCTCTACCAAGTCTTTGAACGTTTTCCCTTGGCTGTCAATTGTATCTAAATGTGCACCATGAACTAATAGTGTTTGTACCAAAGGTCGAGGGCAGGGAAGCTTCTTAGCTACCATATGGAGAGGGGTATTTCCTAGATCGTCCTTAGCATTTGCATCGGCTCCTACAGTTAACATCATCTCAACTAATTTCGATGACGGGAAACGACATGCCGGGTATCGCTCGACTAGTGCTGCTTCTGACGAACAAGCTAGATGGAGAGCAGTTTGACCATTTCTGCCTCGCACTTTGAGTGAAACCAAAGAGTATAACATCTGAAAGATAATTTTTAAAATTAAAAATCTGTAGATTATGTAATAAACATTAGATAATAGAATGTGAACTACTGTCGACAGGAAATCAAATGTAACTAAATGACAAAGATCAGTTCAAGCCGGGTAAAGGAGTTGGAGTAGTAAAAGTTTTAGGTTTACAATGATACAAAAGAGAAACATTACCCATAATAGTAAGAAAATACAGCTATATAAATACAGTAGAAATTCAATAAAATCTTCATACTTGAGGAAAGGATGGGTGATGAATTACAAAAATAGACAAATTAGAGAATAACTAATTGGATTAAGTTAAGCATAATTAAAGGTAGTATAAAGCTTAATAATATAAACAGAATTACATTATATTAATGTAATACTCAACGTTAATATTATAATTACAGTAGCCAAACCTAAATATATATATATATATATATATATATATATACACACACACACACACACATATATACAAAGAACAAAGAAATTATTAAGATCATTATTTTTACAAATGTAAATAATTTAAAGTATTTTATAGTTAAAAAACTGTTTAAACAATTAATATTAAAAAAATTCAAGTCAAATCCTACTAGGATTAACAAAAACTTTTTTTTATTATAGTTACTTTTCATTAAATAATTACAAATTAATATAAATAAAGCAACATAACCTATGCGTTAAAACAGCTGTTCAACCACATAACCTGTAACATAAAATCAGCTGTTTAATGAAATCATATGTCATCACTTCAATTAAGCCATATGGTGGGAAAAAATAACTATATTGCATACTTTGCACCTTTCGTGAAAAGTTTCTCTACCATATAAAACTAAAATTAATTTAATTAATGAATAAATATTTGAAAAAACTAAATTAGCCTCAATTGTCATCCAATAAGAGTTTAAAAAAATCAATTTGAACTTGAGTTGATGAATGAAAAGTATTTTATTAACGATTGAAAATTTGAGCAAAATATATATAGGAAGAGTGTGAACTGATAGAGGAAATCGAATGATATTATTTTCTTTCTTATTTCTTATCATTGCAGTGTAAATATAAGCAATAAAACTAATAACTTAAGTTATTTTATTAAAATAAAAATATTTTTTGACAAAACAGGTCAAGTTATTAAATTAGTAGACAATTAGTAAACAATAGACAAATGTACAAGTGTTAAACAATTATTAGAAACAGGACAACATTCAAAAAAAACAATTATAGAATTTGAATGACCACCATTTCAATAAACTGAAACCATTATCCTATGCCAATTTTTTCCTACCTTAAGTGCTATTTGGCGCTGTTGATTTGTTAACTCTGGCATCGTGTTTGCTAGTAAACATGCGAGGTGCAGAGCTATAACAAGGACACGGTGTAAATGTGAAGGATCTCTGTCACCTGGTAACTTCTCCAGAGCTGTCACGCCATTTACTACTTCTTGAATCGCCTTCTTCACTACGTTGAGGATATCACAAAAACTAACGGCAGGTACTCTTATTCCTCGTGCACTAGCTCGTCCTAAACATGTATACAATCTCATATTCAATTTTTGTCAAGTTCTAACATCCGCTTCTTGTATTTTACTGATGTAAATTACAAGTGGAAATGTACTGTTTTCTAAATGCTATAAGATAAATTATTTCCAAGCACAAATACTGAAAAAGGTATTTTCTTCAAGAATCCTCTCTTCTATATGTATTTAACCTTATTCAACAAGATCACCGTTTATCTACCACAGCAATGTTTGAGAACAGATATCGACAAAGAAAGTGTTGGATTTTTCATGAAAGTTTCAACACAAACAAACTGTGTTCAAAAATGGCTCTCAAGTCTCTCACGCCTGGACGAAGGAATGCCGAAGGACGTTTTTTAACACACTAAAAAATATTTAAATTGTGTTGCTGTTCATGACAAGCTGGTTGTTAATTACTTATTACACTTTGATATTACTTGAAACCAGACTTTTTGTAAACTAAAAGTTGTTCAATTGTTAACTTACTCTTGGAGGAAAGTAAAAAACATTGAAAGTTATCTTACCTTCTTAAAAAATATTTTTAGTTGCAAAGAATCATAGTTTTTTACTTACGACCCCAAAACAAAAAGCAAATCGATCTGTTTGAAAATCTTTTGATTCTATTACAAAAAACAAGGACAAATGACAATAACTAAATTAAAGGTGATGATTTTTTTTCTATATCAAATGGCTTGCACTTATTGATTAGGTACCACAGGGGCAAACAGTGAATCCTGATCACTATATTAGTATCCTAAATACTCTTATGTGAGTATATAGAGGAAAAACGAAACATTTTGTGGAAAAACAAGTCATGGATCCTCCACCAGGACAATACGATAGCTCATAATGCTATGTCAGAAAAGACGTTGTATACCAACCACTCTACTCACCTGATATGGCCCCTTGTGACTTGTTTTGTTCCTTAAAGTCAAGTCAGCTTTGAAAGTTGTGAGACTAGACTTATGAGACAGTAAAAGAAAAAGCGACGGAAGTCTTGAACAGACTTACAAAAAATTATCTACAACATTGCTACGCACAGTGGAAAATTCTCATGGGGTTGTGTAGATGGGAATAAATTTAAGGGGATAAAATTAAATTGTAAATATTTTCAAATAACACTTCAAAGGACCTCATCAAATACATTTGTAGATACAAATAAAAATAGTCACTCATTCAAGATACACATAACTTAGTATTAATGGATATGAAATTGTCGAAGATTGTTAAAATGTTAACTGTGTACTAGAGATGGACCAATTCCTAAAATTGGAGAAAAAGGCTCAACTAAATAAAATAATTAATTTACCTTCTTCTCCCATCATGAAAGAAAACAGCTCAGTAAATGAAAATAAGGAAGACTGTGTCATGGGATTAAGGGGTTCTAACATTGTCTGCTGCATGTCCAATGCGTACGACCACAATGCAATACAACGTGAGAACTTTCCTGCATCTGCATATACTGCTCCTCTATAGCGGATGTAGTAGCTTGTGTCTGGGTGAGCAGGACCTGAAAACCATTATAATTATGTACTTGAACCTCTTAATTATAAATTTGCAACTCATTATCATAACATCAATGTTTTCAGACCAGGAGAAATTTGATGCAAAGGGTGGCAGCACTGAATACCATATTGTTGCCCATTAGCCTAGCCAACAATAGGGTTAGTTTTAAGTCAAACTTGTATAATGAGTGGATAAATACCGCATGCACCAAAAAAAGATAGGAGTTAGAGCATTAATATGAAATTTTTAAAGACTGTCAATTTTAAAATTAACAAGACTGCTGTAACCATAATCACATGTTGGTACACATATCAAAAACAAAATTGATCAATTTTAACCTAAAAGGATTAACCCTTTGATTAGCAACATGTGCCTCCCTGATATGGTCCCTGGGAGCAATATATTTTTGAAAGATTTTTACACTTTTCTTTTTCCTAATTTTTTTCTCATTTTTTAAATTATAGTAATGTTTGTTAATTTTTTTTTAAATTTACTTATTTTGTCATGTTAACCCAACTTTACCTTACATTTACTGACAATTTCTTTGCTAAAAATTATGTGATTTTTTTTTTTTGTAAAATACTTATTCATTGTAAATTCTCACACAAACTCCAAAACTATATGTAAACATGTGGGAAAAACCACAGACTTTCGACACAAAAGGATTTCTTCATTATTCAATCACCTATTCATAATAAAATACCACACAAACTTCGAAACTATCTATAAATACGTGGGAAAACCTATAGATTTTGAACACAAAGAATGGTGACTATGTACTCTGTGTAGTATTTATTGTCCAGATAGTTGCAAATATTTAACCTAGAATACAGCACAATACACAGGGAAAAAATTGTAAACTTACGGCAATACTAATCTAAGAGAAATGGTAGAACATACATATACGGGAATGCTCCCGCTGGCTGTAGCGCGATCTCACGTACTGGTACGTGAATGCTAATCAAAGAGTTAAATGACCACTTAAGGTAAAGGCAAGAATTCATAGAAATGAACTTTACAGTGTGGAAGCTGAGAACAAGCTTTGATTAGTCCCATCTGGAATTTGCACAAGGGTTTGTGTCTTGAATAAAATAACCACATGACTCATTGCTGCTGCAGCCAACGTGATATTTGTTTACCATTGATAAATTATACCACAGATTGTTAATATCACATTGCCTACCAAAACAGTCTTATCACTGACTTACAACAATGAATAGATCAAGTGTGAAATGCAATGATTAAACACGTACTAATTAGTAAGTAGAGGTTTTAATAAGTTTTATTTATTTAAATATACAATTTATTCAATTAAATTTGAAATGTTTGGAAGTCTATTTATAAAATGTTTCATAAAAACCATGAAATACAACATAAATAATATTATTTATTATGATTAAAAACAAAATTATTAATTTAAAAAATAGAATCTCAAAAGCATAAAAATGTATACAAGACAGCTAATTTTTTTGTTTTATCAATTTATTACCAAATAGCAGGAGAGGGATTTAAACGGGAAATAAGTATAAACATTAATCTACAGTTTTGTTTTAATTTGTCTTCTTGTTGTAATGATTCTACAATTAACAATTGCAAAATTAACCTTATTTCATAACTCACAACAAAATAAGTAAATACAAAAAATTGTAAGCTAAATTCCTACTTAGGTCAAAAAAAAATTTATTTTAGTTAATTTCTATCAAATAATTACAGTTAATAGCTTTTTTACTACATCTTTTCATTTCCATTTCGATTTATTGAGGTTGTTTCCATTTCTTTTTGTGACAAATAACATAACATGTATCCTTATATTAAGAACAGAATGAAAGCCAATTTATCGGCTTCTGATGATTTTATAATTATTTTTCAATACATCAAGAACATGAAACATATCAGAAATTACTGAACCATTTCCAATACTCACCTAAAATTCTCTCTCTGATTAGTAAGGCCTGCATCCTCATTTCATCAGGGTCTGCTAACAAGTCGTCTAACTCCTCGGATGTTCGGATTTCTCTCGTGTGATCATAAGCTTCTATTGTGACTGGTTGTGGTGGTTTGGTTACATACGGTTGACCATGTGTGAATCTAAAGAAATAAAAGTATGTTTTGCCAACCTTAATGGTTAATAATACACAAAATATCTCTAAAGGTGTAAAAGACTTACACAAAACTCACAAATTAATCATTTATTGACTCATACGGATTTCAATGACAAAGTCATCATCATCAGTGAGTATTGCTACTACAAACTCTAACTTACAACTAAGGTGAAAGTAAGGTTATACTTCTATATTTATACTATATATAGAATACACTTTATAAATATAGAACTGTAACCTTACATTCCCCTTAGTTGTAAGTTAGAGTTTTTTGTAGTAGCAATACTCGCTGATGATGATGACTTTGTCATTGAAACGCCTATGAGTCAATAAATGAATAATTTGTGAGATATCTTTTATTTGTTTTAACATAACCTCACAGGTTAAGCTTAAAGAATAGTTATATATCTAAAGGTGTAGTTTAATGTTGTAATTAGGGATGGGCTGATTCCTAAAACTTTCGATTAAGATTTCGATTCCCAAGTTGATTCTTTTAAGTTATATATGCCTAAATGATATTCTCTAATAATGAATTTAGTTAATAACTTGGTTATATGGTGAAGCCTTTTAAGAGTTCCGTTTTAATGTAATAGGCTACACAAAACATTCAACCTTTATTTATAATCAGGAATTACTGAAAGCATGACAAACATATTGGAAGAAGTAATGATTTGTTTAAAATTACAAATGGGTACTTCAGTGCACATTCACAATATAACTTCAGTAATAACAATTTCAGTTTGTATAACAAAACTTGGAAAACTTGGAAAAATTGGAATTATTTATTCTTTGTTTTTGTTTTGACATTTATGAAGCAGTGGCGGGCCAGAAATGTGGAGAGAAAGATAGAACGAACCCCCACGAGTGAGTGAGAACAGCGGTGACAAACAAATGGACCAGAAATACCTCCAATCATCTTCTTGTCATATCATACATTTTAATAATGTTTATGTTATCTCAAATCAGCATTTTGTTAAATCTTTTAATTCATTAATAGCAACTAATACATAAGTAAGACATAGTTGATAATTCATTATTTTCCCAATAAATTACACCGCACATGTATTTCAACAGTTTAAAAAAACAAGAATCAGAATTGGCACTTTAATCAATGGGGAATCGAGTACCGACAATTTCTTAATACTATTAGAATCGACGTTTTCTCAATATCATTAGAATCAACTATTCTTGGAATCGAGAATCGGAATCGGGACATCACTACTGTGTACTGTTAAAAATACTGTACAAATATTCATATTCAGCACAATATTCAGCGATTACCCGATACCTTTAGAATCACAACTCTTGGAATTGAAAATCTGAATCGGCCCATCCTTAGTTGTAATACTCACTTAATGTATCATTACAATGTATTTTATGAATAAATTATTGATTGAGTTTGTATCAGTTCTAATTTATAGAAGTAAAGCTTTTAAGTTTACTTAAATATGACATTCAAAGTTTAAGTTTACAAGTTATAAATATGACATTCAAGTCAATGGAACTAAATTTAAAACTGAAATAAAAGTTACTAAAAGACAAATTTTAGAATTAAGTAGTAGTAGGAGAAAAAATGTTTTCAAACACTACGAAAATCAGAACTACTATAATTATTCTTTTAACAGAATATATTGGAAAGTGATAGTTTATGTTGTATTAGCTGCACTCCCTGATGCAGATTTTGTCCAATTTCTCCAGTTATACAAACTGAAATGGCTATTATTGAAGTTATATTGCAATTATGAACTGAAGTTCATATCTATAATTAAGTAAAACATTTCTTTTATCCGATATGTTTGTCATGCTTTCCTATTTATAAATCAAGGTCGAATAATTTCTGTAGCCTAATACATAAAAACGGAACTTTTTATCACAGGAACCTTAAAAAAAGGTTTCATCATATGACAAAGATATTAACTAAAGATACTCATTACTAGAGAATATCATGTAGTCCTATATAATTTGAAAAAAACGAAACTCTTAAGAAAGTTTTTAGTTATTATATTCCCAATAAAAATATTGTAAAATATTATTAAAATATTTATAAAAATATTATATTGCAATAAGTTCCATGCTGTATTTCTGAATTAGAACATTTAAACAAATTTTAAACTAAATCAGTGCTTAAATTATACTGCTTAAAATTATTAATTGCTAACATAAAAGTATGTTGTAGCAGAATAAGAGATCTACAAAAGTAACAACATTTATAAAGAAATAATTTTGTACTACTAAAAAGTTATTGTTTAAATTATTCAAATTTACTACTACAAATAGTATACGTCAGATTGTTAGCACTTATTTAGTTATTACCATTACTAATCCAATAATATTATAAATCTTTACCTTATTGCCATAGCTCGTTTCCAAAGTTCTAAGGCGCCAATCATCTCCCTTTTTTTATCTACATAAGTTGAGCCTAGAAGTTCAAGGGCATCGATACTTTCCTTCCGACTAACAAGATATGGAAGCTGTATTAGGTATTCGACTATGTGCGTGTGACCTGTTACACTAGCGGCCAATAGAGGTGTCATTCCTGAAAACATGTTAAGGCAATATATAATATCAAGGCAAGACCACAGTGGTACAATGTATTACAATAAAAATATTGGCAAAAACACCAATACCACAAGAAAAACAAATATTACAAGCTACCTAAGATTAAAACCTTATGTACATTTCGAAGCCCGTCCATCATCATCAGAGGTTCCTATTATAAAATTACAATCTAGAACAAAATAATAACTAAGTCAGTTTATTTTGTAAATTATTGTATTCTAGATTGTAATTTTGTAATAGGACCTCCAGATGATGATGACATGCTCATTGATATATACTTAAATGTTAATTCTTAGCTAACTTGTAATATTTGTTATTATTATGGTATTGGGGGTTTTGCCAATATTTTTATTGTAAAGGTAAGGTAACTTGAGAATATTATATTTCACATTTTAAATTTCTTCGACTTGCAACCTTGACTTATATGACTATTTGGTACGTTATTTGGAGAACCCCTGGTTTAAAAAAATGACCAAACAATTGTTAGGTAACACAATACAAAAATCAGCCCAGAGCAAGTTCATAATAAAATTACTTGTGTTGAGGTAGAGGTTTGAAAAGAATAACAAAGTGAACCAAGGGCCCTGAACACACATTCAACTTACTTATTTAGACAGATATATATACTTAGAATATATACTTAACTCCTATACTTAGATAGTGTTAAAATACACTCAAGTGATTACTACACTTTGTGACTAATGGGTACTTTAATCCGTACTTCTCTAGAGGAGAGGCGTATGCTACCTACCACTGTTGTAGAGGACTAAATTAAACATAATAAATACCAAAAATGGTATTTTTTCAATTCATTCCATTAGTTTCCACTCTATATATAAATCTATCTTGTACAAATTTTCAATCATTAATAGAATACATTTTATTCATCCACTCAAATTCAAATAATTTTCTAACTTGTTAGTGGTTGACACTTGTTAATAGTTTTTTCAAATATTTTTTTATTAATTAAATCATGAATTATTTTAGTTTCATATGGGAGACAAGGTTTTGACAAAAGGGGTGAGGTATTCAATATAGTTATTTCATTCCATTTAGCCTAAAATAATTGATCACATATAATTTCATAAAACAGAGCTGATTTTATGTTACAGGCTATGTAGTAGAACAGCTGTTTTAACGCACTAGTAATGTTTCTTTACTTATATTAATTGTAATTATTTTTAAAAAGGTAATTAAAATAAAATTTTTCTTTGCTCACTCAAGTAGGAATAAACTTTAAACATTGTTGTTTATATTACTTGCTTACTTACACAACAAGGACAATATCAATGAAGTATTTTCAAAACACCCGAAGTGTACTAACCACACATTTCCCCCTGTATACCCTACTAGGTTTTATGTCCCATCACACAATCATATCTATTATTAAAAATCTTTTTCTATCCTCCTCAGACTACCTGATAGAGTAAGACTTTATCAGAATTCCCTCCCCGCTGGTATTGATCCACAAAATAAATATCATAAAATCAGCAACAAATATTTGGACAGTAAGAGTACTTATCCACTAGAATTAATCAATAGCTCTTCATACAATAGCCTGTATTAAGCAGTCTTTAACCTATATTCAGTCTGCTGATACTTTATGGTCTGATACTTACGCCTTTATATATACACACGCACGCACGCACACACACATACACACACACACACATATCCTCTTCAAATTTTCAATAGTTAATCAAATACTCTTTATTCATCTAATCAAGTTCAAATACATTTTTTAAACATGTTGTGGATGATACTTTATGTAAATACAGTTTTTTTCAAAAATGAATTCATTGATTAAATTCAATAAAGCATTAATTTAGTTTTATAAGGGAGGAAAACTGTTCACAAAAGGGGCAAGGTATGCAACATGTTATTTTATCCCATTTGGCTTAAAATAAGTGATAACATATGATTTCATTAAACAGATGATTTTATGTTATTCAATATGTAAAACAGCAGTTTTAACACATAGGTTATGTTACTTTATCTACATTAATTGTAATTATTTAATAAAAAGTAACTAAAATAAAAATTTTCTTTGTTGACCTAAGTAGGTATTTACTTTTAAAAAATATTGTTTATATTACTACTTGTTTTTATGTATAATTCATTTAAGACCATTTTTATTCTACAAAATGACGTACAAATGTTGATTTTTGTTCAACAAATTCTTTGTTACGATAGAATCATAGAAATTTCAATGTTCGCAAAATTCTCTCTGGAGGTAGATTTTGGGCACCATATTCTTCCTTGCACCCCATTAAGTCTGTATAGTTTCTTTATATTAGTTCTTGTTTTCTTATTATAATTGACTTTGTTAAACCGGTTATTCAGCTGTTGGAAATGATAAAATAGGTTATGTAATATGCTTATAATTCAAATATTTCAATAACAAAAAACCTCCAAAATGCAATAAAAAGTGACATTTTGAAAGAATGGCATCTGAATGATCAACTAATATTCCTCTGTGGCTTTGTGTTTTAAAATGACTCATTTAAAATGAGTGTTTCGCAAAGAAATTGCCAAATGTTAGGTCTTAGATTTTTGTAAGTAGTGTAGATTGTTTCCTGTAAAGTTAGTGTTTTTATCAAGAAAATCTACTTTGTTGGTTTTCAATTGTTGAAATACTGAATCCACGATTTATTATTAGTGTAAAATAAGCAAAGTTTTATACCAGCAAATTAGACACTTTTCCAGGTAAATTCCTCTAATTTTTTAAAATTTTACAACCTGAGATTTCTAAACAATATTTATTTATTAATTCACTAGGCAAAAAACTACAACTATTTAATGTAGGTTTGAAAATAGTACAAAGGAGGAGATCAGGTATGTAATTACTACAGATTTACTAAAATATTCCAACAAAAAAAGACATATTCCATTTTCTGACAAAAAAATTTCTCAGCAAGTGAATGTGCTAAGAAATTTATTGAGGAAAATGATCTTCTTTGCACGATGGCTGATAAAGATCTGAATGAGGATGACAATTTAGTCGTCGAAACGTTGCCAAATTTTTAATTAATCAGGTATCTTGACTCATGCATCAACCGTGTTTTTATTTAATAATAATAATAAACTATAAACAAGTATATCAGTAGTAAAACAATATTGTAGGGCAACAGGCTAAAAACAATCAATACTATATGAGAAATGATAAACGCCGCAGTGGAAAATTGGTAAGATTGATCTTATTTCTTTACCTTTCATTACTTTTACAAATCTTTCATAAAAATATTATATTTTAAGAATCTAGTACAAATACCTTATAAAATATATATCTTGGAATTGTGATTAACTAATTTCTACAAAAAATAAATATAAACTAATATATTAAACTAGGTGTAATACATATTAATTTTTTTTATTATATGGATATGTTGTTTATATTGCAATTTTGATGATAAAAGTGTTATAATTTTTTATTAGTAATGATTTTTTAACTTTCAAAAATTTTTATATTTTTATTTAAAGAACAAAATACAGCATTTTATTAAAAACTTACATTGTCTGAAAAAAATTGTTAGGCTACTGTAAATTTTATAGTTACTTAAGAAATATCAGTTTTTAAAAATGTATTGTTACTTATTTAGCAATAACTTTTACAATATATTTATATAAATTATGCCATTGTATTCTGCATACTTATACTGAATATGTTTTATTCCATTTAATATAACTACAGAGTCACTCACCATAGGAATCTACATCCATCATTGCCCCATACTGTATCAACATCTTCAATATATCTAGAGATCCAGATTCCGCACAGTCATGCAACGCTGTATTTCCTTTAACACTCTTCCTGTTTACGTTAGCTCCAAGAGATAATAGGTACTTAGCTATTTGATAATGCCCTTTGTAGCATGCAATCATGAGGCAAGTGTGGCCATGTCTGTTGGATACTTCAATGTCTGAAAGCCATTTACAAAGTCAAATGTCTAACCACATTCCAAAACAGTAATGTACTTGTGTAGCTAATTATGATATAAAACATAGCGCATAATATAATTCATCTAAAAATAGTAACAATTCAGAAATCAGGGTTATAAAGTTACAAACCTCCTAAGGTTTATACAGTGGTTCAAAGGTGAGGAATTATCCCTCCTCGTCAGTCAACCGGTTGGGTGTGGTAGAAATAACTGCTCTGACTGGGGAGACTAGGGTAGTTGGGAATTAAGTCCTCACAATGCTACTCTCACCTCCCAGGTGAACCAAGGGCAATGCGGCAGTGAAGTATGGGCGGGAAACTACCCTAACGACACAGTTGTAAAAAAGAGAGTAAAGCAGGCTGTTCGCTCCATGAGCAACAGTTAATAATGTCCTGAACTTGGGGTGTGCTTCAAGGTCAGTGACTGAATACCCAATCCAAGGTGTAAGGCATCGTGCCGATGGATGAGTGGCTGCAGGGTATAAAATGCAGTAGCACACGATCCCCTTGAGGAACCAGACAAAACCTCATTGTATGTTGTCTTGCCAGGGCAGTGGGGGTTCTGCTCTGGTTGACCGTTCTTTCCCCCATACTTGGGAAGCCAATGGACCAAGTAAGTACACAAATTGATGTTGAGTCTGCACAGACAGCGGGAGCCAATGAGACGGCAAACTGTGAGTCTGTAACAGATGTGTCAACGGCAACCACCACTGGGGGTGCGGGGGCGGTTACCAAGCTGCCGACTGCAAAAACCAGTGAAATGGTTGTAGAGTTGAGCACGCTTTCTCTACGGAGAAAGCGTATGAGTGGAGCGGCCAGAAGGCGGCTCCGAAGAGATCAGGCGAGAGCAGCGGGAGGGCCAATAATCCTGAACACACAACGCAGGGGAGGCCAAAACCGAGCCGAGCATGTTAACGTCCAGGACTTGGATGTTGTGACGGGTGAGGTGCCACAGATCGGAAGCAATCAACCACGAGCACCAAACCCCAGCATGGAGATTGCAACTCGAACAACTGGGCTAATCTCCCAGATGTTTCGGGACATATGAGTATCGAGTTGTGGTCAAAGAACCTGTCTTGGAGATGGGCAGTGACCACCTTACTCGGACGTTTGCACCTGACCAGACCCACCAAACTATGACGGAATGGTCAAGGTCAGTAACATCGGGAGCTCAGATCTGGTACACAGATGGCTCCAAGATGGACTTCGGCACTGGAGCTGGGATGTATTGTTAAAACCCAAGGGCAAAACTAGTTTTTTCCTTGGGGAGGCATACCTCTGTCTTTCAGGCCGAAATATATGCTATAAATGCCTGTCTGGGAGAGATGGCGAGAAGGGGAATACACAGGACCCGGATTGCTACTTTCTCTGACAGTCAGGCAGAAATTAAGGCACTAAACGGACGTGTGGTCACCTCGGCCATAGTCAGGGAGTACCTAAATAACTTAAAAGCCCTGGCAAGGCACAATCAAATCAAGATAGGTTGGGTGCCAGGGCATAGGGGAATATTTGGAAATGAAGCCGCAGATGCACTGGCCAGAGAGGGGTCTTCAACTCCCCTGATTGGACCGGAGCAGGCGGTAGGTATTTCCAAATCTATGGTCAAGAAGGCAGTGCGAAGGTGGATGGCTGAAAGACTCTGTGAGCACTGGATCAGGGCTGAAGGGATGAGACACAGTAAGCTAACCCTTAGGAAACCTTCCTTGGGTCTCATCTATCTGTCTAGGCAGGAATTGAGGATAGCCACAGGTCTACTCACGGGACACGGTGGACTAAGGAAACATCTGCATAAAATGGGTATCTACAAAGATGAACCAGTGTGCAGATTATGCGGGCAGGAACTGGAGACTGCCACACACATTATTTATAGATGTGAAGCACTTGCCGAGAGGCGCTTCAACCTCTTTGGTGATGGGACAGCTCTGGTGGATGCTGAAGGTAAAACACTAGTCAGGAAACTCCTAAACCTGGTAAGAGGGAAGGGGCTATTTGACTAGATCAGGGAGTTAAGTACACCTTAAGGTAGCAGTTTCGGGCAGTTTAACCCGCTCCCAAGTTAATAAAAAAAAAACAAAAGGTATATACAGTAGAGCGTCAAAAATTCAGATCAATTGGGACCAGGACCCATCCAGACTACTGATTTATCCGGATTTTCAAACTGTGTATTATTGGTATTTCATTAACTATAATCTATTTTAATACTTATATAATCTTGTAAGTTTGAAACTAACTAGGAATTATTACAAATTAGATGTCAGAGGGCATAAAAAAACCAAAGAATTTAGTGAAAATGATATATAGGAAAAATTAACGAAAACAGACGAGTGGCGACGTTACACTTGCAAAATTGTCATTACAGATGAATAATAATATTAAAAGCATATTACATAGCAAATAAGCTAAAAATTAGGTCTAATAATAAATTTTATTATTTTGCTGATTGGTTACAATACCCGCTATGGTTAATGTGCAGAACATACAAATCTAAAAAAATTAGATCATGATTAAATATACTGTATGTTGCGTTTTAAATTTAGTTATGAATTTTTCGGAATTGATGTATTTTCTTTGGATTTATGATTAAAGATATCACTTAGTTTAGATACATATTGTAGTAGCACTTAGCACCGCACACCTTGCGCCGAGTGCTGTGCACGCTGCGACCACCCGGAAATTTGACGTTCGGATTACTGACGCTCTACTGTATATATATATTAAGATGCCAAACTCATTCACTGAATCTATGTCCCAGAAAAGGATATCTCTGATTTTAGTAACATAATAGTTGAAAAAAATAAAATTTAAAAAATATTTTAAAAGTAAATTCCTTAAAGAAGCAACTAGTTTTTTGGGAGATTAAGGTGTTACAGTTAACAGTGAGGAGGTTGTAATAGCATTGCCTAGAATTTGAACGCTTCAGTAAAGATGGGTGTTATGTTGTACTTTGTGAGCAAGCTTTGATGTGCAGCTAGAAGAGCACTTTGAACTTTCAATCTATTTTGGAGCACATTTGGTTACTTATGTACTATACGCAGGCCACTATTATACAGCACGCTGTGGTGGATAGGTTAGGTTATCATAAATATGTCACTGTTATGTTCCCTGTTACATAATGAATAAGACGATATGGGGAAGTGCTAAATAGAAGAACAAGAGGCATCGAGCTACTGACTGAATGAATACACTACACACACACACAAACACACACACACACACACACACACACACACACACACACACACACACATACATATATATATATATATTCTTGTGAATTAATGAAGAGATAAGAGAAGAAACAAATACCAGAATAATTTTATTGAACCATACAATTTAAAGATTTTCATTGGCAAATGGTACCAACATCATCAGGAATAATAAATCATTATATATATTTTAAACCCTAGATACTGTCCAGCCCTCATGGCTTACATTCGCATGCGGTTAGTACCGCGAGTGAATGAAACGGAATTGATTGCCCAAGTACTAAGCTAATTAGCTCTTTCCATGAGAATCAGGAGATATTGAAATGAAACAGTACAGTAAGTGTCGCGCTGAGAGCGGGATAAAAAACCTGCCAAGAAAGAATCCCTGCCAGAAAAAATCCTGCTAAAATAGCGGCCTCTGTATAATACATAAGTACTCAAATTTGTATTTCAGGTTATAATCTCGTTAATATTGCTCCCAAAATCACAAGGTAAACATTTTAGTGGTTTCAGTCAAGTATTTAAATCATAAAAATGCAATAACTCTTAAGAAAATAGGCAAAAGGTATTATGATGTAATCGGATTTTGTAATCGATCTAGTTTTACTGCTATTTTACTATCATGGTACCAGATTGGTATCTCTCTATAAACCTGAAATACAAGAGATGTAATTTCAGAGAGTAACCCACACTACCCATTAACCAGGATAAAAGTAAAATCCCCATCTTAATCATAACAAAACCTCACCATATCCCTCTATATTTCTATGTTTAATCAACACAGTAGTATAGTCAGTGTTGTGTATCCTTAACACAAAATTAAAATTTGAAGGTTTCTTGTTAATTAAACTTACCAGATATTTTTAAACTTTACCATAATAGTGATTTATATTACTACTTTTCTACGTTTACATTTTTAAATTCCTTCTATTAGCTCACACTCTCCTTATACACATCTTCTACAAATTTTCAATCATTATTAAAATACGTTTTTAATCAAGTTCAAATGCGTATATCCAATCAAGTTCAAGTGAATTTTCTCCTATAGTGGATGACAATTGATGTTAATAAAGTTTTTTTTTCAAATATTTATTCATTCATTTAAATTTAAAGAACATGATGTCCCAATCGGATTCGAACTGAGGAACTACATGTTTGAAATCCAGTACTGTGCTAACATTCTCATAGCTAGAAATCAATTAATTAAATATGTATATGAAATTATACATCTGCAAGGAGAAAGGCTCCTCACAATAACAAAGCATTACAAGAGATAGAAAGAATGAAATATTATAGACCGCAATCAGCTTCATGAATCAGAAACAAAAAAAAGCAAATAAATAGTAACAAATAAAAATAATTGTCCAACACCATATACTATATAAAGAGGAAAATGGGAAATTGTAAGGAAATTCGCTTTCTATTTTGGTGCTTAATTTTGTGATTCTGACATATGTACAGACCTATATATATTTTTATTAGTTGTAATTATAAAATAAAAAGTAACTAAAATAAAATTTTTTTCGGACAACTTAAGTAGGAATTGACTTTAATATTTTTTTTTTCTGAACTACTTGTTCTATAAGAGTCTTTACTATTTCAGAGTAGTAAAATAAATATACCGAAAAAATTTAATGACATAATTTCTCAGGCAAATGGAATAGCACAATTTTACCTGCTCCTTGTTCAATGAGAAATTTAGCGATATCAAAATGTCCATCGAAGCAGGCAGCTCGAAGTGGTGTAGAATTTGTCCTTGTGGTAGCATTGACACTAGCGCCTTGATTCACCAGGAATCTAACCACAGGAAAGTGTCCAGCAGCAGCTGCGCACCACAACGGTGGAGCTCCTTCTATTGTTTCTCCATCAAATACAACTGAAATAATTGTATAAATCGAAATAAAAAACCAAACTAAAAGAAAATCCTTATTTGTATTGAATAAATCACTGACTTCAGCTAAAATATTTTCAACTACCTAACCTGCTCATGATGTTTACAAAGTATAGGTATTTATTTATACTTTATAAAGACAATATTAAACCTTCTCAAATGGAAGGTGACTGGCGAAATTCATATAATACCGTGACCATTTAATTGTGCACTTGAGAGATCATAGTAGGTAAGACAGGATGTATAGGGCTCATTGAGTCCAAGGGCGACTCCAGGATAGACTTTCGGGGCAGGGGAACCCAATAACAGAAAAACATGGGGTGGTTTTGGGCAAAAAATTTTGAAAAATAAAGGCCTGGAAATGAATTTTTAAGCTGTTCTTAAAAATCACAGGAAAATTGGGATTTTTTTCATCCAAACATGCATTTTACCTGAACATACATAGATACCAAAATTATTATTTTGTACGTAATACAAAATATTGTTTAACTTTCATCGTTTCATCAAATGGCTTGGTCTGACGAGGACAACACGGAGTTATAATACACAGTGTTATTATAGCCGAGCCGGTACGGAACTAGTGTGCGACTTTTAACATGCCAGTATTGTTTATGCTGGGTGGAACTACCAATGCTATCAGATGAATTTCTACACCTAGCATTACATAAATGTAAAAACAATAAATATTGCTTTAAAATAAAAGTCAAATAAAAAATACACTTTTATAAGTAAACTTGGATAAATTTAAATGTATTCTGAATATGAAAAACATATGTATTTCTAAACAAAATAGGATCTAAAATCTCGAAGGGGGTGCAACTGCCCCTCCCCTGGAGCCCCTTTGGTTGAGTCAGTATAAATACGTTCCTACAAACATGATTAATACTGGTTTGTAATTATAAAATTACTACTGTCTTCTCAGTTTCCATTCAAATGCGTTGCTGATTGTAGCCTCCTGTAATTTAGCAATAACTGATTGTTTCTTTGTAACATTATTTTAGGTAATGTTGCATATGAAAACAGCTTCAGAAAACAAAACGAGATATTAATTTTAAAATGTCAAATAAAATTTAAAAAATTGTAAATTATAAAATAAAATGTCCTGGCTGAGACAGATATCCATATACAAAAATCTGAATTTGCGAGATGCGCAGCAACGGTGCGCAGAAGTTAACTTGCGTGGTTGCTTCAAGTAGTCCTCTTTCCTTGGCGAAATGTAGGCCGATACAGACGTCTCAACATGTGAAGAGCAAGGGATGATTTTATTTTAAAGTGTTAATTATGTAAAAGTTATTTTTAATTTTTTTTTTTTTCGAAGAAATGTTGCTTCGCTAAGATATAACACTGGGCGAGATTCCAAATCCAGAGCAACGCCAATCCAATATGCAGAATGGCGAGATCTGAATCCAGAGCCATGTTTTTCAACATTGTTTGTTACAACATAGATAAGTTATAAATTTAGACATTAAGTGATGAAATAGGCAAAATTTAACTTTTAAACTTTAACAGGTCGTGGCATAATAATGCAAGTATTTATTTTTTGAAATGTGGAAAGTGTAAATTCATTTGTGTAATGTAATAGCAAAATTTTAATGTCTGATAGATAAATTGAAATGTATTTTAAATAACATAAAAGCAATCTTATGTGGATATCATGAGCCATGCCATAAATTTATTAACAATATAAAATTCTTATAAATTTATGTAAAAACATAAAGTAGCGTAAGCATTTCAGATGTAATTTTGCTTTGTATTTCATATATTTTTTTGAGTGCAGTAAAACTTGATTTATTTAAATTAATATTTGTTGGTTAAATTATTTATTGAACACACAATTCTTATGTTCAATTAAATTTTTGACATTGCAGGTCAAATAACTAATTGTGTAACGAATTACTGCAATATTTAACATCATAAATTCATTAAGAATTATAACAATTTATCCACTACGTTACATCTTATATAGCTTATGTTACTCAACTTTGCAATTTAGGAATATAATTTTATAAATGTGGTAGTGTGCAACATTATTTTAGGCAAAAATGTTACATAATACAGCAGCATCAGAAAACAAACCAAGATATTTAAAAATAAAAATAAAAATAAAATTGTAAATTAAAATTCTATGTACTGTAATACTCGTTGAGATATTATTTCCATAAGCCTTTTTTTTATGAAAACAGATAACCATTAGAAATGCGTCGTAAAGTTGCGCAGAAGGTCAGAAATCGCAACTTGAACTCTAAACTCTCTCTTCTCGTTTAGGTCTTCGAACTATATGATATCATATGTCAATGCCATAAATACTAAAATAGTGAAAATATTTGTGTAAATTCTTAAAATGTTAAATAAATGTAAAAACCAGATCTAAAACAGTGTAAACGTTTCTAAATGTATTTTCTTTTTTATCTTTTGTATAAATTTTGTACATTAAAATTTGATTTATTTTATTTTGAAATAATTGGTAAATTTATTGAATGCACCATTCTCAAGTTCAATTTAGGAATGCTCTGACTTGCAGATCACTTTATTAATTATGTAACAGATAACTGCAATATTCAACACCTAAATTCCTTAAGAATTTATTTAATGCGTTACAAGTGTAGTGTTGTGATTGTTTGATTTTTTTATTCTTTTAATTAAAGTAACAGTGGATTTTTGTGTTTCAAAATATATTTGGCTTTGTTGTAAATTATTTTTATTTTTCACCTTTTAATTTTTATCGGTTTGTGTTAGTATCGAAAGTTATAAATATGGATAGCAAAATCAAGTCTTGTCTTGGAGAGGGAAAAGTAGAGAAACAGTCAGCAATGTCTATGCTTTAATAAAGGAGAAGACAAACAAAAATGCGCACATCCTAATCACAAAAGCACAGAAAAGAACGGCTGCTGCTTCTGGAATTAAACTGTGATTGGTATCAAAACTTAATAAAGAACTCAATAAATTGAATATGAATGAAAATGGCCAACCAAAATCTTTCGTAACAAGGAAAACACAAGCGATGCAAAACAAGAACATGCAGAAAATGTAACATTTTTTCAGGAGTGGCAGTACACTTGAAGGCAGGAGTGAGCAAGTGCACGGTTAGCTGGAGGCAACAGCACAACAGTTGTTTTATTATTAAGTTGAAATGATTTATTTTTCAAAACAGATTCTTTATTAGTCATTACAATAATGGATTTAAATTTCTTTTTAAGAATTCCTGAAATTACTAAAAATTTAAAAGCAAAATTTCAAGGATGTTTGAAACCAAATTGGGTTTTCTTCAAAGTAATAAGAAAGGATGAGGAGTTGTCTGGCACCACAGGCCTTTTTAAAATGCAATTGATTTACATCTTTCTTTTACCGCCAGGGTCTGTGTCCAACTTTTTAGTGTAAATTCCTTGTGGTGGTGTTAAGGAAAAAATACAGTTACGTTATTAACTGGGCAGACAATCATTTTGTTTACAGGCATGTTTTTGAAAAAATTGTTTTAATAAGTACCTAATCTGGAAAAAAGTAAATTTTGGCTTTCTATATTAACACCCGTTTTATTTTTTAACAAAAATAAAAGCATTCAAATATAACAACACTAAAAATGTAATAAGTTATTTTTGTATGAGACAGACCTACCTGAGCCAGGTTGTTCAACATCAGCATTGCATTTTCCCACAAGGTATTCCACAACATTATAATGTCCATTCCTGCAGGCCATTACCAACGGAGTCGCACCATTGGTCTTAGCTCCTACAAGCATAAGAACTTCATCTGCACTGCGATGGTCCAGAAAAACCTACAGAAAATGAAGTGCATACAGTTACTGCACCTAGCTCCATAGCAATCTATAGTTCTATACCAGAAGATTGGTTTACATATACATTAGGAAGAAATGCAATGCCAATATAGACAACACATTGCTTAGAACATAGGTTCCCAAACTTGGGGGGCATGAAGGCAACAGGAGGGTGGAGACCAGTGGAAAATAGTAAGATAAATTCTCATTTAGTTAAAATTTAAATACACAATTTATAAAAATTTAAAACTAATTTTACACCTCAGATTTTTTCACACAGGTAATCTTATTGACCATGATGTTCAGAAAATTTAAGTGAAATATATCCATTTATATAAAAAATGTAAGATTAGGTTGTGCAAATTTCGTAAACTTGAAATTAAATGAACGAGGCATCTTGAAAGAATAATACAGTCGGCGCCGCTTATTGTGATCACGGTTAATGTTATCATTCGGTTATTGTTATCGTTTCATTGAAAAACAAACACGGGCGTATATTAATACATTAGGCCGCTTATTGTAATCATCTGTTCGCTTATTATTATCATTTAATTTGCCATTCAAAATCATATGCGTCAACGTATACTAGCATGGACCAAGTAAAAATGTCTACAAAGTAGTGTAAACAGCACGTGCAACACACAATGACGCCCAATTCATAGAATGTTTATTTTTAGATTGACAAAAATACTTTATAACGGTTTCAGCACTTAGCACAGTTCTCAGAATGTCTCCCTTACTCTTTGTTTACGCAAACACCCTAGCCTCGCTTGAGTCGTCTTTAGTTGTTAGTTAACATTAGTTGATGTTACTACTAAGCCATTTACAGTATAGTCCTACTGTATTTTTTAACAGTGAATTTTTATGAACAGTATTTCAGTGTGATTTTACATAACTTAATTTTTAAAGATCTTTTTCGTTTGTTTTGTAGAGTTTAGTGTCACTTGAAGATTCAAAGGACAGTATAGCAAGATGTCCGAATCTCAAAAGAAACGACGCGATTTAAGTCTTAAACAAAAACTTGATATTCTAGATAGGTACAGTAAATTACCAAAAATGAGTCAAAGAAATGCTGCTTCTCAACTTGGCGTTTCTCAACCTCTCTTATGTAAAATATTGAACAACAAAGAAAAAATCTTGTCATTATTAAAGTGTAATGCAAATGTTGACAACAAAAGACATCGTTCTGGGAAGGATCCGCAAGTGGAATCAGCTTTGAAATTGTGGTTTAAAAATGTTCGCGAAAAAGATGCTCGAATTGACGGCCCACTAATGCGTCTAAAAGCTGAGGATCTTGCCAAAAAAATAGGAAAACAGGATTTTAAAGCCACAGATGGACGGTTCAATCGATGGAAGAAAAGGGAAAACATTGTTTACAAGAAAACGTGTGGCGAAAAAAAAATGCTGATTTTGTTGGAGCTGAGGACTGGTTACAATACGAATGGCCAAAGATTTTGGCCGAGTATTCTCCTAGCTGCATATACAACGCAGATGAAACAGGACTTTATTATCGTGCTTTACCCGAACATACTTACTTATTTAAAAATGAAATTGCTAACGGCTGTAAAATATGTAAACAAAGAATAACTGTTTTGTGTTGTGTTAACATGGTTGGTCATAAAGAAAACTCTTAATTATCGGTAAATCTAAAAATCCACGTCGTTTTCAAGGTATCAAAAAGCTACCGGTTGAATATCATTCAAACTCCAATGCTTGGATGACATCAAAAATTTTTAATGAATGGCTGACTAATTGGGATACCAGCCTCAAACGCAACATTGTCCTTCTGCTAGACAACTGCACTGCACATAATGACATAAGCACTACGCTAAAACACATCAAAGTGATTTACCTTCCGGCCAATACTACATCAATTATTCAGCCATGTGACCAAGGCATAATTAAAAATCTCAAAAGTTTTTATCGACGAGAGATGCGTGCTAGAATTATAGAAAATATGGATGAATTTCAAACCCTTACCTCAAATGAATTGGCTAAAAAAACTTCTTTACTCGATGCTATTCATCTGATAGCAAAATCTTGGAATGAAGTTTCTGAAAAAACTGTGAAAAATTGCTTTAGAAAGGGTGTTTTTTTTGTTGAAGAAAATCGAGAGCAAGCTACATCTGAGGAAGACTCTGAAGAGAACTTGAAGCCTTTCGATTTGTCCTTAAAAGAATATACTGAGTGGATAGAAGTTGACGATAGTATTGAAACAGCAGCGGAAATGACTGAAGACGATATTTGTGAGGTAGTTGCTTCAACATCAAAAGTTACTGAAGAAGAAGAAGGCACCGATGATGACGAAAATGATAAATGTGTACCGCAAAGATCTAAGCAGGAAGTTCACCAAGCTCTTGAGATTCTAAGGCAGTTTGTTCAACAAAAAGCAGAAAATTTCAACAAACATTATGAATATGAACAATTTATAAACAATATTTTACGAGAAGACTACAGACAGTCACATATAGAGGAATTCTTCGAGAAAAAGTAATGTAAATTTGAAGTGTAAATAAGATTGAAGTGTTTTATAATGAAGTTTTATGTGTTAAAATGTTTTGATCAAGTGTTTTACGTAGTTCTATATACTGTATTTTTTTCAATTATGCTAGATTCAGTGTTTAAAAAAAAAATCTACAGTCGAATAAAATAAACACACGAAATATGCCCACTAATTTTAACAAGTAGAAAACTAAATTATAGAAATTCTACTACTGTACATAAAACTGTCCGGAATAGCATCAAAATTTGGTAAGTACAGTTTAATTATAGTGTTACAGAATTAGAATTACTTGATGTAATGATAGGCTTAAAGGTAGGATCGTTCAGAACAAACAGTTGTGGCAATAATAAAGTGAGTTCAATGCAGTAGACTACATCGTGATTAAGCGTTCGGTTATTGTTATTGCTTCTGACAAATATGATCACAATAAGCGGCGCCGACTGTAGTACAAAAGTATCGCGAAATGAATGTTTACCGCTCAATGTGGCAACAACATCACAATGGACAAATCTTTATTTTGGATAAAACACTTTAACAGTGTATTATAGGCAGCTCTTTGGTTACACTTGCCTCCCTTTGAAGCACCTACTTGTGCAAAAAAACATTTTCAGCAGTTGTAATAAAAACAAAATGTAAGAATGACCTTGATATTGCTAATGACTTGCGTTGTGCCTTTACTAAAGTACGACCTCAAATAGACATGCTAATAAAAAAATTCAAGCTCATCCATCTCAATAACAGATTTCCCTCTTAACAGTTAAAATTTGCCTTGCAAATTAAAACTTGAAATGTTATATCATGTTTCTTGTGAAAGTAAGTATAAATCAAAATATTGTTTTCAAAGTGTGTGTGCGTGCGTATGTGTGTGTGTGTGTGTGTGTGTGTGTGTGTGTGTGTGTGTGTGTGTGTGTGTGTGTGTGTGTGTGTGTGTGTGTGTGTGTATAGTATATATAGTACACCCACACACACACACATATATATATATTGTAACATTTATAGAATGGGCTATATAATATTATTTAAGAATTGGAAGAATATATTAGAAATAACTCACACAAAATTTAAAAAGAAATTCATTAAGATATTGGTTAGGTTAAATGAAAACTAAATTTAGGTAGAAGCATAGAATTGTAAACAAGGTTTTTGAACTGGAAATGTATTAGGAAATTTGTTATATCAAATAACCTAACACATAAATTAAAACAAGATAATCTAATAATAGTTATATGTTAAACAAAATTGTAAATATTAGTAAAATAGGGCATAAGTAATTACTTGAAGGAAAAAGTGAAAAAACGATTGTAAACAATGTAAGGTTATGTTTGGAGAAGTCCAGTCAAAACACACACATTTCGAAATATTACAAAAGTAAAACACAAAGACACTTCACACACTAATAATATTAATAAAATAAACACTGGAAGATTTGTTAAGAATAGGAAAATTGAAACAGTAAGTTTCAACCAAAGTTTAACCAAATTAAAACGCCATTGAAAACAAGCTTGTTCTTGTTGGTATAATCAGCTGGTAAAACAGATGTGAAAGTAAAGAAATAAGTCGGTCAGTTGCAGTCGACTATAGTGAGAAGAAATTGAACTAAATTATAACCCATATGTGTTTTTTTTAAGAAGAAGGCCGCCATATTTGTAACATTTTTAAAAGAAAAAATAAGGACGCGTAGTTAGTAGAGTTTGAGATAGCGTGGGGACGCGACAAGACGGATCTGCCAGGAGCAGTCAAAATTCTATTTATTTGGAAAGAGTTCGTCTAAATTATACCGTTTTGTTAAGAAGATTGGCCAAACTAAATTAAGGAGAAGTGAATTACAAAATGTAATACTGTGTTAATATATAAAGTGAAGTAAATAAAACGAATTTAAGTGTGTAAAAAGTCAAATTTGGAGAGAACGGAATCTTACGTAAGCTAACTGAAATTTCGATATTTGATAAGTTATTAGCGCTATAAAAATCAATTTTAATGGACATTAAGATAATAAGGAAGTTTAATTTTGTACCTTAGAATATCTTGTAGTTAATTAAAAGTAAGTAATAAGAAATAATCCAGTTCAAATAGTTTAGCCTTTTTGCAAATTCAAAATTTAAGTTTTTCCATCAGGAAAATATTTATTAAACTTATTTCAAAATTTAATATTGTTTTTCAAAATTTATTTAATTAACAAAAGAGTTAATATAGCCCATGCTATAACCCCGAGATTGTAAGAGATCGTAAAATAAGCCAAAGGTATTAAAATTGTGTAACTCTAAAATTAAAAGAAAAAAGAGTTAAACCGAGTTTGTTAAAACTTGTAAGTTGTAAAATTTTGTTTTGTGTGTATTGTTTAAATGTTGAAATAAAATTGTGATAATAAATGTTAATGAATTGTTCCTGAGTAGTTTTATTTGTCTTAAATAAAAAATTCAATTTATTAAATAGTAAAACATAATTATATTGTTGTGTGTTATAAAAAATTACTTTATAATATATATATATATATATATATATATATATATATATATATGTGTGTATTATGTGTATAATATATATATATATGTGTGTGTATTATGTGTATAATATATATATATATATATATATATATATATATATATATATATATATATATATATATATATATATATTATTTGATTCTTTTTCATATGTCCATACCCTCTATTTATAGTGTAAAGTAAAGGTAAAGGGGGTCGTGGGAGGCTGTCATTTCAAGATGAGGGCCCGTGTTACAAAAACGTTTGGGAGCCCCTGGCTTAGAATGTAGTGCATTCTTATCCCACCCTCTAAAACAGGAGAAAATATATCTACACTAAGGATAACTTATACACAAGAACCAAGACACTTCTTCACTCTGCACAATAAACGGGAGAGACTATGTTGACTTCTCCCTATAAATGGGAGAGAGAATAGCAGCTATAAGTCTATTCAAGTATATAACAAAGCTCAAATCTCCCTACTTTTCTGACGAAGTAGTTCTAAGACCTTACCATAACCTTATTATGGAGATTCGTTTTTAATTCAACTAAAAGCCATTAAATACGATAAAAAAATACCAGTTTTTTAAAATCTGGCTACACACATTGGCAAAAATAGATTTAAAACTATAACTTTAACAAAAAACACGCATGAGTACGCACGCACGCACACACACACACACACACACACACACTGCAATGGACGGCACACCAACGTCCCACCACCCAGCCAGCCACCTCTATGCTGCCAAATGGCCGAGCGTCGCCGCCTCCACCTTTTCTGTTGCTAAGTAAAAAAGTTTTAAACGAGCCGTTCCTAGCCAGCGGCTAGAACACTGTGCAATGCTTGCCAAAATATGCCAGAGAACCAGTCCCTGGACTTTAATTTAAAAAACCTAACTTGCTGAGATTTAACCCTTTGGATATCCATTCCCGGGGAAGGAGTTCATCTGAAGGCATCTTAATGGCAAAATGACCCTTTTTGTTTTAGGAGTGTGTAAGAAATTTGTTTTAATAAATAAACTACTGTTTTATTTGCAAGTTAGTAAAAAATTGTTTTTTATTTTATTATTAATTTATAATTATACAGCACAGTTTGTATATTTCTATGTTTAATAACACCTTACAATTGTTAATTGTTTTTACTAGTCTTTACTTTATGACTTCTCTTCTAGCCAAATTTAATTTATATCTTCTTTTCTCTTCTAAAAAATTAATATTGTAATTTTAGTGGTTATTCCTTATCCCATTTAACCCTTTCTTTTAAACCTTTACTATCAAAATTCATTTAAACTTTTATCTTCAATTATTTTAAAATCAAAATTTCTAAGAAATATATGTTTTTGTTATATTTAATTAACATTGTTATTTTATTTTTGTTCTATTTAACCATTAAATACCAAAACAAGAATTACTATATTTTCTGTATAAAATATTTCTTTATTTTCTAAAATTCTTTTTTAATCCTTTTGAAATAAACAATCCCTTCATTTGATTATGAAAATTATGAAGTTTCGATTTTAATCTTTTGTACATGATAAACAACTGATCTTTGAAAACCAAAATTTATCAACAAACAATTTTAACTTTTTACCTTTATCTGGATATCCTTCCAGAACTCATTTCAAAAACAACATAATAATATTTTCTATTTCTATAAGTAAGTGAAACCAATATGTCTTATCTCTAAATCTCAAGTTCCTAAGCTAAATTTAATTCACTAGACCCACATAATTCTTTCTAAAATATTATTTTCCATTTAACATCCAACATAATTTAACTTTAATTTTAATCAAAGAATTTTTTTCCAAAATATAATTTTGTCCCCTTTGTTCTGCTTTACTACCCTTTAATTAATTCTCAAATAATTTTGTAAACCTTTTAATTTATTTTCATTCAGTCTAATCTACTGTAAAAAGAAAAATTTACATGTAAATAGACCATATCTGTCGGCCCTTTGGATACAAAGTTCATAACGAATTATCTTAATTAAATTTTACATTCTATTTATTTTCTGTACTTATTAATATTTTAAAAAAACCTTTAATTTCTAAATTTGAGTTAATTTCTTTATGTTCTAAACAATTTATAAATTTCTGTATATTCTGTATTCAAATTTCCCATCACTGTAAATTACTTTCATTTCAAAACTCTAAAAAGCTTTTTATGTGTAGTCCTCCATCTTGTGGTTGGACTTACCCCCACAGAATGCTACCCCCTCTAATTTATATATTAAACAAAGCCATTGCTTGATATTTGTGTACCTTCTTTTAACAAAAAATTACTTCAGTTTAATTTTTGTAAATCGCAATTTTCAACAAAAAATTTTCAATAAAAAAAAATGTAATTTATTTGAAAAAGAGGGGCGAAAATCTGATCTTTCCATTTATAATCTCTCCCCTAGCTAAGTATGTTGGCTTCATCTTCTCCCTCTCTGGCTTCTCTTTTGATAGCGTCCTAGGCCGAAACAAAGCATTACCTCTTCCTGCGCAAGATCTTACCTCCTTTCTTCTTTGGCTTGACGGATTCCAGATCCAGTTTTCAACCATTTTTATTGTTTTATTCTTTACTTAATTTTCACTGTTTATTTTCAAAAAATTTATAACGAAATTTAATTTTAATCTGTTCACATTTTTTTTTAAATTTTGAAGCACTGTTCAATATTACAAAACTCACTGACTCTATTTTTCTTTTACACTCTCTACAGCAAACACACAAAATTCTCGAGGACGCTACGACATTGATGTTAATCTCATTAATTAAATTTAATTAATTAATTTTATTAAGTTTCATGTGGGACAAAAACGTTTCACAAGGTATGCAATGTAGTTATTTCGTCCCATTTGGCTTAAAATGGGAGATAACGTGTGATTTCATAAAACAGCTGATTTTTTATTATAGGTTTATGTGGTGGATCAGCTGTATTAACGCATAGCTTATGTTACTTTATTGATATTGGTTGTATTTGTTAAATAAAAAGTAACTGAAATAAAAATTTGATTTGTTGACGCAAAGACGCAAGTAGGAAATTATTTTTAAAACTTTTTATTTATATTACTTGTTTGGATGAAAGGTGATGCGAGTTTGCCCACGAGTACGCAATACATAAATCAGAACCGGAATACTGTTTATGCTACACTACGTCCTGTGCATATGGACGAAGACGTGCACTAAGCAATCGGACAGAACGTCGGAATGGAGAAGTCACTTCCAGGAAGGCAGTAACGCAGTTTGAGCTTTCTGCATCTGTTTCTGAATGAAACTATCTGTAACTGGGGGG
Source organism: Prosapia bicincta (assembly GCA_036971475.1). Taxonomy (NCBI): domain Eukaryota; kingdom Metazoa; phylum Arthropoda; class Insecta; order Hemiptera; family Cercopidae; genus Prosapia; species Prosapia bicincta. Next base: position 326,383,948 of record JBAIZL010000002.1, on the reverse strand, counting down.
TGGGGGGTGTCAGTACCAGAAAGGCAGTAACGCAGTTTGAGCGATCTGCATCTGTTCTGAATGGAACTATCTGTAACTAGGGGGGATCTCAGTACCAGGAAGGCAGTAACGCAGTTTGAGCGTTGTGAATCTGTTCTGAATGGATCTATCTGTAACTGGGGAAGATGTCAGTACCAGGAAGGCAATTACGTAGATTGAGCGTTCTGCATCTGTTCTGAATGGAACTATCTGTAACTGGGGGGGGGGGATGTCAGTACCAGGAAGGCGGTAACGCAGTTTGAGCGTTCTGCATCTGTTCTGAATGGAACTATCTGTAACTGGGGAAGATGTCAGCACCAGGTTCGAATGTCTTTGGTGCACTGAATGGATAAATCGCCAGGGAATCCATCACCCATTTCTTCTTAGACTTTTGACCTGAAAATGTATACATACGTTACGATAAGTTAAATGGTATTTACAAGCACCTTTACGCGTACCTTGGACGAAGGCGAACGGGTGCATCGGCCTTGGATATGTTTTCATGGCATAAAACCTTTCAGTTTCCGAAAATGGAACTTTATCCGTGGTGCATTAGACGTCAAGGTAGCCCAGTCACGATAGCTACGACGGTTCTCACTTCAAGGTTCCGCCGAGAACCGGTTCCTTCGTTGCCGGGGTTATTATACTGAGCTTGTACATCCGCTCCGCGACGTGAGAACAACACCACCTTATGCAACACATTGGTTACGCTCGCTTCCCGCTTCCTCTTGCTTCCTTGTGTAGCGTGTGGTCCACATTCTAACTTTGTCCTCATGGATCTACTTTTAGGCGGTCACGATCCCTATACACTGCGTATAACAGTTCTTCCTGTACCCTAATACTACGGAATTGTAAACGCTCAGAGCCTTGCGCTACCCAAACCCAACACTAACGTTCGCAATAAATACATGCACACAATCGCGTGCCCGCGTCATTAAACATTTATACTAACATCTTCTGATTTCGACTGGTGAGAAACGTTGCGCTTTGGAATTCTAACTCTGATCCGGGATTCTAACTCTGATAAGAGCTTGCTCTCCGGAAGACGTATGCTAGGTTGCTGGTCCGCCAACCACTTCGGCTCTGGGTCAGAGGTGAGAAGTTTTTTTATTTATCTATTCAAGTTCAAATACATTTTTTCAAAAGTCTTAGTGATGACGCTTGGTGTTAATATGGTTTTTTCAAATATTAATTCATTAATTAAATTTAATGAATTAATTTTAGTTTTAGCCTATATGGGATTTCTGTCGCATTGCAATAGTTCTGTCTAATCGCAGTATGTTGTAATTATACACGACTAATACATGTACAAACATTGTGAGTGCAACAACGTTTCTCTGCTTTTAAGAAACGGCTCCATGCTTTTCTTTTATCATTCAATTCCTTCTATTAGTCAACACTCTCCCTATATATCTTATACAAATTTTCAATCGTTAATAAAATACTTTTTATTCATCCACTCGAGCTCAAATGCATTTTTTAAAACTTGTAGTGGATGACACTGGATGTTAATATAGTGTTTTCAAATATTAATTCATTAATAAAATTTAATAAATTAATTTTAGTTTTGTATTAGAGAAAATCTTTTCACAAAAGGGGCAAGTTATGCAATATAGATATTACGAGAATTGTACTTCTGTCTCGATTTGCTTCTAATAATGTACAATAATTCACAGCTTTATTACAGAACTTTCATCGAATGATCAATCTAGCCTAAATATACAAGACGTACTAAAAAGCGCAGACGAAGATCTGGTTTAAACAGTTGACGTCATTAACGGTCCCGTTGTTGCGGTCACAACACGTTGTCGTGAAATCTCTATTTCATTCGTTTCTTCTACATTTTATCCTTTCTACCTTTACAACCATTACAATAAAACACTTGAATTTACTCTTCACCTCTCAAATTTTCATTTATAATTACTGTCTTAACTTTAAAATATCTCCAACATTACTAAAAACCTAATCTCCATCCCGTTACACGTGATGACCGGTTACTTGATGGTTCAGTAGGCTGTCAAACGATCGCTTTAGATATGATAGCATCCCAACTGGTCACGGTGCAAACAGTCTTATTTGACCATGAGAAAGTTTTCTGTTTACTTCTGATTACAACCAGAGGTTCCTCGAAACCCATTTGCCAGTGGGTCAAACTCAGTTTACAAGCTATTACTTGCAATTTTGTGCGTTGTGTTTCTGTTGAAATATTCTAAAGAGCTTGTGTGCCTAAGTCTACTGTAGAATATAGCATACTGGAAATGTGTCGGTGTTTCCGCGGGGCTGTTTCTTTAACAAAGTTACATTAAACAAAATATGTCACCATTTTTAATTTTTTTTTTTTTTTTTTTTTGTCGAAAAGCCAATAAGGTTATTATTGCCGTGAACAATTAGTATAACCTAACCTAAACTGTTCCTTATACCTAAATGTAAACTACAACTGCAACCGAAGCAATGATCTAAATTACTAAAAGTAGAAGTAAATACTAATTATACTAAATATTTAAAACGAATTATAAATTAAGCTAACTAAAATAAACAAAATAAAACAGTTAAAACTAAATTCTAGATTTAACTACCTAAAATAAAACAGTTAAAATTAAATTCTAAATTCAAGTAACTAAATTAAACAAAATAAAATTAAAAATAATTAAGTAAATCAAAGTGTCGTAAGAAGGCGATGACAGCGTAGATGTAAGTGACACCGTCCCTAAAAACCACCTTCCTTGAAGATCGTAACGTAAATACAAATCGGTCAACTCATCACACTCAAGCAGAATATGCTTGATTGTGATGGTGCCTCCACAAAACTGACATGTGGTGGATCCTCCATCCATGCGTTAACAAAGAGTAACCGATGCGAAGACCAGTTCCTCCCTACGATTCGAACGAACCGAATTCCTCCATGGTCGGACGGTAATCATTTCCCTCGGCTTGTTTCCGCAGTAACCAGGCGCCCAGCAAAATGACACCTCGACACCCCGTAACTGAAGCCTGTGTATTAAACACATAGCCAGGAGAGCGCTTTTCGAGCCGGAACACACATTATCAAGTTTAAAATCGCTTGAAATTAGGGACAAATTTATTATTTTACGGGGCTCTTGGACAACTTTTAAAATCAGGACTTTCTCGATTTTTCCGGGACGCATGGTCGCCGTTATACTAAACTAGCCTAATGAAGTGCCTAACACTATCAAAATGTTAGCAAGTTATTGATATTGTTAACAATGTAAAAAGCACATTAAATATGTGTGGCACAGAAGGGGTGGGTAAACATTGTGGGGGGGGCAGAAGGACAATAACTCCCTGCCTACGTTTCCGTCAACCCGATTAGTTTGGACAATAACTCCCTGCCTACGTTTCCGTCAACCCGATTAGTTTAGATAATAACTAACTGCCTACGTTTCCGTCAACCCGATTAGTTTGGACAATAACTCCCTGCCTACGTTTCCGTCAACCCGATTAGTTTGGACAATAACTAACTGCCTACGTTTCCGTCAACCCGATAAGTTTGGACAATAACTAACTGCCTACGTTTCCGTCAACCCGATTAGTTTGGACAATAACTCCCTGCCTACGTTTCCGTCAACCCGATTAGTTTGGACAATAACTCCCTGCCTACGTTTCCGTCAACCCGATTAGTTTGGACAATAACTCCCTGCCTACGTTTCCGTCAACCCGATTAGTTTGGACAATAACTAACTGCCTACGTTTCCGTCAACCCGATTAGTTTGGACAATAACTCCCTGCCTACGTTTCCGTCAACCCGATTAGTTTGGACAATAACTCCCTGCCTACGTTTCCGTCAACCCGATTAGTTTGGACAATAACTCCCTGCCTACGTTTCCGTCAACCCGATTAGTTTGGACAATAACTCCCTGCCTACGTTTCCGTCAACCCGATTAGTTTGGACAATAACTCCCTGCCTACGTTTCCGTCAACCCGATTAGTTTGGACAATAACTCCCTGCCTACGTTTCCGTCAACCCGATTAGTTTGGACAATAACTCCCTGCCTACGTTTCCGTCAACCCGATTAGTTTGGACAATAACTAACTGCCTACGTTTCCGTCAACCCGATTAGTTTGAATAACTCCCTGCCTACGTTTCCGTCAACCCGATTAGTTTGAGCTTAATTATGCGACTATGTTGAAGTCACAGCGAGATTTAATGGTAAAAGTGCGGTAGTTTCCCGAACATTACTCATACAACGACTCACAAACATGTACAACGACTCCACAAGCAGCCTTTACCTTAGCAGTGCCCATGTATGAACGACCTTTTCCTGTGACAGATTCAAGGCTGGACAAATTCTCTTTCCTTCTCCATATTAGTCGGAATCTGATCATTTTACAAAGTCACCATAACATCTGGTGTGCGTGCGTGCAGAGATCAAGTAATAAAAACATTCCTACTCTGGTCAGCATGGCAAAAATTAAATTTTAGTTACTTTTTATTAGATGATTACAATTATTATAAAGTGGCATGACCTGTGCTTAAAACAGCTGTTCTACCACATAACCTATACATAAAATCAGCTGTTTTATGAAATCAAATGTTATCACTTATTTTGAGCTAAATGGGACGAAATAACTATATTGCATACATTGTCCCTTTTGTGAAAAGTTTTTCTCCCATATACAACTGAAATTAATTCCTTGATGAAATAATATTAGTAAAACTATATTAACATCAAGTGTCATCCACAATAAGTTTTAAAAAATGCATTTGACCTTGAGTGGATGAATAAAAAGTATTTTATTAACGATTGAAAATTTGAACATTCTATATACAACAGAGGTTCTGCCACATACCTATAACATAAAATCAGCTGTTTTATGAAATCAAATGTCATCACTTATTTTAAGCTAAATGGGACGAAATAACTATATTGCATACATTGTCCCTTTTGTGAAAAGTTTTTCTCCCATATAAAACTGAAATTAATTCCTTAATGAAATAATATTAGTAAAACTATATTAATATCAAGTGTCATCCACAATAAGTTTTAAAAAATGCATTTGACCTTGAGTGGATGAATAAAAAGTATTTTATTAACGATTGAAAATTTGAACATTCTATATACAACAGAGGTTCTGCCACATACCTATAACATAAAATCAGCTGTTTTATGAAATCAAATGTCATCATTTATTTTAAGCTAAATGGGACGAAATAACTATATTGCATACATTGCCCCTTTTCTGTTACGTTCTTCTCTCATATAAAACTAAAATTAATTTAGTAAACTTAATTAATGAATTATTATTTGAAAAAAAGTGTATTAACATCAAGTGTCATCCACTACACGTTTAAAACATGTACTTGAACTTGAGTGGATGAATAAACAGTATTTCATTAACGGCTGAAAATTTTAACAAGATATATGTAAGGAGAGTGTGAACTAATATAAGGAATTGAATAACATATTAAATACAATAAAGGTAAAAAAATTGAATTTATCAGCACTATCAGGATCAACAATAATCACGCCCGAATATTTCTGGGTGTCACAAAACAAATCTTTTTGCTAAAAATTTTAAATTAAAATGCTAATTTTAGTCATCAGAATTTGCTGATCAAATGAGAAAACTGTGGAATTACATCAGAAAACTGACAAAATACGAAACTAGTTCAGGTTAGGTTTAAAATTACTTTCAGAAATTCATTTCTAACCAATTGCGTCTAAGCGCAAATGTATGTCCAGTTACAAAAACAAAATCCCAACTTCTACATTAAACACAATCGACCCATTTCGCATATCAACAAAATCAGATTCAATGCTGCCCTATCACTACTAGAGTCATCTGTGAAGTAGTGCCCGAAGCTTTCTGGCGCATCGCCCGCTACAGCGAGTGTCCTCAGCGCGACCTTGAACGGTTTTGTAGCAGAAAGTGAAGGTTCTTCCGTCATGAATCATATGGTGTTGATGACTTGTAAGAGACAAAGCCAGTTGCCGATATCGGTCGTATTTGATTGGCTTAGTCATACTACAATAATTATTTTAAGTTACCAACTGTCTTGAGCTGGCCATTCCGCCTGTAAATTGCATTCACTTTGAAAGCATATTTTTTTAAAACTAAAACGGGTTCTTTGGTATTATACCGACCACACGCCTATAGTTTTCTGAAAACTAATGAAACATTAAACTCCAGGAAGAGGAATAATTTGGGGTTTAGGAAGGGTAATACAACGGCCGTGTTGGAGGAACCTGTTTAGCACACCTCACAGTCAATCTAAGATACAATTCCGTCGACCCAGAAACCAGCGCGAATACTCAACGATTGAGAGAATGTGGAGTTCTGCAAAATGGAGAGATAACAGGCACAGAGATTCACCCCGCCACCAACTATAATCCTACCTAGCATGTATGGTTGTGTTTGTGAAAATTTGAAGAAAAAAAAGATGAAGAAAATAGAAGAGCAACATGACAAAGGAGCAGATGTGCAGAATAGATGTGACAAAGGAACAGATGTGCAGAATAGATGTGACAAAGGAGCAACTAGCCTTTCGGTTATTATCTCTTTTGCCAGAGAACACTATATTAGAACGTTCATGCGGGAATGTCTACAGTCTAGCATGTGAAACCTCTACCACACGAATCCAATCTCAAACTCGTGACTCCCTTACGGGTGACTAGCGTCAGGTCCGAGGCTGGGGGCTTGGAGTCACGACCCGTGGTACCAGTATGAAGGGCTAGACTGATCACCGGACCACCGGATGAGACGAATTCCAGCCAGACTCTAAGGTTTCGACCTCTGTTCTACTTAGAACTAGTGGAACCTTCCGAACTATCAGGGATCCGAACCTCTATACCCCGTCGGTAGTACAATCGGACCTCTATCCACTCTCGGGTAGCCTTACCTAAGGGCCGGACGGGATCACACAGCACGAAAGCTGTTCACAAAATTAAACAGCAAAAATTGGCAGATTTGTTTCCCGAGAAATAAACTGCAGTGGAGTTTACCTGTATATACAATATGTACGTTCGTATAATGTGCATAATTTTCTCTGTATGATAATATAAAGGAGTTTTGTCTATATATACAAAATTTTCTTTTGAGTTTTCCTTAATGTTCGGCTAATCCGGATTTCCGATAACCCGATGAGCCACGGTCTCAGTTAGTCCGAATTATCGAGGTTCTACTGTAAAAAGTAGGAAAGCATGAGGAGCAGTTAGAACTTACAAATAATTGACCACGTCCGAGTGACATAACAATTGGGTTTCACCGTCCCTATCCCCTATCTACACTTACTCCACATTATGAACACTAGATAACCACAAAGGCACATATGTAGAGGCATCATCACAGAGCTAACATAGTGGTTAGCCTCAAGCATCCACGAATTAATAACTCTGTAATACGAAGGAGACAATTATTACTTGTTATCCATGACTCGATTGGCAGAAGATACTGTACTTCGATAGATGTACTTCGCACTATCTGTTACCCACGGCTCGGACAGACCGAATACCTCAACAGATGGACGGTACACACCATCTGTTGCCCATGGCTTGGCCGGACCGAATACCTCAATAGATGGACGGCACACACCATCTGTTACCCACGGCTCAGACGGATTGACGGCACACAATATCTGTTACCCACGGTACGGACGGGCCGAATACCTCAATAGATGGACGGCACACACCATCCGTTATCCACAGCTCTGACAGACCGAATACCTCAATAGATGGATGGCACACACCATCTGCTATCAACGGATCAGAAAGCCCGAATACCTCAATAGATAGACGGGGTACACCATCTGTTATCCACGGCCCGAACGGACTGAATACATAAATAGATGGACTTCACACACCATCTGTTACCCACGGCACAGACGGACTGATTACTTCAATAGACAGTGTACACCACCTCTTATCCACGGTTTTGACGGGACAACTACCTCAATAGATTGACCGCACACACGATTTGTTATCCACCGCTTGGACGGACTGAATATCTGAATAAATGAACAGTACACACCATCTCTTATCCACGGCTCGGACGGACCGAATTCCTCCATAGTTAGACGGCACACACTATCTATTATCCACAACCGAACACCTCAATAGATGGACAGTACACGCCATTCTTTATCTGCGGCTTGGACGGACCGAATACCTCAATTGATGGATGGCACACACCATCTGTTATCCATAGCTCGGAGTGAACGAATACCTGAATAGATAGAAGGCACACCCCATCTGTTATCTACAGCTAGGACTTACCGAATACCTCAATAAATGGACAGTACAAACTATATCTTATCCACGACTCGGGCGGACCGAATACCGTAACAGATGGACGGCACAGCCATCTCGTATCCACGGCTCGGATAGACCGTATACCTCAAAAGATGGACGGCACACACCATCTGTTACCCACGGCTCGAGGCTCGGTCGGAAAGAATACCTCAAAATATGAACGGCACACGCCATCTGTAACCCACGGCTCATAAGAACAGAATATTTCAATTATTGGACAGTATACACTATCTCTTATCGACGATTTGGACGAGCCGAATACCTCAAAAGATGGACGGCACATACCACCAGTTACCCACAGCTCGGACGGTTAGAATACCTCAATAATTGGACAGTACACACCACCTCTTATCAACAGATCGGACGGACCAAATACTTCAGTTAATCGACACTACACACCCCCTCATATGCACGGCTCGGGCGGACCGAATCCCTCAATTAATGGACAGTACACACAATCTCTTATACACGTCTCGGGCGGACCGAATACCTTAACAGAAGTATGGATCATACCATCTTTTAACCACGGCTCTGTCGGGCTGAAAATCGCAATAGATGGACAGCACATTCCACCTATTATCAACGTCACGTACGGACCGATTACGTCAATAGATGGACAGCACTCATCATCTAAAACCCACGGATCGAACACACGCCATCCATTACCTACGGATCGGACGGACCGATAACCTCAATAGATCGACAGCACGCACGATCTGTTATCCACAGCTCGGACTGACCTAATACCTCAATAGGTGGAAAGCACACACACCTGTTATCCACGGCTCTGACGGACTGAATACCTCAAAACATGGACAGCACACACCATCAGTTATCCATGTTTCGGACAGACCGAATACCTCAATAGATGGAAGGCGCACATCATTTGTAACCCACGGCTCGAACGAACTGAATAGCTCAATAAATGGACAGTATACACCATCTCTTATCCAGGACTCGGGCGGACCAAATACTTCAATAGATGGACGACACACAATATCTATTATCCACGACTCTGGCGAACCTAATACCTCAATAGATGGACGACACACACTATCTATTATCCACGACTATGGCGGACCTAATACCTCGATAGATGGACAGTACACACCATCTCTTATCCAGGTTTCGGGCGGACCAAATACTTCAATAGATGGACGACACACAATATCTATTATCCACGACTCTGGCGAACCTAATACCTCAATAGATGGACGACACACACTATCTATTATCCACGACTATGGCGGACCTAATACCTCGATAGATGGACAGTACACACCATCTCTTATCCAGGTTTCGGGCGGACCTAATACCTCAATAGATGGACGACACACACTATCTATTATCCACGACTCTGGTGGACCAAATACCACAATAGATGGACAGCACACATCATCTGTTATCCACGCCTCGGACAGACCGAATACCTCAATGTAATGACGGCACACACCATCTGTTATCCACGGCTCGGACAGACCGAATACCACAATGGATTGACGGCACACGCTATCTTTTGTCTACTTCTCGGACAGTCCGAATACCTCAATTAATGGACGGCATATACCATCTGTTGTCCACGGTTAGGACGGGCCGAATACCTCAATTAATGGACGGCATATACCATCTGTTGTTCACGGTTAGGACGTGCCGAATACCTCAATTAATGGACGGCATATACCACTTAATATCCTCTTGAGTTTGTTTGGCTTTTATTTTCAGAAAGTGCTCGCCATGCCTTTCTTCATGACGCACAAGGGCCTGACCCCAAATGTTCGTTGTCTCGTGTAACTGGCTTGATAGTCGGCACAGTGTTGCATGAATACTGACGTGTCGTTCTGCCACTTCACATTTCTGCATCTGGGGTTTAATGCTTGTTCCACCTTTTCCAAATATTTTAGACTAGTTCAATACGGATTTGTACCTTTTATAGTGTTTCCTACAACTAAGGTACAGGACGAGTAATTCAGTTCAGGGATATGCCGCGCAGTTGGCAAGCTATTGGGAGAAAGTTATTTCGGGAGCCAATGACGTAGGGAAAGACAGAGGCAAAATCTAGCTACGCGATGTTTTTAGTAAAGCTAGTATAAAGTAGTTCACACAGAGAGCTGCTTATTACAAATAAGTGTATTCCCCACAAGGCGCATTCAATTCTTTACAAGCTTTACAGGAAATTTTATAATGAAAAGTACGTATGATGTTTTGCTAATTGGTTTTAATAATAGCCAAAACAAACAGGCAAATTCTCTAGCTAGATGTGCCTTGGATCCATTTAGTCTCATATTTGTCATCTTCTCATATTCTTATATTTCTTATTTGTGAAAACATATAATGAGTAGTTTGTGAATGTAGAGAGGCTGTGACGGCCTACTAAGGTAATGGACACCATCAACTCACTAATTAAAAGCCCCTAGCAATCCTAAACATTATCATTAGTGTCATGTAGACGAGGTACCGCGGAGGACGCCAAGCCCCTCTCAGTGGGTGATGCTAGTACATAACCCCTTGCCAGTCCTTCAAGTTATCAGTAGTGTCACGTAAACGAGATACCGCGGAGGACGACAAGCCCCTCTTAGTGGGTGATGCTAGTACATACCCCCTTGCCAGTCATTCAAGTTATCAGTAATGTCGTGTAGACGAGCTACCGCGGAAGACGCCAAGCCCCTCTTAGTGAGTGATACTAGTACATACCCCCTTGCCAGTCCTTCAAGTTATCAGTAGTGTCACGTAGACGAGGTACCGCGGAGGACGCCAAGCCCCTCTTAGTGGGTGATGCTAATACCACCCCCTCGTTAGTCCCTGTCTTCATTCCCTGGACGACCACATTATTAAGCGTTTCTCATCATGGGAGCTAAGCACCCAACGAACGCCATGGCATAACGCTTTAGATGGCAAGTACCTGAAGGTCCTACTCGTGGTTGGGAGTTAGATCGGAAAGGTTTTACTGCAGTCGTTGCCTGAATGCCGAGATACAATTAATCCACTTTCCTCCGGAATCCTTCCGGGATTGTAGAATATAATTCCCACGTATACTTGCTTCTGGACAATGCATTTTACTCCCTAACCTAAATCCCACGACTAATACAACTATTTTATGTAAGTCCGTGAGTCCTACAAGATTATGTAACAGTCAATTCCTCGGCGGAATAAATGCCGACTTCAGATAGCGTTCACGATAACTACGTAGTACAAAATTCCTCCAACAGAGTGTGCGGATTTTCTTTAATTACAGATAGTATATTAAAGCTACTATCTCGCCTGGCAGTGTGGGAATGCTTAGACCAAACCCCCATTGGATGAGAAGAGAAGACGTGTGTACCCTCTACTCCCCCTTGTAAACTGCATCTTTGTTGTAAGAGGAGGACAGTAGCTGTTATGGACTAATTGCACAGTTATGTGTTCGGGTGAGTAATTGTGTCCGTATGACTGGTCATTGTAAAAGCACTTGTACTCCGACTAAATAGGATGCATTATAAATTTTATTAATTATTTAATGTATGTAGACTAGCAAATCCGAGGAGCAAGTGCAGCAGTGGAATCGGTTCATTTTCCTTCGCCACGTTTTTATTTCTTCGGTTCCGAATCACAACTCACTCGCGAAATACAGTTCTCTGTTTCTGTGACTAGAGGATTTAAGATCAATTTCTGAAGTTAGAAAAGAATTGGCTGTTTAAACTACTTTACGCGGATGATCAGATCGTGACAGCGGAAGGCGTACGAGAGCTGCAGTTATATGATAAGAAGACCGCAGGAGGAATATGAGGCAGCAGGCTGAACATTCGGAAATATGAATACCTAATAGTAAGCAACACGAAACTTACTACCTTAGCTTAGAAAACAGGGAAATCAAGGCGTACGAGAGCTGCAGTTATATGATAAGAAGACCGCAGGAGGAACATTCGGAAATATGAATACCTAATAGTAAACAACACGAAACTTACTACCTTAGCTTAGAAAACAGGGAAATCAAGGCGTACGAGAGCTGCAGTTATATGATAAGAAGACCGCAGGAGGAACATTCGGAAATATGAATACCTAATAGTAAGCAACACGAAATTTACTACCTTAGCTTAGAAAACAGCGAAATCAAGGCGTATAAACATGCAAATATCTAGGGGCAATCCTTAATCAAAAAGGCCATAGTGATGATGAAATCAGGGAAAGAATGAACAAAGGCAACGCAATGACACGAGCCTTAAACTCTCCTCTCTGGCAAAAGGCAATCACGAGAGAAACAAAGAAACATAGAAGTATAGTTCAGAGCGTTACACTCTACGGTTCCGAGGTATGAGATGTTACCTAAGCTATTAGTAACAAACTAATGACGATTGAAATGGGCCCATTACAACGAAGCTGCGGTAAATCGTGACTTGAGAGGGTCAGAAATGAAAAAAATTGAAATGGATAGAGAGAAGGCAAATGGTTTGGAAACGTAAAGAATATGGCAGAAGACAGGCGACTCCGAAAGGTACTACAGTGAGAAAAGAAAGAGAGGACAGCCGCGAAGAAGTTGGCGTGATGGCATCGACGATGAAATGACTGCAGAAACCTAGAACCTAGACAGAAGGAATTGGAAACGCAGAGGCAGCGACAGTTGTATATATTGTAACGTTATTTTATATATACCGCCAAACTAGTCCCGATAGTAAAAAATTATAATTGTAGCCACGAGAGACCGACAGCTGACCGATAGCTATACAGCTGTGCGGGCAAAGCTAGATTTTTCTAGTATAGTTTTGAATTAAATAAAAACCAGTCGTCAAGTACCTCAATTTCTGATAGAGAGAGAAGTCGAGATAGGACACGTCTTCCTGGTGACCAAAGGAGTACATCCCGCGGCGTGCTATCTTCCCGAGGGAACCAGATAGAGGTAACTCATGTCCTAATGACGACTCACAACAGGTAAATATTTAATATTCCTTTTAAATTTATTATTAATAAAATTTATCTGAACGCGCTGTTTTTGTCAAAATGCTATTTTAAAGTTAATATTGCTGGTTCCTCGTTTTAGCAAATCCTCCGACGCCAGTGCGATTTCAACATATATCCGTTATATGCAAGAATTCGTCAACCTATAACAGATATAAAACAAGCCCATACCTGGGCTAAAGTATTTTCTTTGAGTCACGACGTTTCCTATTCTATTAAATGATCCTCCTTCTCATTGGACGCTATCTATTGCGTGATCTTTTTACAAGCTTCTCTTTGCTTCACTATGAATGACCCTGTGTTGACAAAATAATGGAAAAGTCTGTGGAATATTATAATTAGATAATATTCGATTATTTTCAAGTATTAATAAAGATTTCACTTGATGTGACTAATAAGGAAAACCAAAAAAAAACTTATTAAAACCATGCTTTCTTTAAAAAATGGAAAAATAACATAGATAATGAAAAATAAAATAAGATGTTATCACGAAAGTCACATTCTAAACTTTATCATACGTGTTAAAAATTGTCTACAAATATAAAATCAGCAATATAAAATGAAAAAATGTTCAAGTCAATCCATACGTAGGTCAACAAAGAAAAATTGTACTATAGTTACATTTTATTAAATAATTACAATTAATAAAGTAGCATTACTTAAGCGTTAAAACAGCTGTTCTACCACATAACCTACAACATAAAATCAGCTGTTTTATAAAATCATATGTTATCAATTATTTCAACCAAATGGTACGAAATAACTATATTGCATGCCTTGCCCCTTTAGTGAAAAGTGTTTCTCCCACATAAAACTAAAATTAATTTATTAAATTTAATTAATGAATTAATATTTGAAAGCATTGTATTAACACCAAGTGTTATCCACTACAAGTTTGAGAAAATGTATTTGAGCTCGAGTGGACGCATAAAAAGTATTTTATTAACGATTGAAAATTTGTACAAGATATATATAGGGAGAGTGTGGACTAATAGAAGGAATTGAATGGAAAAGGAAAACCATGGAGCCGTTTCTGAAACGCAGAGAAACGTTGTTGCACTCACAATGTTTTATAAGTCGTGTATAATTACAACATACTGAGATTAGACAGAGCTATTGCAATGCGCAGAAATCCCATTATTTTTTAACCATCGACCAGCCGAATTCTCTAGCAATATACAATGTTAAACACATATGATAAAGTTTAAAACGTCACTTTCTTGTAGCGATGTATTCAATTTTATAATAAAGGCGAGGTTTTAAAAGATTTTTAATAATTTCACCCCTAGAATATCTATTTGGGGTAATCCAACTAAACAGATGTAAGAACAAGTAATATAAACAAATTAGGTCAATTTCTACTGAAGTGAAAAAGAAAAATTTTATTTTAGTTACTTTTTATTTAATAATTACAATTAATATGAATATGTGTGTGTGTGTGTGTGTGTGTGTGTGTGGTGGTGTGGTGTGTGTGTGTGTGTGTGTGTGTGTGTGTGTGTGTGTGTGTGTGTGTGTGTGTGTGTGTGTGTGTGTGTTGGTGCGTGCGTGCGTGCGTGCGTGTGTGACAGAATCGCAATATTAACTGTCAAAATAGAAACGAATTTCTTTGCAATTTTCCATTTTCCTCTTTATAAAGTATATACTGTTGGACTATTATTTTTGTTTATTACTATTTATTCCATTTCTTTTTGCGTTTCTAATTTATGAAGTTGATGGTGGTTATAACTTCTCATTATATCCACCTCTTGTAATGCTTCTCTATACAAGGAACCTTTCTCTTATAATTTCATATACATCTTTAAGTAATAAATATCCAGGTATGGGGAGGTTGGCTCAGTGCCAAAATGGGGATTTCAAACATGTAATTATGCAGTTCGAATCCAATCAAGACAACAACTTTTTTAAATATAATTAATAAATATTTGAAAAATAACTGTATTAACATCAAGTGTCATCAACTGTAGGTTAGAAAAATGTATTTGAACTTGGTTGGATGAATAAAACGTATTTTACTAACGATTGATAATTTGTACAAGATATATATATATATATATATATATGAGTGTGAGCTAACAGAAGGAATTGAATAACGAGCAAACTAAAAGCAATGAGTTGATAAATAACGAGATATAGATAGATTTTTTTACAGGATTACTCTTTCATCGTAGGATTGTCAAGAGGCTGATAAGATATGGGCATTAACTACGCGCCGGGCACGACCGAGGCAGCCCGTCATATTGTTTCTCTAGCGTGTTGTGCTCGCCAAACCGGCATTAAAGGTAGAACCACTAAAGCGCCCAATTCTCCCCGACAGCCAAAAAGGTCTGATAGAATCGTTCTAGGCTAGACCCCGGATACAGTTAGCCAGAAACGCAATCAAGGAATAAACATTTACTTCAATTCAAACATGACTCTGATGAAATGAGACGATATTTATTGAGCTTCGACGTTTCCACCACGCCAACAATCTTCGTGTCCTTCTCGAAACTAAATGCTAGGTTAAAAACGTAACTACAACACCAAGACTAAAAATCAAGTAATTATTTTGAATATTTTTTTGTATATTCTTTTTATTAATTTTATTATTGTTGTATTATTATAATTATATGTATATGTTAATGGCGTATATAAGGAGGGCTCAACCCCCCCCCCCGACATTTCACACAAAAAGCTAAAATAGTAGATAAACGACCTTTTATTATTATCTATAAGCTGAGCTCTCTTACTTTATATATTTACATAGACTATATTCCATTACTTTGTATGTTTAAACTATTATTCCCAACGAAATCCACAATATACCTAAAACCTGTGTTTTAAGACAATATCCAACGTTTTCCCGGGGTAGGTCCACCGGAGCCCCTCCCTGACTCCACGGGTGTTTGGGCACCCCGGATATGTATGTCTATATACGCCACAGGTATATGTTAGAGAAGGGCTACGAAGATTGTTGGCGTGGTCGAGACGTCGACGGTTAGTAAATCTTTTTATTGTAGTTTCTCATTTCATCAGAGTTCTGTTATGAATTTACAATTGAGACTTTAGAATCTTAAAACATTTTTAATATTTACTTCTACGTTTACTCCAAAGTAACATTTTATCAAGTAAACAAATGCCTATAGCTTGGAGCAACTGTGGTGTAACTCTTTAGTTATAATAAATAAAACCTCTTGAATCACAAAAACTTTCTATTTATCCCGATGTACATTTCAATTGCAAGGCAATCATCTTCAGAGGAAATTACTACAAGACTAACTACTCTAGTCCTATACATCTCCCGAAACGGCCGTCCTCAACAAGCAAAGTAAGTGCTACTATAGGCAAGTTTAAAACATTTAATAGTGTTTAGTGATTACTAGTAGCCACGCGAAGATGGAATCAACAAATGTCATATACTTCGTCTTGTAGTATAGTACGGTCTATCTAACCGTGCACTTGCTCGTTCCCGCATTCTCATGTACTACCACTTCTGAAAACATACATTTTCAGAATGTTCTATACATCAACAGCTTCTTCATCCGATATGTCTACACATATTTCAAGATTGTTATTTCCTACCGAATCTAATCTATCTAATACTGACCGTCAAATGCAAGTCAATGTTTTGACAGTTTTTATCATGTTTGTAGGACAGTATTTATACTGACTCAAAACAGCCCTCCACCTCCTGTCTCGCCTATTGCGACCTCTCAAGGCCAAGTGCACGGTTAAATGGTCCCGACTATAATACCTTCTGGAGATGATTGCTTTGTAATCGAAATCTACATCAGGACATAAATAAAAAGTGTTTGTAGGTTAAGAGGTTTTATTATAATTACACAAATAGCCGCTACAATAAATACTTGCACTTTGGCCACTGTGCGTCTGCCAAGGTCACAACCAGGCTCCTACTATTTTCCAGTCAGACTATCAGTCTCTTGACCGGTGGTAGGCTTATTCCAGAAGAACTACTCTGGCATGACATCGTGACATTAGTAAATCCTACCCATATCCCATACCGTATCCCAACTCTAGACTTGAATCTTCAAACTCTTGACCGCCGCCTGGGTGATTAGCCCCAAGCCCGAGACTGATGGCTTGGTGCCACAACACCTGGTACCAGTATGCAAGTCTTGCGACCTAACTGTATAGCCTGGACTGGTATCCAGCATACCCCTGGGACGAGACAAACTCCAACCAGACACTTCGACTGCTTTTCCAGAGACTCTGACAGGAAATTGAATAGCTTTCAAATGCTTGGGAAGCCTTCAGCACTCCCAACATTTAGGCTGCTTCTCATAAGCTTGACATTGCATGGGCCTCAGAGCTTCAGAAAAGTTACATCCTTCTCGGAAACCTACCAGTAACAATATAAAGCTAATTCCCCCGATCTCAGATCAGGTAGTTGGCCTAATACTATATAATTTAATTGTGACAGTGTTCAGAAACAAGATATAAGATGAATTAAATTATTTTTTTGTAAAACCTGTTCTCGGTGTTGAATGTTTGCCATTTTGCCAAATACAAAACAAAACTGTATATAATTTGTTTAATTCATATAAAAAAATTATATTCGATTGACCAAAATAAAATATTACTTTGGTAGAAAAATAACTCTTTTTACTGATGAATAAACATTAATTTGATATTAAATTTAATGTTGTGGTAATTTGATAAGTCGCAAGCAAATTATTAGTTAGGTTATCAACCATGCTATCAGATAAACAAGTGACCTTTATGCAAAAATGACTTTAACCATTTGGTCAACATATCTGTCTCCAATTTTATGTTAAAATTAGGTCCAACTAACATTACAGATTATATCAAATTGGCCTCTTTGATTTCTGTCTAATAAAAGTTAATTTAAAGTTCGTTATAGTATAAAACCATAAAGCTACAAGACTATAAAATCAACATTTTATTTATCAATGAGGAAAGTTCAAAACAACTTTCTTATCCTTACACTTTGTTAAACAAGGTTAAAACAAACCTACTTCTGTTATAACTTATTTGTAGCAATTTTTTTCTTGTTCTCTTACAACATGATTGTCCAAACTGACTGGGTTGAGTAAATTTTTTTTTGTATTTATATGTTTTACTTAAAAAAGCTTCTAAACAAGCCCATGTGATAATAAATCTCACAAATCAAATACAGTATAGTGGTTAAAACTTATATTAATAATTGTCATACAACATATACCTCAAATTAAAACAAACCTCTTTTTCCAATATCTAGCAATATTACAAACAGATACAAAGTATCAGGTTAGGGCAGGTTTGGCTGGAAAAATATTTGTCAACATTAGCAGGTTGCTAATTGAATGAAAAAGTAACGTTCATTTTCATTGATCTTGCAACAATGGCCATTGTTTTATGAATACTAAATCATAATTTTCAATATAGTATATTAATATGTATTATAAAAAAGAAACATTTCTTTACAAGAGTTTATAAAGTGTTCTGTATTTATTTAGGTTATTTCGGTACAATGATTATTAAAATAAGATTTACCATTAATTCTCCATTTATAATACCTTTTTCTGTTTAGAATATTGTTAGTATTTGACAATGATTGGTCCAAGTATCGGGTTTTTTTCATTTTTACGTATATATAAAATACATTATATATATATATATATATATATATATATATATATATATATATATATATATAATACATTCTACGGAAGCAAAAAGTTCTATTTATACATGTGGAACTGTATAAATAATTTGTCTTTGTAAAATAACTAGAAGATACTACTATTTTATACTACATTAAATTATTACATAAATACCTGTTCAAAGACAAATTATATCTTTGGTTATAAGAAAAATAATAACTCCTTCAGATGTATTGCCATGCTTCTAAGGATGGTTACTTTGTATCCGAAATGTACATAAGGCCAGAATAAAAATATTTGTGGTCTCCAGTTAGGATAAATTTGGTTGTAATTTTATAAAGTACTATATACCTATAATTAAATAAACCTGTAAGTGTCCAGTCAGGATAGATTTGGTTGTAATTTTATACATTGCATTACCTAATTAGATGTCTACTTCCACGGAGTAATACGTTTTGTCAGTTGACGTCACGTCATCTCTATTCTAGCCTTACATGTGTACATTTAGTTAAACGTATAAACTTATAACCAAATCCATCCTGACTGGATACATCAAAGGTATATAAAATTAACATTCCATGGCAATAACAAACAATAATTACCAACATAGCTTCAGAACATGTTTTTGATTCGTTTTATAAGCATTGTAATGACGGTGGGCAATGTGCATTTTTACCAGCACTTTTAGCACCACATATGGGGGAATTACAATTTTCCAAAATTATTAATTTTTGGGGCGTGAGCGAGAGTTGTAATAATTTTTTTCGTATCCCTGATGACTTTCTGCGTCGGCCGGTATAATATTTTTTGCTAAAATCATACACGTGGGCACGATAAATACCGAATGGAACAACCAAACAGAACATTTTTATTTTGCATATAATTAGAACTAATTCAAAGTCACTTTCACTACCATAATTTTTTAATTATAATTCAGTAAGGTATTCTTTAAACATGAGGATTCAAATTAATTCAGAACTCAGTGTTCACCGCACAAAAATTTTTTAAATACAGCCAGGTGCATATAAATATATAGCACCTTAGTCTGAACATTTTAGTCAAAAACCCATTTAACTGAGAATAATTATTTTTAATTATTAGACAAGATCCTCTATGTTACTGGGGCTGATTAATTGAATGATTAGATAAATGTAAAAAACCTGGTAAATGTATTAGATACATTTTACTTCTACTTATAATGCAGTGATGAGGGATGAATTAATGAAACACTTTTTCAGAAGAAGGTTATAATTGCTAACAATAGGTAAAAAAATTGGCCTGCTTACTCTAAACATATTACATGTTGATTCCAATCCCCGTCAGTCAAAGAAAGAGGGACTGTGATCCACATCTGAAGCTGAATGCTTATAACTTGGCAAGCAGATTTCGCTAGCAGATAGCATAAGGGGGCGAGGATAGAGGCAGAATAAACAACTGGCTGATGAACTTCTGTTAGAATGTTGCTTGAAAAATACAAGTGAACTCAACAACTGCCAAATGCCGAGTGCAAGTAGAAGAAAAGAATTGTCAATGAAATCCTATTGGCATCTGTTACTACGGTGCACAGATGTGAGTGAGTTACATTATTATTATTTGTAGGATAATTTTAATCTATATATTAGAGTATAAGAATCCCGCTAAAATAGCTTTGCAAATTATTTTACTCATGCATTATGATTTTTCAGCTGTTTCCCAAATTAATTTATTGATTTCTTACATTAACATGAGTTATAATAATCATATTGTCTAATTCTCTTAAAATCACTACATTAAAAAAAAAACATCAAGTAACAGCAAGTTTTATACTTTCAAAATAATTAGCACATTCAAGATGTAAATTTATAATGTGCGCTAACTTATTTATTCTAAATCAAATCATGATTTCTCCTGTAAAAATTCGAACTTTACTATAAGTCACCATTAAATTAAAGTAAAGGAGCTTTGGAAAATTGTTTATCTGTAACAAAAACTGCAGATGAAAATATTATAGGTTTGATATTTAATCATGTCCTACCTAATAAAAATTGCTACCAAATACGAGAAACTCGTTTCTCATACATGAAACTAATAAAGTGTGGACGGACAAAATAAAACAGTACTTACAAAAGAAAAAATAGCTGGGCTTACTTTCTAAAACATAACCTCTAATCCATTTGCAAAACCAATAAAAAAATTTGCATTATAAGAAGGATATTACTGATAGTATTTAAATAGGACAAAGTATTCGTTCAAATTGAAAATGCAATTATAAAAAGCTGCACAATTCTAATGTTACGCTTATTTTTCTCCAAAGTACTTAGGAACAAAGACAAAATAAATCAAAGAACCGTTACCTTCAAACGACGTATCTTTCCATCTCTTGCAGCATTGTATACAGCGTTCTTGAAATCCATTTTGCATTATATGTTTAACACACAACCAACAATAATAAATATTACTTTTTGGCGTTTACAAAAATCAAAATTTCGATTAATTTTGTTAGCCTACCCTACACAGCTGTTAGCCGTGGCGGAACAACTAACCAACTGATTCAGTATTTAGGAAGTGAACATTCAACATGGCTTCACGTTAGTGTCAAGGTTCAACAATAGATGTCTCTTCTAGTGCAAATCTTAATCTAGAAGCATTTACCTTGAAAATAAGTAGTAGCTGTTGTTAATTATTACTTGTGTTGCAATTTACAATGATTCTTACCATTACCTGTAGAGATAATCTTAGCTTATTTAGAACCTAATCAATTGTACATATCAAGCTTAAACCAGCTATGATTTAATCTCTTCAATTATTTCCCATACAATTGCATATAGTAGCACTTACTTTTTGATTATTGAGGAAGGCTATTTCCGAAAATTTCGTGCAAGTCCACATGTTCAAGTGCTTTAGGCATAAAATTTTATAATTTTTTTAAATATTTACATACATTTTAAACTTTTCTCATGTTCAACACTTTAAAATTTAAAATAGTTTTACCTGTAAATGTTTCTTAAAAATTCTAGTTTATAATAGTGTGTTCAGAGTTTTTTTTAATGTCTTACAGAATATTGTGTTTATAGATCTATAAAACAGCTGGCTTTTCAGTCACAAAGTTACAGGAAAAAAATAAAATTGATTCACCACTTGAGTTTTAAAAAAGACTACAGAGAGCAGGACTCAAAATGGTTTTTAATCACTTAAACAATCCAAAGTTCTTGTTTTAGATTTTAAAACATGCAACAATTTTTGTTAGAAAAAGTGTATATTGTAGGTCAGTTTATGCAATAAAACTTTTATTGTTGTTATACACTCTGATGATGGTGTTTTGGTCATTGAAATGTACTTAATTGTAGTTATGACGATGATAATGAGGTCTTCATCATCATAGTGTACTTCATTGTAATTATACCTACTGATGTATAGGTCTTGATGACCAAAAAAAACTCATCAAAATATACCGGTTGTTTAATCCGCAGATCAAAAAGTTAGAAATAAAACTACGAGGTGCGGTAAACCCTATTGTTAACAAGGTTACTCTGGATTGCGTAATTTACGTTAATATTTAACATAGCAAGTTTAAGCACTGTTCTAAGCAAAATAGAGTCATTTAACACTAAAAACGCAACGACACTGAATTTGGTACAAATAAATTATAAATTGTTCATATTCCTTAACTACGCACTTACCATAGGTAAGAAGTGATGCAATGTTGGAATCGAGGTGAAGTCTCCACAGTACTGTGGTCGTCTCAGGCAGCGTAGAATTCTTGAAGGCGATCACGCAACTAAAAAACTCAATTGAAATATGAGTAAACGTAAAAGTTAAGCTTACAAGCACTTAGTTTATTACCGTGAGTACACGCACTAAGATTGCGCAACCGGCGAAATCGGGCGACACTTTTACTAACACGGCGAAAATATACAGTTAAAATGTTCATTAAAATGCTCATTAAAAGTTCATTAACGAGGTCCGCGCTATAAGCACATTAACGAACGAAAGCGGTACTTTAAATTGTCTGAAACAAAGCCATGCGGAAATAGGCTACGAGGTTTAACGTAGAAATGCACTGTTCGAGGGTCGGAACGATTCTACTTTGTCTTGACGCGGAAGAAAGCTTAGAAAATAAGAAGGGAGTGGGGGTGCAGCGTTCATCCAGAGAAAAAAAATCAATAATTTCGGATATCGATTAGCGGGTCAGAGATCACATGACCAATACGTCACGGTACAGCTGTTATGCAGCAAAGCAACTTGAACTTCGAGCGCTGACTCGAACATACCGCCCACCAAAACGAATGTTTTTAATCCGCCAGGTGGGTGGGGGGCGAAGAACCATAAAGCACCGGGACCCGAGGGTGCCGAAGAAGAAAGTGGCAAAGGAAAACTAAGACAAACAAAGAAACAACAGGGGCGAGAGCGCCGAAGAGAGAAGCTGTAGACAAGCGGTGAAAACTAAGGATGAAGCGGAAAGCCGACGAGCTTGTTGACTGGTCGTCTCAGCTGTCCGTGAGCGGTCTGGATGGTGGCTACTCTAGAGACGTGGTCCTTTCCAGGATGCAGACTGATGATCCTTCCCATAGGCCAATGAAGGGGGCTTGAGTGTTCTCCAGTTATGAAGACAAGTTGATTTTCCTTGAGTGGCGTCGAGTCCTTATTCCACTTGTGTCGTTGAATCTGAGTGTGTAGATACTGAGTGGACCAAATTTTCCAAAAGCGGTTGGACATCTGTTGGAGCATAGACCATCGAGATTTAAGCGGAGGCTCAGTATAACATTCTTCGGGAAGTGACAGTAGTGGACGGCCAATCAGAAAGTGTCCCGGAGTGAGAAAGGACGCTCCTTCACTGGGGTCTGGCGAAACTTCGAAAATAGGACGACTGTTCAAAATGGCTTCTATCCGGATGAACACAGTAGATAGCTCTTCAGCGGTGAGAGTGGTGTTGCCTACAGTGCGTCGCAATAACAACTTAGCGGATTTAACAGCGGCTTCCCAAAGTCCTCCAAAATGAGGGGCAGCCGGAGGGTTGAAATGCCAACTGATGCGTTGGTCAGCTAGTTTGCGTTCAATAAGTGAGCTAGAGCGGTCCAGAAACTTGTAGACATCGTTAAGTCGGTTGGCAGCGCCAGTAAAATTCGTGCCGTTATCGGAATAAATTTCTGAAGGTAAACCTCGTCTAGCGGTGAAGCGTTGTAAGGCGGCGAGGAAGGCATCAGTAGATAAGAGAGTGTTAGCGATAGGAATGAAATCAAGAGCTGGTTGAATGTCCAAGAGTTGGAGAGGTGTTGCGCAAGTAAGTAGGAGGTGACCCCAGAATGATAGCCGCGGTTGGAACTGTTGGAGCGGTGGTGGTTGCTAAAAGGGGTGGTTTCGTGGAGGCTGATGAACTCTCCCACCCACCATGAGCATGTCGGAGGCGTCGACTAGAGGGCGAAGAGACTCGGTGATATGGTTGACTCTTCTAAATGAGCCACTGGCGGGGTTAACCTTGCGTATGTCCTTGTAGCGTTGAGATGCGTTAATGGTGCGAAGGACCTCTTTCCTCTCCATGGGTCGACGTGCAGCGGTGTAACGAGCGGCTAATCTCACATTGAAGGCGTGAGGTTGACGACATCGATGGTCTGGAAGCGATCCTGAGATAATCCATCCGAAGAAGGTGTTGAGGGCAGCGGGTTGACCTTTGATTATGGTCTGCGGTTCGTTAATAAGACTGCGATTAAATACGTCAGATCCTAGAATTAAGTCAATTTGGGCTGGAGTGTCAAAGTGAGGGTCAGCAAGTTGTAAATGCTGATATTGAGCACGTATGCACGGTGCTAAAGCGGTAGCTGGAAGCGGGTCAGCAATGTGAGGTAGTACTGCAGCTTCGACATCGAGTTTGAAATTTGAGGCATATCTAGACGAGATTTGTAGGGACACATATTCGGATATATGTGTGGTTTGAGAAGCGACCCCGACAAGAGAAACATTTGATTTCCTAGTAGGTAAGCCCAACATGGTGGCTGCGGGTTTGGTTATGACAGACACTTGACTGCCTGGGTCAATGATTGCCCGAAGGATATGCGGATTGCCATAATGATCATTAGCAATGACCTGAGCGGTGCCTAACAAGGCAGAAGCGACTTTAGTGTTATAGGTGGCTAGAGGTTTTATATGGGCAGTTGACTCGTTACCGTTATTGGCTGAGTTTGGATGCCGATGCGTGTACGGTCGCTGGGGCGAAGCTGAGTTAGAGCCATGTAACAAGGAGTGATGATTACCGTTGCAGTGTTTACAAGTGTTGAGCGACTTGCATTTGTTTTGGTAGTGGGTGCCGAAACAATTGAAACAGCGCTGCATATGTCGTATAGACTCGCGACGTTCCTGGGCTCTTTGTTTGAGAAATTCTGGACAACAAAAGATATTGTGAATGGCTGAACAATAAAAGCACTGTGCGGCGGACGGACTGTTACGAGGCGGGTTGGTAGGTCTGGTAGACAAGCGAGGTCTGGATAAATTTTGTCTAACACGCGGTAATGGTTGCGGTGCGGGTGCTTTTCGATTGAATTGGACGCGTTGGCTTATCACTGGTGATCGCAGAGTCTGCGGTCGAGTTCTGATGGTGTGGTGCGTTGTACTGCGGCGATGACCTTCATTCAGCTGTGTGGCTTCATCTGCGTGGTCGGTGTGGTCACTGGTAGCGGCTGCGGTAGTCGATATGAGCGTCATAATTCTAGCGGGGTATTCGAGGTGCGGTGTCGGACTATGTTCAGCTTCGAGGTCAGTTTCGACATGGTCAATATTTAAATTAGGGGCACCGCTGTTATTTGAGTCATTCAACGCAGAGACCATCACTCGAGGTTGCTGACCTAATTCTGAGTTAACTGCAGTCGCGGCAGAGGGTTGATTGAGCAACTCCATTGCTCTAGCCTGCTCAGTGACGAAATCATTTAGCAATCTGTACGTGGGCATTTGATTTGTTCCCAATCTGGTTTCAAAGTTAAGTCGAGTCTGTGCATCTAAGTTACCAACAGACATTTGAAAAAGTAAAAAGTCCGCTAAGTCGTCTAACTGGACAGCCTTTAGTGCGCACACAGCATTTGAATGTGCGGTTAAAAAACGATTAAGTTCGCTCTGAGACGCGTTCTTAATAGGCTTAAAGTCTTTAATAATTTGAAAATAATGATCGGCTAAACGACGAGGGTTAGCATAACGATTGCGTAAGGCTTGATAGGCGATATCATAATTATGTTCGGATATTGTGAGTCCCGTAACAATGGCTAAAGCGTCTCCTTTAAGCGCTGATTTTAAGTACTGAAATTTTTGTATGGCATTAATATTGCTATTGCAATGGACCATTGAGTCAAACATTGAAATAAAGTCATTCCATTCATTACTATTGCCTGAAAAGCTAGGCATTGTAAGGTTAGGTAAGTGAGGCGAATTCGCGCCGGGGTTGACCTGCGAGGTTACCTTCACCTCGGTCTTAATAATGTTCGGGTATTTAGCCAACATTGGCAAATACGTGTCCTGAAATTGTTTTTTAATCTTAAATGCACTTTCAGCAAGTTCGGCAACTTGACTGGCGAACGTTTTCTCTAATATCTCATACGTTTCGATAAAGTTAGATTGAATTCGTCGAATTTCCCGTGCGAGGCCTTCTGGTATTTCTTTATCGTGAAGTACACTCTTTACTTGTTCCAGCTCGCCTACAATATCTCTCAATTTAGACAAATAATACTCCGTATTAATTTCCATTTTAAATAAATTTCAAAACCACAAACAATTGAAATTAAAAACCTCACTATAAGTTCAAACGCGATAATAAAGTGGACTGTATAAAATTTGTAAGTCGTAGCAAGCATAAACACTTCCTTGCTCGTAATCATGCAACTATGAGCCACGTGGCTTATTGCGCAATGTGGCACCGGTAATTATCGTTAAAGTTTTCCTGATTGTGACGTCGCGGTAAGCACATGCTTACGTTAGTTACAGCTTTAAAAATTTTAAAAATTTATAAATTTTTATCGTTGAAATAACTCAACAAATGTTTAATTTGGTTACAAAGGAACCACGTGGTCACTAATACATTATCGTGAAATTGAAAGAAAAACCCTAGGTCACTGAAACAATTCAATAATCCGGCCCGGAGGACCAATGTTTAATCCGCAGATCAAAAAGTTAGAAATAAAACTACGAGGTGCGGTAAACCCTATTGTTAACAAGGTTACTCTGGATTGCGTAATTTACGTTAATATTTAACATAGCAAGTTTAAGCACTGTTCTAAGCAAAATAGAGTCATTTAACACTAAAAACGCAACGACACTGAATTTGGTACAAATAAATTATAAATTGTTCATATTCCTTAACTACGCACTTACCATAGGTAAGAAGTGATGCAATGTTGGAATCGAGGTGAAGTCTCCACAGTACTGTGGTCGTCTCAGGCAGCGTAGAATTCTTGAAGGCGATCACGCAACTAAAAAACTCAATTGAAATATGAGTAAACGTAAAAGTTAAGCTTACAAGCACTTAGTTTATTACCGTGAGTACACGCACTAAGATTGCGCAACCGGCGAAATCGGGCGACACTTTTACTAACACGGCGAAAATATACAGTTAAAATGTTCATTAAAATGCTCATTAAAAGTTCATTAACGAGGTCCGCGCTATAAGCACATTAACGAACGAAAGCGGTACTTTAAATTGTCTGAAACAAAGCCATGCGGAAATAGGCTACGAGGTTTAACGTAGAAATGCACTGTTCGAGGGTCGGAACGATTCTACTTTGTCTTGACGCGGAAGAAAGCTTAGAAAATAAGAAGGGAGTGGGGGTGCAGCGTTCATCCAGAGAAAAAAATCAATAATTTCGGATATCGATTAGCGGGTCAGAGATCACATGACCAATACGTCACGGTACAGCTGTTATGCAGCAAAGCAACTTGAACTTCGAGCGCTGACTCGAACACCGGTACTTCATTTTACTTTTACCCTCTGATGATGGTAAGTTGGTCATTGTAATATAAATAGTGGTTTATTTTTGTATAATATATTATTAAACTTGTTTGTATTATCTTAGCAAAAAAACCACTACAACACAAAAACTGCAAATATATTATTGTTATTATATATTATTATTATAACTCCTTATCCTGATTTTAATATTATTCTTATATTCATATTATTTATATGAACAAAATTGTAGATATTATTAGGAATAAATGGGTACAACTTTCAGAATTATAAAGTGCTTAGTGGTTTTTCTTTAAACTAAAGAACATATGATGTACTGCAATCATACAATACATGACATACAAAAAAGAAACGCATTCAAACAATGATAAGATTCTATATTTGTATAACCTTCTCACTACTCTAGCGTACAGCCTGGGTAGACATGTCTGTCAACAATGAGAGGTTTCTATAAAGTCATAGAGTTACGATGTCACCATCACAGTCTAACAAGCCTGGCCACCACACAGTCTGAGCAGATTTGTCACAGGAAAGTGATGCCTCACATCCACTTAATTTGCAGTTCCAACTCCTTTTGGCTCTCATTACCACAGCCGGTATAATTGATCTCTTAGGAATTTATCTTTCCTCCCTCTCCCTACACTTACCTACCCGAGCTTCAACTTAAAAAAGCTCTCAAACCTTTGAAAGTACAACAAATATACGAGTGACAACACATGTATTAAGTACTTATAATTGTAGAATAGATAGGAATCTTTGACTTTATTAAACTGAGTTCTGTAACAAAGACACACTCACACACACAAACACACAACACAGACACACACAACACAGTCACACACAAACACACAACACAGACACACACAAACCCACACACATAAATATGTGTATAGGTGGAGAAAGTTATACAAATATTTTTCTATAAAAGAATTGATGTTTTAAAAGTGGTAAATGAAGTTTAATCTACCATCTTTAGAGAACATCAGCAGATCAATTTTTCCTTCAGTCACATAAATGGTGAAAAAAATTGTTTAATGTCAGTAAAAACAGAGAAACAAAAAAAAATGTATTTTATAGATGAAACATGGATTAAAAAAGGATACATAAAAATCAACATATCCGACACTCCAAAATAGCAACTTTAAACAAAAAGTATAATTGTTGTATTTTTAAAAAACATGCTAAATTTTTTAGTAGATTTTGGATTAATTAGCCAGTTTCAAAATGAATACTTTCTAACCTACTTCTGTATCTCTTAAGTAATAATTCAATTCCAATTACACTAAGACTTGCAGTTTTTGTGTTGTACACCTTGAGGTTTTCCTAATACTCGTATTTTATGAAAATGAAGTTACTATCTAATTTTTTGGTCTACTGAGTTCCTCTCTTATGGAACTCAGACTGATAGGTCTGTACAAATAGCCTTGGTTATTGACATTAAAACAATCATAAATTTATTATTAACTTAAACATTTGTCCACATTAGTGAACAATAGCTACATGATCCTGTTTGACCTTAGAGCCAATTTCATCCGTTCAAACTTTTAATCTCACACAACATTTCCTTGTGAGTTTTTTCAATGTTGGAATAATCATTTTTTGGTGTGAAATTCTCATTTATGACTCTTGAACTTTGTAGTCCATTACGTTTGGTGAAGCTTAATTAATCAGTTTTTGTGTTGTACATCTTGAGGTTTTTATAGAAAAAACAAGTGTATTAATTAATCACTTTAACATTAGTTTATAACCATCCAAACTTTAAATTTTGTAAATTTGTAAAATCTTACTGAGACAGAACGTTTTCAATCGTTATGTGGTGATCGTCATCAGTGTATTTATTCATGATGGTGATCGAAAATGAGTTTTTACAAATTTACAAAATTTAAAGTTTAGATAGTCATAAACTAATGGTAAAGTGATTAATTTTATATGACTGTTATAAACCCTTTCTAGTGGTTGTTCCGGTCAACAAGGACATTTAATTTTTCATCATTAAAAAAGTCAAAAATATATTTTCAATTCACAAGGGCATGGAGGGCGCAGTAGGAGAGAACTCCCTAGCCCTACCTGGTTACCTTGGGTCAGTAAATGGTATTTAATTTGTCTTAATTATTTTATATTTTTAACTTTGCAATACTGTTTTCTTGTATTCACTTATCACTTTCACTATATGTATTTAAACAAGAATCTCACTAAGTATTTATGCGAGTTAACGTTTGTCTGCTACAACCCCCGGTCAGTGATGCTTGATATTGGAGATACTATCAATCTTTGAATGTTAACTTGCATAAATACCAAGTAAGATTCTTGTTTAAGTACATATAGTGAAAGTGTTAATTATTTTGGTACAAATAGCCCAACAAAGATTCATTCTAATTCCACAGTTTATTATGTACATCAGATTTCATCTTTTCTTTTTCCTTTGCTTATGGCTTCTAAGAACACATTAAAGTATTTTATGTTTTCAATTTTTATCCAGGCAATGACAAGTACCATGAACAAACATTTGTTACTCACAATGTAAAAATGAAGCTAAAACTAATTAAGTTTCTCATTATTTAAAAACTAAAATACTTATCTCAAAAGTAATTGTCTTTTTACTAACGGGAAATTAATATTCAAACTAATAAAAGCTTATCTATTTATTTGTAAAACACAGTACCTAGGATAAGTCCTTATTGTAACAAAGATTCAACAAGATGTGTTATTCTGCATTGTCCTGCCATCTTGTGGAAAATATAGTTACCAACCATTATATCGTTCTAAATATAGTATAAACACACAATAGTTCCAGCTGATATCTTTTTTATATCATTCTGCATTGTACTGCTACCTTGTATGGAAAAGAGTTACTATGATACCAATATTATATCGTTCTAAGTATAGTATAATTACTATCAGAAGTTTACTTGATATCTATTTTATATGATTACGCATGGTTCTGCTATCTTGAGGGTGTTACTATGTACCAATATTATAACTAATCACTTTAACGTTAGTTTATGACTATTCGACCTTTACGTTTGGTAAATTTCTAAAAACTTTTGTTGTAAACTAAATGTGATCGTGATAATGTTAAAGTGATTAATTTAGTTTCATCGAACGTAATGGACTACAAAGTTCAAGAATATTATAACATTCTAAACATGGTATAAGATCATTACAAAAGTTGCACTCAATGTTTGTGACTACACTTTATGTGGTTAGGAACAATGGAAGACAGTTACATATTTAACTGAGTGTATGTGTCCTTTGTTGGCAACTGCTGCCTGCTTGATGCAGCAATGTTGATACAGTTCGTACATTTGTCTTTATTAGTGTTTTTCGTGGGCATTGTAGATGCTTACAACGATCTTGCCTCTAATACTAGTATTTTAATCTAACAACGATGGATCTAAAAACGGTTTTTTATGAAGGAGAGGGTATATTAATGTTATCTATAGGTGTGTCGTTCATTTTTCGAAACGGTCGTCCCTATATAACACCGTAGAAAAGGTGGGGGGGGGGTGTTGACAGTGCGAGCTTGCTTGAGTTGAATGCCTCACGGCTCGTGCTCGGAAGGTTATGAAGTATCCCTCGCTATAAGTCTATCGTGTGAGGCGAGCCACAGGCCTATCGGTAAAATGTCCATGCTCAAAAGCGCCTCAGTGCGAGCTGCCTCATGCGTGAACTGTTGTATTATTCACGAGGCACACGTGGTGATTCGGGTTGATTATGTCACACATCTCTCAAAACGGTCGTCATAGTACACACTAAAGTAAAGTTGTGGTTCGGGTTGATAATGTCACACATCTCTCGAAACGGCCATTCTAGTGCACGCCAGAGTATGGTTGTGATTCGAGTTAATAATGTCATACATCTCTCGAAATGGCCATCCTAGTACATGCCAAAGTAAGGTTGTGGTTCGGGTAGATAATGTCACACATCTCTCGAAACGGCCAACCGAGTACACGCCAAATTAAGGTTGTGGTTCGGGTTGATAATGTCACACATCTCCGAAACGGTCAACCGAGTACACACCAAAGTAAGGTTGTGATTCGGGTAGATAATGTCACACATCTCTCGAAACGGCCAACCGAGTACACGCCAAAGTAAGGTTGTGGTTCGGGTTGATAATGTCACACATCTCTCGAGACCGCCGTCTTAGTATACACGAAAATAAAAGTTACTGTTTGGGTCGATAATGTGACACATCTCCATACATGTGGCTCTTTAGGTTTATATATGTGACGGGAAGTAGTTGGGAAATACATTCTAAATATCTTGTGACCACAGAGGCCGCTCGAGCGTACTTCCTGACTTGGGCTGGATACAAGACAAAAGTGTTGGGAGCGACGAGTTGCGTAACAGATGAGTTCTATTCGATCTTTTACCTCCATCCCATCGTTTCGGGCGCCTTGAAAGGTGGATTCAGGCTCATCAGGTAAATAATCACTTTAGACCCGGAGAACGGATTGTAACAGGAAATGGAAATGGTTGGTTATTTATCACTAAGAAGGTACTGATACTGGGAACGAGAAATAACATTATGTAACTGGAAAATAATTTAACTGTGGGTTAGAGAGGCGGTGGGGAACGACATTCCTAAACAGCAAACATTAAATGAATTAGCGAAGGACGTGTTAGGATTTTGAACTACGATATCCCGTGTTTTAGCAGCAGGCCTACTAGTAAGCGGCACGGCAGAAACTCCACGGGCCCACTCTTGTGTAAGCAAATACGTTAACTGTAGACTATTTTCCATCTAGAGCTAAAAATTTGAGTTATAGAGTCGCATTCTTCATATAAAATCGATAAAGTGCAGGTTAGCTGTGTGTATATATATATATATATATATATATATATATATATATATGAAGTTAATATATTACTATTGTAAGTAATTTTATCCACCATTAAGTGCAATGATTTTACCTTGTGTGATGAGGCACCTTTCGGTCATTTGACCATTGTCGAATCACTCGACAATCACCTTGGAGTGATTCGACATTGGTCAAATAACCGAAAGGTGCCTCATCACACAAGGTAAAATCATTGCACTTAATGGTGGATAAAATTACTTACAATAGTAATATATTAACTTAATAAATTCAGTGCAACGGAAAATCAATGGACAACGTAAAATATCAATATATATATATATATATATATATATATATATATATATATATATATATATATAATAACATAAAGTACGAGGCTTTAGACTAAATTAAGTTAGTTGCGAAAATAAATCATCGATAGGATTTAGCAAAGAAATACAAATAGTTTTCTAGTGCGGATAAAGCAGGTACCAAAGCAGGTCATTATTCTTTCCAGGAAGTTTATAAGTTGAGTCCGGCAAATAGACAAAGGTCCAAGGCTTGTTAAGACGGGAAATCCAGCGGCCGATACAGCCTGGGGAATTAACCGTGTACCGTTGGGTTTAGCTAAATTAAGAACTGTGGGAAGCTGACAAATAACGTATTGGTGGTAGTGGGAGGGATTAGATTTCATAAACTAAATGATCGGGAGTTTAGAAGGAGTTTTTGAAGAAAGTCTCGAGAAAGGCAGGCAGGTTGGTGGGGACAAGGATGAAAGTGTTGTAAAGGGAGAATTTTGTTAATTTAAGTAGAGTTTTTTTTATAAGTAAATTTTAGTAAAGTGCGACGTAAAAGTTTTTGAAATATAAAGTAAGTTTTTTTATCAAGTGTTAGCGCGGAAGTGAACAAGCCAGGATTCCAGGGACTCTTCTGAACTATAAGTATATTTAAATTATAAGTGTAGCCAACAGACATCTATCTTCTAGTTTAAACCAAATTTTAAGTTCATCAAAATTTATAAAAATAATTCTAGTCACCATTTCTAATTTAAAGCAAAGTTCCCATAATAGCGACCCCGAGAGCAAGAATAAATTTTTAATACTGTTTTTTTTTTTTGTTATTCTACCAGAATCTAAAGCCTCAGAAGTCAACCTTTATTATTGTAGTTTAGTTAAGACATCAAGCCTGTCACTGCACAATATTAATATAAATTAGAAATAATGTGTAGAAATAATTGTAGAGAATAAATGCAAGTGATGGTAAAAAAATTTGATAAGATTTTTAATTCTCTTATAAACCTGAAGGTGTGACTTTAATAGGTAAGTTAAATAAATAACATAAACATAAATTTAATTATAACAAAAGTTAAGTTATAATATGACGCCCAACGTATTGGCAAGTTAAGTTATAATATATATATATATATATATATATATATATATATATATATATATATATCGAAATCTTGTTGCTGTTCATGACGAGTTGGTTGTTAACTCTTATTACACGTTTGCTATTACTTGCGGCCAGACTTTTTGTTAACTAAAAGTTGTTAAATTGTTAACTTACACTTGGAGGAAACGTTTTCGTCTTACGACTTCTTCAGCCTCGTATTTTTGACGCTAGAAATGCTGCAGTTGTGCTTCCTCGGTACCATTATTTTGAAAGTTAGAAGTGAGATGATCAAAGAGTATGTGTGATCTGTGCTGTGTTTGTTCATTTAAGATGTCATTTTTATGTGTTGCTATGTCTATATATTTCATACTGTTCTAGTGTGTTTAATTTATGGCCTTTGTTGCGTGTGTAGAGGATGTTCATGTTATTTTCCATACTTTTGCATGAGTATTTAGTGTCCATGAGGGGATTTGCGAAGGTGGATTCAATAGTAGTGTGCAGTGCGCTTTTGTGTTCTTTATATCTTTCGGCGAAAGATGTGCCTATTTGTCCAATATAGAACTTATTGCAGTTGTTGCATTTTAGTTTGTTTTTCCCTGGTTTATTGTATGTGTTGGTATTGTTATTAATGCTGTGTCTGATAGCCGTTTGGCTTTTATTTGTTGTTCTGTAAGCTACATTGTATCCTGCTTTTTTGAATTGGTGTGCTATTTGATTTGTGAGTTTATTTATGTATGTGAGGGTGATGAATTTGTTTGTGTTCGTGATTTTGTTGTTTGTGTTGTTGTTATTGTTCTTGTTGAGAATTTGTCTGTGTAGTTTGTCTATTAAATAATTGTCATATCCATTTTTGTGAGCTAAATATTTGATTGTGTTTAGTTCCTCTGTGTAGTTAGTTGTGGACATAGGTATTTTATTTAGTCTGTGTAGTAAATGTTTGAATACTGCGTGTTTATGTATGTCATGGTTGGCTTGCGGTATATGTTGAATTCTTGTTTTGTTTTGATTTTTTGCTAAGTAATGTCAATAGAAATTCAATGTTTTGTTGTTTTCAAACTCTGCCGTGAACTGGATATTTTTGTGTATTTTGTTTATATGTGTTTGGAGTTGTTGGCATTGTCTTAAGTTTCCTTGGTATAGTATTATAACGTCATCTACATATCTGTGCCAATATATTATCTTATCTGCGTGTTTGTTGTTACTTATGATTTTATTCTGTTCTATGTGTTGTAGGAATACTGCTGCGAGAATGCTTGAAATCGGTGAACCCATTGGTAGGCCTTGTTTCTGTATGTAATATTTGTTGTTGTGAGTGAAGTACATAGTTCTGTTGTGTAATGGTGTTCAAATTGTGTATGATTTCTTTTGTGACTTTTTCTGGACTGTTGTTAAGTCTTAGATTGGCTCGTAATATGTTTAGTGTTTCTGTGACTGGGATATTGGTATATAGGTTTGTAATGTCAAACGATGCCAGGGTTGAATTATGAGGGATTTCAATGTTCTTTATTTTGTTTATTAGATCTATTGTGTTCTTTATATTCGTGTGTGTGTCAAGTTCTATGGACTTTCTAATAGTTCTATCCATATGGCGTGCTAGTTTGTGTGCGGGTGATTGTTGGCTGTTGATTATCGGTCTCATTGGTGTTCCTTGTTTATGTAGTTTAGGAAGTTCTTGTAAGGTAGGTGCGGTAGGTCTTATTGCTTTAAGGTATTTTTTCTGTGTTTTAGATATTACGTGTTTAGTTGAATTAATTATGTGTTTAACTGTGTTGTGATATTTGTTTGTTGGGTCTTTATTTGTTTCTGAGATCTTGTTTGCCGTAATGAATTCAATTATTTTATTGTTTAAATCCTGCTTATGCATAATAACTGTAGTATATATATATATATATATATATATATATATATATATATATATATATATATATATATATACCTTGCAACACTGTTTTCTTGTATTCACTTATCACTTTCACTATATGTACTTAAACAAGAATCTTAGTTGGGATTTATGCGAGTTAACTTTCAAAGATTGATAGTATCTTCATTATCGAGAATCACTGACCGGGGGTTGCAGTAGACTGCCAGTAGTACTGTAACCCCTGGTCAGTGATGCTCGATAATGGAGATGCTATAAATCTTTGAAAGTTAACTCGCATAAATACCAAGTAAGATTCTTGTTCAAGTACATATAGTGAAAGTGATATATATATATATATATATATATATATATATATATATATATATATATATATATATATATCAAACACTACAATGCTTATATATATCAATTGTATTATTTGAATACAACATCATGAACTAAATAGCATTAAAAATATAGTACAAAGCAATTGATACTACACAAAAATATCTGTAATATAACGGCCTGAAAAATAAACTCAATAAAGCAGCCCCAAAACCAAACTCGACAAACCCATAAAATATTTAACAATTGCATACAGATCATCCAAAATTCAAAGTAACCAACATATTTAGTAAATATAATTACAGAATAGCCTCCTCCACACACAACACCCGGAACAAACAATTTAAGCCCAACATAAACAAAGACACGTACAACTTCGCTGGAACGTACAAACTTGCAGTCTGTGCCCCAGTTTCACACGCTACCAATAACTCATAAAAGCACTCACAAACAAATAAGTATACTCAATACAACTTTGATGAACACCTACCCACAAACGACAACTACACATACATAATATCAAACTTGAACATTTTACAAAACAAAAATAACCACGCCACACAACCGAACAGTATGAAATATATAAACAATTAAAGCTGCACACATACTCAACAACCAATTTTTGATTTTTCTTTGATATGATAACCCCTAAAACTCTATCAAAAACCGCCTAATATCCCTATCATAAAATACCTAATCTAAAACAATCAAGAGGTCAATTAGAATCTGAATTGCTAGTGGAATACTTCTCCTGAAATGGCCGTTCCCAGTAAAGTAAAAAGTAAGTGTTACTAATAGCAAATGTAGTTGTGTAAATATTCGGGTTCTTACTATTCGTCTTATATTCATCCAGTTATATCATTTTTAA
This sequence comes from Prosapia bicincta, assembly GCA_036971475.1. Classification (NCBI taxonomy): domain Eukaryota; kingdom Metazoa; phylum Arthropoda; class Insecta; order Hemiptera; family Cercopidae; genus Prosapia; species Prosapia bicincta. Next base: position 326,346,943 of record JBAIZL010000002.1, on the reverse strand, counting down.
AATTCGACGAGATTTTTGTATATGATCTGTTTTCATTAAATTTCACAAAATGTTTTTGTACATCAAATGGATCTGATAAATTTAACAATGTAAACTATAGGCTATGAGCATAACAATGTAATAATATTATTTTTTAACGTAATAACATTAGTATGAGTAATATTACTTATATTTTTTGTTCATGAGCAATGCGAATCAATGTTCCAAACGATGATGGATGATCTCCATTAGAATTATTGCAAAAGTTAGACGGTGGATAGTTTTCAAGGAACGAAATAGATACCGTTCACATACAGTTTGGTTATGTAGGGTATATTGTAAAATAAAAAAAATTTCGTCCACAACTAACTAATTAGTCTTTAAATTTAATTGAATGGAATTCCGGTTTCCATTCACACTTTCAATAACTTATAGTGAGAATGTTCAAAATATTTGAAACTTTCCACCACATAAATTACTATCACAAAGCTCTTCAGAAATAAAAATTAATTTAAAATTGCTTAGAAATTTTTTAAAAATATTTTAGAAATAATTACGTTATGGAATAGCAATTAAATTTTGAATTGTTAAAAAATAAAAATCATAAAATCCAAACATGTAGGCCTAATCTTCTGAAGTGTGTCTTAGATAATAGAAACGATAGCTTAAATGTGTTTTATTGTGTTGATAAATTTTTTATTGCTGTAAAATTCCAATACAAATTGCAGTTTTATTGTTATGGCATGAGTTGTCGGAAGATAAAGCTGTGAAAGGTTAAGAAAGAAAGAATCGAACATTAGAAATGAAATTACCTTTATAAAACTAATTTCAATTTTATATAGTTCATAAAACTATTGAGTATCTTTAATTAAAACTGTTGCAATCATGTTTTAATTTTAATAAATTAATGTACATAAGTGGACAATGGTATTGTAAAATGCTTGTGAGTGTGTATGTTGTTTTTATTATAGCTATTAACATAATGAGATAGGTTTGTGGGTGTTGAGGGGAGATAGGAAGAGTGGGGACATAAGCGCGCGAAGTTAGGAGTTCTACAACATTTTACATAAGCCTAAAGGAGATCTAAGCTTTTGTGAATGTTGTTTGAAGAGAGAATTTCGGGAGAGGTAAAGAGAAAACCAGAAGGGGAAATTGTCGATAGTCCGCGTGGACGGAATGTTTCCCTGTCTAGTATTGAAAGTAGGTGGAGTTTAACACAATACAGCGTTACGATTGGTTGAGAACTATGTGACGTTTCTTTTCGGTATACCACGTGGCCCATTACACCATTACAGGGAAAGTATCTGTCGTTCAAGCAGAGCCGTGAGATGTAGTGTAGAGTAGAGGGGCAAAATGGATTGTGCGCTTTCGTTGTGTGAAAACCTGAACCATTTTTGTACTGAAAATACTTCAAATTAGGATATAGTTCTTTGTTTTGTGCTTGTGTTGTTACTATTTTTAAAGATGAAAAGTTTTCCAAATCAGTGATGTGTGTGTGTATATCTCTAGTTTTGAGTGATTATCATTGTTTTGTTGCATTTCGGATATAGCATGTATTCAGCGCCGACTAGACATCCCGCTGCTGGGGTAAGCTGACATAACCTCAATTTATTTCATATTTATATATAGGATGATTGAAAAAAAAACATTGTACGTTATAATCTTGAAGAAAACTAAGCATTGTTATTTGTAAATGTCGGTAAAGCAGTTAATATTATTTACCCTAGGTATGTAATCCTTTGTCACAAATTATTCCCTCTATCACTTTGAAATATCTAATTATATTAAATCGAAAATTTTAACGGGTTGAGCACCTTTCAAAATTATATATAGCGGTAAATAAAGCGGTAATTTAACTCGGAAGTGTAACTGTTGCTGAAGTTTTTTCGATAACAGTTTCATGTTTACAGATAGACTGAAGCAGCCGTTTTGTACTTACAGTAAGTAGTTGAAAAAATTTTTTTTTTCTTGCTGAAACTCACTATCAACCCATCTCTTCTTAATCGTGTAGGTATGTTTAAAGTACTTTCGGTAAGATGAAAATTAAAATTGGATTTTGAATCACTTTAATTGGCAGATCATGTTTGTAAACAAAGAAAACCTCTGTAGAAGGTCAATTTAGATTAAGGATTTAATTACTCATGAAACCAAATTTGGGATTTTAAGGACACAATAATATCAAAAGGAGGAAATTTAGCTTCCCAGGGTTATAAACATTTTTTTGTATATCTGTCAAACCAAATTTATAGTTAGTTAAATCTGGTCCTTCTAGGAATCTTCCACAACATAATTTTATTTTAATACTTACAATACCCTTTGCAATTATTTCTAAAATATTAGAATTTTGTTCTTTACCTTTAATTAAAAAAAAATGTTGGATGTAGAAATTTAAATAATGTAGTTAACCAATTTTGACTTCAGGTATATTCTAACCTATAGGTCTAAAATCAGAAGTACAATTATTTGTAAAACATCTACTGTATAACATCAAGTCTTGAAGATTGAAATTATTGTAAATTTAATATGATTTTGAAACTAGTCAAACATTGCATGTACTTCGATATTTTTGAATAAACGCAATAAAATTTAGGTAATTTTAAATTGAAAAAAGTAACTTTCCTAGGTCAATTAAAAAAAATTCTTGTGGATATCGTCCTTTTTGGTGGTTTTAAACAATTTTCCAAAATATTGTAAGTGGCCGCTAAAACCCACAGTTACCAAAATTAAAGGTTTGTTTGTAAAACAGCACTAATTTAAACTACAAATAAATTTTGCTATTTTACAAGCTTGGTATAAAGTGTTTGGTTAGGTTAGGCTATAAAAAAATAAGATACTTTGAATTCAAGAATTGGTTACATTTTGTTATGAACTTTATTGTTATTTTTCTTAAAACTCAGCCTGTTGACAGATTCTTAGTACATTCAATATATATAGGTAACAATATTTTATTATCTCAGCAACTTGAACTACAAGTTTAGGCTTCAAAACTTGGACATATGAAATAAGTGACACCTATATAGTACCACCTACTGAGTTTCACTGATAATGAGGCATATCTCCAGAAACAGCTCTAATTATTAAGCAACAAAGTAAATGGTAGTATAGGAAAATGTCATACTTTGATAATAATGACCAAGTGTTTAATTAATACATAAAAAAAAGTTGTAAAGTAAGCACCCTAAGCACCCATATGTGGGTGGTGTAAAGGTAAGCATGCTTGCATTGTGTATTAGTTGTCATAACATATACCATAGTAAACAGAATAGTGATGTAATTATTTCATCCTGCAGTAGAAAGCAGAAGTCAGAAGGGAAAAAAATTCTAATCCTGTTTAGAAATTGTTTTAAATGCGAGAATATATTTGTAATTATGGTTGATATGAACTCAAGCTGTTGTGTGTTCAAAACAACGACCTATTACAGATATTAGTAGTGAATGTAATACTGGGACTACAAAGCCGAGAATAATTAGAGGAAAACTCAAAACAATGACCTATTACAGATATTAGTAGTGAATGTAATACTGGGACTACAAAGCCGAGAATAATTAAAGGAAAACTCAAAACAATGACCTATTACAGATATTAGTAGTGAATGTAATACTGGGACTACAAAGCCGAGAATAATTAAAGGAAAACTCAAAACAATGACCTATTACAGATATTAGTAGTGACTGTAATACTGGGACTACAAAGCCGAGAATAATTAAAGGAAAACTCAAAACAATGACCTATTACGGATATTAGTAGTGACTGTAATACTGGGACTACAAAGCCGAGAATAATTAAAGGAAAACTCAAAACAATGACCTATTACAGATATTAGTAGTGACTCTAATACTGGGACTACAAAGCCGAGAATAATTAAAGGAAAACTCAAAACAATGACCTATTACAGATATTAGTAGTGAATATAATACTGGGACTACAAAGCCGAGAATAATTAAAGGAAAACTCAAAATTACTTGGTATAAGTATTCTTGGCTAAGACAAAGTTTACTGTTTTTTTATAAACATTTTTCAGTACTAAAAAACCATGTTGTGCTTATTAATTTAGGATATGACTGTAAAATTTCTAGCAAAATCTAAGATACTCATAAAATATGCCAATATATCTTTCAAAGGTCAGTTTCAACCTTGGTCACAAGTGCAAAGGTTAGTTATAATCTGAACTCGTATTGTAATAACAAAAATAAGATCAAATAACAAAAGAAGAAAGAATGTTGAACAATCTTAAGTGGAATTTCCTCGACTGACTGCTCACTGAATGAAATCTGTATATTATCAGGCAAACAACAAAGAGCAGCCCTGGACTGGAGACCTGGCTATGGAGGGTGTAAGCACTTTTGCATGGCCACAACCCTCCCCTCACTGCTCAACGCCCATGGGTTAAATCTTTGTAGCCATAGACAGTATGATGCCTTAAGGACAGCCTTAGAGATACGCCTCAAATATTCATTAATTTTAAACCTACCAATTCCAAACCCTGGTACACCCACCTTAACAGGGAAGTAATGACAGGAGAACTTCTGATGAATAGAAGAACACAAAGATTCATACTTGTAGGCATAGTACAGTTCTTGCTTCGAGATATTAGATTCCTATATTCCACCATCACACTGAGCAGAGTATCAATGAGCATGCCAGAAGATCGGGTACAAAGATGTAATCCCCAAAATAGAGGGCAACTCTTAATGTCTGTTGCCAGGTTCCATACATGTAATCCAATCTGTAGCATTCCCTATAACAGACGGAAGAACCCTGCATGGTGGTCCCTCATTTTTTCACCTTCCCTAACAAAAACGACAGGGACTGGACACTTAGAAATGATTTGGAAGTGTAATTGAAGAAATACAAGGAGGGATATTAGAAAATATTGTGTTGTTAACAATTAACCTCGTTATTAGATGGCTATGGGAAGGTAACTGCTTCTTTCACTTAGTCGATGGCAGTAACATTTTATTTTCTAGTAACTAAATTCCTCCTAACAGAATACTTTGTAGCTATATATGGATAGGAATGTAGTAAACACAATGAGATAATCCATGAATAACTATTTCTTAAAGGAATACGACTTTCATAGGTTATGTTTCTATGATAATAATTATGTAAATACACAATTTATGGAAGTCTGATTTTTTCAAGTTTTTTTCCCTAAAATAGCTGTTTGTAGTTTAGGGAACTCGGAGAAACAAGAGTACAAGGACATTCCCTTGCATGTCTAAAACTATTTTGATATATGGTTTGTTTTTTAATGTAATGGAAGCTACTTTTTATCAACTTATCATTCCCGCGCAATACTTGCATGTACCACTTCAATGCTGCCCAAAGGCTCTACCTACCCTCTCATTAAAGTTAGCTTATGCTCTGTTAGGTTAGTTCATTCATTCCCCCCCCCCCCCATAAAAAAACTTAGTTTTATACACAAAACATTACTTTTATATAAAAACAAATGAAAAACGAGTTAATATTCCATTAGGGTTTGTTTACTTTTTTATAGGATTATATTCATTTTTCCCGGGGGAAAAATTATCTTCTTGCTCCAAAGTTGGTAAAAAACGGCTTATTTTGCAAAAAAAAACAATTCCCTAAACTGCAAAGTAAGTATTACACAATATTTGTGGTTAGAAACATTTGTAATAACTTTTAACTCTTTAGAATGTATTTTTAAGTAAAATATGTGAAAAATTGAAGTATAACATACAAACTAATATAATTAACAGACCGATCACTAGTAAATATATATGAACTGAAAGCTAATTACTAATTTTGTTACACTGTGTGTAATATTTTTTTCTATTTTTTTTATTGTTTAAGTATGGTATTGCTTCAGTTTCTGTTTCAATAAATAAATATCATGATCCCCTTGGTACAGATTACAAATGTATTTATTTGTACAAAGTCTGCATCAACTATGTGGTTAAAACTGTAATACTTATTATCATCATCAACTTGAGTGGAGCTATCAACTTGACCTCCACTCGAACATCAACTCATAGTGTTACGGCAAATTATTATTAATTATTTTAGTTTTTTGTGTGCTGTACATTGTTACTGTGAATTTTGTTGTTTTAAATCGATGTTGCTATTGTGAAATTGTTTGTGTGTAAACCTAACTACATTACAAATAGTAACAGAACATCCAAAGAAAGAAAATGCTATACAAATTGAGTTTTTTCTACATATGTTCTTAAACAAGAATATGAGATTTCAAGGGACATAGATATGGTTTGAAAAATTATGTAAATGATGGTGTGGAAACTACCAGACACCAGATCTTAATTCTATTTGTTTTGAATGGTCACTTTAACAGAAAGTTTTCATCACATTCACTAGTCTCTTACAATACCGTATTCCGAGCTACATTTTGAATACAATATTTATTGCTTACACACACAAGGTTTCACATTTCTATTTCCTAACGTTAGATTACATCCATTTTTTTGGCAATATAATGTAGACGTTGGTCATGTAATTTTTCATGTTATCAAATAAAAATTCTCTGTGGAGTCTGGAATTAATAGACAGTCTCATAAATCTAGTATAATGCAGTATAAATTCTATTTGTTTTTTTTTTATCTCACTTTTTACTTTAGCATTCATTCCTGTAATTTTGTTAAAACATATATCCAGTAATTATAAACATATAAAATGTAATCATGTACATACAAACTCTTTTAATTCAGCTTATGTTAACAAGCACTGAGACAAATCTTTCAGAATTTATTGTAGTAAATGGACTTTCAAATTTCAGAGAAATTTGATTTGAAATGCTTTGATTTTGTTAGGTAAGCTCCATCCCAATTTTAAAAGGATGTTTGTTTTTTTACATCCATTTTTTCTTTTCTGTTTGCAGAAACTCTCAACTTTTGCTCTTGAATTAGTTCCTTCCTTACAAATTTGTTCTCCAGAACATCATTTAAGCACCATAAGTTACTTGAAAGGTTAATTTAACAGCAATTCAGAGGATGAATATCCAGTTCTCATTAAGAGGCGAATTTAAACTTCTCTGGAAATTGCTCAACCCTTTGTCCTAGACATTTGTCCTGAAAATATGCCCCCAAGGTATTTTCCATGTTTTCAACATATTTTTTAGTTCATTTCACAAATAACATATTTGGGAATTTTTTTTATGTCATTACTGAAAATACAATTCTCAAATTCTATTGATTTAAAACAAATCTTTAGCACGAAATCATATTGTAGAGCCCCAAAATTGTATCTCTCATTTTGTTGATGATATTCACACTATTAGCATTTCTTAATGGAACTAAACTTTGACAAATCATCTATTAATAGATAATTATAACTTTTTTACTACATACCAATGGATCTAAAATATCAATATAAAATATTTTCTGTACATTTGCTATCTAGATTGCTAATTAATAGGCAGTACTTGAGATCATTTAGATTTATTACAAATGTCACAATTTTTTACCATTTTGTTTACAATAACATTTTAACCATAATAACATTAATAACCAGGTCTTTGTTTAAAACAACCCCTTATTATCGGTGTGTGATGATAATTAGATAACATAGGAAATACATTTTTTTGGCAAATAGATATGAAATTGGTCATTATTTTGTCAGTCTCTCTTTTTTCTTCTTTATTGTGCATCAGCTTATACCTACTTTTATTCCCTAGTTAGTAAATATCTTTTCAAATTCTCTTGCAAGTTAATCGGTAACAAAAGATTTAAATATATTTTCGTGTAATCTATCTATGTTTAAATTCAATTCTACTAGGTATTGGTCCTACGATGAGATAAATTTAGGATCGTCTTTTTTAAAACCTTTTTAATTTCCTGGTCATTTTTTTCTATGCTTTTATCTACTGACCTTAATTTTAGTTTAAAAATTAATTTATCGTTAGCCAACAAATCATTAGACATCTTTGATTTAAATTATAAACAATTTTAATCAAGAACAAATAGTTACATCTTATTTACTTCTTCCAGGAGGCGTCCAGCTTCAGTTGTAGCCGATGGCCTGATGTCCATGATAAATTGTCATAGCAGTTTGTTAGAATAGTATTAATGTCCAATCCCTCTATCCTTAAAAGGTCCCTGGTCAGATTTGGATAACAGCACTTAATGAGGATGTGCTCCAGGTCTTCTTCAGTTAGGCATAGGGCGCATTCTGGTGATGCCGGGGAACCGGTAAAGATATGCCTGGGTTAAAATGTGTCCAGTCCGAACTCTGGCTGCGAAAGTACATAGACTTCTCTTGATTCCTCTATACATGTCTTCTTTTGCCGGTTCATTCTGAAGGTTAAATAGGGATCGACCGACAGGACATCATGACCATTCCTCAGTCCACTTTCTCCTGAAAAATCGCTCTGCAGACTTTTGACAATATAAGAGGGAGTATATATATATCTCCGTCAGCAGGTTGCATTGCTGAGGCCAATTTTGCTACTTTATCAGCTTCTTCATTCCCTCTCAACCCGCAATGGGCAGGGATCTACTGGAAGATTACCCTTTTGCCCTCATCTTGCAACATCACAATTAACCTCCTCAATTCAGCAACTCTAAAGTTACCTCTAAATTCAGCATAGTTATCTCTTGAAGTTTTAAAACAATTTATGTACAACTTAAATTGAATTAAATTCACTATAAAATAGAGTTGTGCAATTTATGACAATTTGCATCGATCTACATGTTACCAAGCTAGCAAAGTTTGGACATTTCAAAGCTTATCTGAGAAAATTTAACAGTTTTACATTTTGTTTATAATAAAATATAGATATAAACATTCACTAGTATAAATTGCTAATATGTTTTAAAATTGGTTAATTGGTTTATAATTTTGAAATATTATACTGTTGCATCTTTTTTTTATAATGTTCTGGGATGTGGAATATTTGCTGATATCTTTTATTAGAGACAAAAACTATAGATTAAACTTTTCCTTAGACAAAATAAAACTCTGTTTTTAAACCAACTCAACTTCCTAAGCAATAGTAAAAAAAACTATTAATCTTCAACTAATTGTTTGAACAATAATGATAACTTATGCAAACAATCAGTTGTACAAATTGATTACACTGATTTACATATCAAACAAAAGAAAGAAACATAAAAAGGCCTTAATCTAAATATGTTGCAACCAAATAAACATTTTTTATTTCTCCTCTCTCTCTCTCTCTCTCTCTCTCTCTCTCTCTCTCTCTATATATATATATATATATATATATATATATATATATATATATATATATATATATATACACTGAATGAGGAGGAAATATATTTTTAGTGTGAGCACATACTTCTTATTTTGGAGTTGTGGGATTCCTGATAATCACATTTTTATGGTTTGGAAATAGGTCACAGTGCACACCATATCTAGGTTAGCAATACACCGTAATTGCTACTTTTAGATTAGTCATCCACCTACATAATTATTTCAAAATGTTATCAGTAAATTGGAGTAACAAGTGGATTCCTACTAAAATTATTCATATATGATAATTTGAAACAAAATAGGCGTATACTTGTATATAAACTGTTATTAAGCCTTCCTAAAACACAATCTTGAAAAAAATTGTTTTAAAATGTATTATATTGAAATTATTAATATACAAACCTTCATTTCTGTTAGGAATATTTCTATATGTTTGAGTACAGTTTTCTGCATTCCCTAACAATTCAATATTCTCCTTTGTTGACGCGTTTCGGAGTAAAACTCTACTCAAACATATAATATATTAATTTAAATAAATCCTAATCACCGTATTAAACTGAAAACGTTTAATGTTGAAGTCACATGACTTAATAGACGTAAAAGTAGATTGAAATTGTAGTCTATAGGTTTGTATAGATGTACAGAAATATACTGATTAAAAGTATTGATTTTATGACTTTAAAAGTGTCACAACGAGACACCTAAAAAGTTGTTCTACCAAAAAAATTTGAATACAAATATGTTCAGTGTCAATACCTTGAATTCACTGTATTATGATTTATTGAAATATAATTATTTTTTTCTTAACTGATAATTAATGTTGAATAACAATACTTAACTTGATAATCAGAGAGTAACATAGCTACAACTACTGTTAGTTTAGAAAGAAATATTTCTCATCACTTGAATTTAATGAGAATGGCCAAATTTTGCACTTAGTTATATGAAATGTTTATACTTCATTATCATTATGTTAATTGTAACAAAATTAATTGAAATATACATTATTATATTTATTAATAAGTAATTAATATTAAATAATATTAATACTTTAGTTAATACTTCAATATTAATACATATAAGATATAAAAAAAGCTGTTGATGAAATTATAAGTGCGTAAATCTGTATATAGCTAAATATCATCAGAAGAATTACAGGAACCAAGAGTCTTTCCTCATTCTAAAGGTCGTAGATGTGCATATAGAAGTTTTCTTTTAAAAAATGGATATAATGTTTAAAGACAAAATTACTGTCGTAATAAGCTGTGGTAGGAAAAGCTACCTAATTTTATCTGCTCCATGTCATTACATTTGTGTCATTAATTATGATGCGGTTGACAAACCTATAATAAATTGTAGAAAGGTAGTACTGGACCAAATGGTGGATAACTTCGATTTTTTTTCTTTTTTCACATATACTAATAACAATACGTTATATAATGAGAAACATGACCATTTCAGTTGCAAAATATAAATACTGCTTAAATACTACACAAATTATGGTGGCGTAAACATAATCTCACTTTACAACACAATACTGTAACAAATAATTCTGTATGTGTAACCACACTCTATCACTCTACATAACCATATAGTTATATACCTATATTAAAATATATGACTGAAGTATCTAGTTGAATAGATTTTGTTATTTAAAAAAAAAACAGGGTATTCTGTAGTATTTGTTCCCTGTATCTCCACATGCACCATTATTGTGCCTACGTTAACTAAAGGTTAGTTTAAAGTGCATCAAACATAACCTTACTTTATAAGATTATACCTTAAACTATAACAAAATATTTTTGTAAGTATAAACACTCTCTCTGTTGCACTACATTAGTATATTCAAGTATTAAAATACATACTTTGTTAACTTTTATTTATAAATAGTATTATTAGGTTATTAAATTTGTATTAGCTTTAGACATATTAGATTTTATTTTTGTTGACTATTAGCAAATTTTGATTTTTGTAATTAATAACTGAATAAACGAGTTTTGACATTTTTTACAGTGAACAAATTTTTATTTTTTAACCAATTCATTTCATACACAATACAAATCATAAATTAATACAATATGCTACATAGCTTAGCTATTTGGGTAGGCTTATTGAGTCTCTTTTTCCAGTTAACAATGAGGTTAAAATAACACTATACAAAGTTATTAGGGAAATCTTTAATTAGATCCAAAGCCATGGCTGAAAAGATCTTTTTAATTACATATATCAAACAAAACTAAATTATTTCAACTAATATACACCTAAGTATGATATGGGATAAGCAACATTCTTTTAGTCCATTACAAATCTAAGCTATTTAGAAACTAAAGTCCACTTGTAGTAGCTGTCTTGTTCCTAATATTAAACAAGTCCCTCAAGATAAATTATTTAACAAAGTTCATATACTCGTATCTTGGCTCAAATTAGAGTCCAGATTCTTTATTATTTGGGTGGATTAATAAAGTTTATCTTTGTTGAGAATGATTAATTAAATACAGTAATTAGATTTGATCTCAGGCAATTGGATGATGGATGCCTTTGGTTCTGGTGGATTCTTTATGTATACATATTTTTCAGTCTTTCTTACTCTGGCTCAGTTTCTTTTATTAATGATGTATAATATAGACATTTCTTAATTATTTTACACTTTTGACACCTGAAATAGTATTCTTTCTTAGTTAAATTCTGCTCCCCAGTAGCAGAATGGTCTTTGTATGTATCCCTCTGAGGATGGTTACTTGGTAACTGAAATGTTCGTAAGGTTAAACTGAAAAAGTATTGTGGTTAAGAGGTTTTTGTGTATTTATTATTAAATTCAACCACGGTATATTCCTAATAAATAGTAAATTCCAATTGTTTAACTTCACTGATTAATTAATTGATTAACTTCACTGATTCTATTTGATTAAATTACACAGATATACTTTAATAATGTTTTATTACATAAATAATATACTAAATACAAAAATCTGTATGGGGCACAGTAGGGTAATTATAATAATTAAACAACACTAACCCTTGCTACAAATAATTAGACACCCTTGATGTACATTTCACTAATACTGTTAGCATCATCAGAAGGTTATGAACATGGAAATGTACATCAAGGTTGTTTAAATATTTGTAGCAAGGGTTATTGCTGTTTAATGTTTTAATATAATAAATGTATAAAATTTGATGGTTATTATATTAAATATTTTAATACGAAGTAAATTCTACCAGACTTTTGGCTGATAGGTTGGAGTTATTATATATTGTGTATTGGAATTTATTTAATTTTGTAGCCTCAGTTTATTGAGTTGTTTTATTTTTAAAAAATTGAAATTAATAGAGTTAATTAATATTCTAACTAATTATTCTTCATTATATGAATAGAGTTTTTGTACAGTATTGAAGGTTATTTTGTTAAAATAGATTTACAAACAAATAGATTATAAACTCTCTGAATATACAATCACTAAAGTGAATGTGTGGTCCATCCATTTCCTCATGCGCATGAGTAAACATTGAGTGTATGAAAAGTCAAGTCAACATTGAAGATTGCCTTGTACAAAATCTGTCCCTTTATCATGCATACATATTTAATACTAAAAGATGTCCTGGCTAATTGAGTCATAAGTAGTGATGTAAAATTCCCAGGAATTTATACTTGAGGGAAAGTTCCCAAGGAATATTGACATATTCCCAAAATTCATAAATTCCTGGGAACTTATGGTCTTCTCTTAAAGGCATAGGTCAGTGGACACCACAACATTTTTTTTAAAATCCCTTAGAACTGTTACTATTTATTAGGAATATACTGTGGTTGAATTTAATAATAAATACACAAAAACCTCTTAACCACAAACTTTCTTTAATTTACCCTAATGTACATTTCAGTTACAAAGTAACCATCCTCAGAGGGATAACATACAAAGACTGGGGGTCTTTGAAAGAGTCTTTGTATGTTATCCCTCTGAGGATGGTTACTTTGTAACTGAAATGTACATTAGGGTAAATTAAAGAAAGTTTGTGGTTAAGAGGTTTTTGTGTATTTATTATCCCTTAGAACTGATCTATTAATATGAACACAAATCAATTTATAAAGAGTTATATTAAAAAATAAAAATTATTTAATTTTAAAATTTTGATACTTGTTTATTTTAACAGTAAACTGGCTGCGTTCATGTTTGAATGTTATTGAATACCACATGATTGCTTGGTGGATCACTATAATGTTTTCTAGTATCAATGAAAATAATCAAATTTTTAAACTTGTTACAAATTCTTGTATATTTGTTATAAAATAGTGCAAAATACTCCAAATTACTAATAGGTCATTTTAACAAATTAAACTTTAAATCCAAAGTATTTACATTCTTAATAATTTTGATTATTTAATTTGTATTTGATATCTTCACTATTTGTTCAGATCAGGTCTTGCAAGAAAAAGACAAATATGTCTGTATTAACACTTTATTTGCTATAAATTATTGAATACATGAGTGTAGTTAATAATTAGTTTCCATTATCTTCCATCGTCCAAATTCATTCTCATTTTCTTCCTCATTCATTCCTAATCTAAATTCCTCTTTATCTTTATTTTGGGCCTCGGTCTCATAATCAACCGAGGCCGCTCTCAAAATTATGGTTAAAATAAAACTTTTTGGGATGGTATATCACAATATTTTTGATTATTTGGCTTTGTTATTGATCATTTAGAACCAATTAAGGTTCTAAAACAAACAATTTCAAAGACAAAAATAAACCCTATTTAAATGAGTTTATTCCATAAATTCCCTCGTTTTGGGAACTTATAAAGCCTTCGGGAAGCTCCCTGAAATATTCCCATTTATAAATTCTCTTCCCATTGGGAATATTCCCGGCTCACATCACTAGGCATAATCAAAGACACAGTATGAATTATATTAGGTACACTCTTCAATTGGTAATATAGAGGCAGGCCAGGTCGCGATTTTGCAGTGTTAGTTTTAAGCCGTTTAGAATTTTGTCATAACAGCTGTAGTGATTGGCTCATGTAACCAATCGCTGTTTCAAATTAGGTAATGAGGACCCTTATTATTTAAGTACGTTCTTTCATTAAATTTTGTTCTATCTCTTACATATTGTTTCTATTTAAAACTTGTCTACGACGTGATGGAGATAACACTTTCATTGTCATTATACAGAATACAAAACGAACGCTGCAACTTAAAATGAATCCATATACTGTAAATAATTTCATAAGCCAAAATTGTAAGGTCTTGGAAGGTTGTACAGAGCTGGGAGATAGCTCAAATTAAAGGTATTGACACGAAGGAGCAGGGAAAATATAGGGTTTTCTCAATTTACAACTCTTATATGGTTTTGAGGAACTTAATGTTACCAAACATCTCCATAAGAAATACATTGCAATGAAAAACAGCTGAGTATGATTTTGAAATACTGTATTTCAGCTGTACAAATATTATATTTTTTAGCATCTGCGTACAAATATCTTTACAGTATTAAAGGTTACACAATATCAAGATCACAGTGGTACAATATACTACAATGAAATTATTGGAAAGAACCCCAATACCACAAAAATAACAAATAAAACAACAGCGACGGCAGAGAACGATTGGTATCACTCTAGTTTGTAACTTCTTGTTTGCTAGATTGTAATAAGACCCTTTGATGATGATTAAATGTTCATTACGGTTTAATCTAAGTAACTTGTTTCATTTGTTATTTTTGTGATATTGGGGTTCTTTCCAATTTTTTCATTGTAGTATTAAAGGCTATTTAGAAAAATGAACTTGGGATTAGGTTTAGTCAATGGAGTATGTCTTATCGTACTAGATATGTTTGACAAGTGTATTAAATTAGAAATAATCACTGGTTCTGGAATAGGAAACATCATATTTTTACTAAGCATGTAATTAATACCAAATGAAAAGGGCATTTTCAATTACTATAAATAAGGCTCACGGTTAATTATTCTTAAGAGCACGGCTTCAATTGACCAAACACATGGGCAACTTTATTTTGCGCTAAGTCGAGTTGAATCTCAAGATGAATTAGAGATACATATTGAAAATAAGATTGGTAAAAAAAATCAAATTGAAAACGCATTTACAAAAAATATATTATACAGTATAAGGAAATTTCGTTATAAAAAAGAAAATTATATTCACTTTAATTTGTATTACAAAATAAAATTACTTTATAAAAGTTGATATATAAAGTAAAAGATAAATTTTGTTTCAATGTGAATAGGGGCATTTGCCCCTAGGTAATAAATAATTTTGCTAACTTGTACAAAATATTTATTTATGCGCACAAACATTTTGAAGTGGAAAATGGGACCTGTGACGATGTCACTGGTCGGGCCGAGATGCGCGGCAAGCAAGTGTGCAATTACCCATCGAAACACTTCATACTGGAGTTACACACATTCGTAAGGTTGTAAAATACTATCAAATAAAAATAAATTAATAAATTAAATTTACAACCCGAAAATAAGAAAAAACCTATCACGCCATCGGCAAACCAATTACTCCTAATCCAGAGGAAGGAGAAATCAATCGGTTTTTTGTCGTTTAGAATCGGTTGTATCCAGCAACTGGGATACGTTTCCCAGGGGAGCGCTGGTAATAATTATCCTGCCTAATCGTTCCCTTCACTCCTCTCGCCAGAAATGTTATCATTGGACACGTCAATATCATTATACTAACAGCCGCGACTCCTCGAATATAAATACAAACAAACAACGTTAAACCTAACACGCAAATGACAAACAAGACCACGAATCAATTTCGTAATGTGTCACACAAAGGAAAAATGGCGCGCAATCAAATTTGACCGGTAAAATAGCTTTACCTAGGACAGCAGCTGACTTTACCTAAAGCCTTTACCAACATTTACGCACCGCTTTATAGATAAAGTCGTAATGTATAAACTGTAATAGTGTTTAATAACCGCTACTATAATCTACACAATGGTATACAAAGGAGGGGTTTGCGTTTAAAAAAGGCCTTTTTGTTTGTTGGGACGGACAGAAAAAAGTGGCGTATGGAGAAAGTGAAGAATAGAAGAAGAGGTTGTATGAAGAAGGTGACTAATATATGTATGTAGATGGTGTATGAAGGTGATGTATAGAAGAAGGTGGTGTATGAAGAAGGTGACGGATAAATGTAAGTAGTGTATGGAGAAGGTGAAGAATAGAAGAAGGTGGTGCATGAAGAAGGTGACGGATAGATGTAGATGGTGCATGAAGGTGACGGATAGAAGACAGTGATGTATAGAGAAAGTTAAGAATAGAAGAAGATGGTGTATGAAAAAGTGACGGATGGAAGAAAGTCATGTATGAAGAGGGTGTCCGATAGAAGAAGGTAGTGTATGAAGAGGGGACAGATAGAAGAAGATGGTGTATGGAGAAAGTGACGTATAAAAGGTGGTGGCGAATGAAGAAGGGGACGGATGGAAGAAGGTGGTGTATGAAGAAAGGGACGGATGAAAGAACGTGGTGTATGAAGAAGGTGACGGGTGGAAGAAGGTGGTGTATGAAGAGGGTAACGGATGGAAGAAAGTGGTGAATAGATTGAGGAGATGTATGGAGAAGGTGACAGATAGAAGAAGGTGGTGTATGAAGAGAGTGACGGATAGAAGAAGGTGGTGTATGAAGAAGGTGACGAATAGGAGAAAGTGGTGTATGAAGAAGGTGACGGATAGGAGAAGGTGGTGTATGTAGATGACCTGGTTACAAATAAACATACCACGCGCTATCTCACAAAATAATATTTTGGCGTTTAAGTTCGTGGCAGCTAACGAAAACGTTGCTAAAACACCAGTTTGGACGCATGTGATTAAACGCTTACAGCGTGTAACAGTTTTAACACAAGAACTGGCTGCCAACTTCACTGGCGGGTAATTGTGAGTTTCATAGTGGTGATAATCGCCTCTTAAGGGTGATTAACTACTGTATATCGATTTTGCTGGGGAACGACCTATCGCTTGATAGCGACTTGTTTATAAAGCGATCTATTGAACACTCGTGTGAACCGTTGTATATCTTTCAAAGAGCAGTAAGTGTGTCGTCCCCCAAGCCTGGCCAGTCTGAGCGCGCGAATCAGCGCTGTAGTGCGAGTTCGCATTCCATTGTATATAATATCAGTTTTATAGCGTCTGCCGACGCTGTCCGATTTCTAAACTTTGCTTCAATGGTTGCCTATTGTAGCAGTGTTCCACCGATAAATTCCTTTCACACATGGATTTATTGATGGTTTCTTCCCATGTTAGTCTGGGTCTTCTCTTTCTTCTTCTCTCCGGTGGCGTCCATTCAATAGCAACCTAGAAATCTTCCCTCCGACATCCTCTTTACGTGTCCGAACCATATCCACTGTCTCCTCCGAATCTTCGCTACGACTGTCTGCTTCTTGTCTATCATGTCTCTAATGCTTTCATTTGCCCTATATTCTCGTCTAGAGATTTGACATGATCTCTTAAGACCTACCATTTCTACTGATCTCTTGTCTGGTTGAGACATTACCCACGTTTCTGACCCGTACGTGGATCACATGCGTAGTAAAAATCCTCTTTATTTTCTATATGGTGTTATATAATCTTTTTCCTGCCCTCTTGTTACTCCTTCGTTCTTCCATATTCCATTCAGTCTTTTTACTGCTCTTCGTCTCTGTCCCACTCTATGTTTTATTTCTTCTTTTTTTATTACCTGAATAAAGTAGCATAGCCTATACGTTAAAACAGCTGTTCTACCATATAACCTAGAACATAAAATCAGCTGTTTTGTGAAATTATGTTATTATTTTTTGAAGCCGAATGGGACGAAATAACTATATTGCATACCTTGCCTCTTTTGTAAAAAGTTTTTCTCGGATATGAAATTAAAACTAATATTAAATTTAATTATTAATTAACAAAATAACTATGTTACCTTTTGTAAAAAGATTTTCGCCCTAAAAAAATATAATTAATTTAATAAATTTAATAAATGAATTAATATTTGAAAAATCTTTATTACCACCGTCATCCACTACAAGTTTTAAAAAATCTGTTTGAACTTGAGTGGATGAATAAACATTATTTTATTAACGACAGAAAATTTGAACAATATATATATATATATATATATATATATATATATATATATATATATTAAATATGGTGATATGTTTTCTTGTAATATAGTTAATAAATTAAAAATATTTCAAAAACAAGAATACTTTTAATGAATAAATATATTCATTAAAAGTATTCTTGTTTTTGAAATATTTTTAATTTATTATATATATACAGTATATCCATAAGACTATTTCGATTCGGGTTTTCAGTTCCTTCTATATAGAAGGAACTGAAAACCCGAATCGAAGTAGCCTTATGGATATTTTCTCAGCCTGTGTAGTTACATCCCCTGTTTACAGAAGAGACACTTAGGTTCAGTAATACAAAAAATGTCACAAAATAAAAAAAATCAACAACAATGTAACGACACGAAAAATAAAAGAAGAATATGAAAAAGAGGCACGCAAATCATAATAAAAAGTAACTAAAATAAAAATTGTTTTTGTTGACGCAAATAGGAATTGACTTACAATTTTTTAAAAATATTGTTTTAGTTTTATGACATATCCGAATACATTTGTTTGCAGTGAATTTGTGGAAATATTTTACAGTAACATTTGTATGTAGGTTATACGGTAGACTACATAGGTTACAAACACGATGTAAAGAAAAACAATGAGGGAATAAGTTATTAGATGTGCCATTCAATAAAAAAAACTATAAAGAACTGGATACTATTTTTCAAATTGCAAAGATTAATGGCTACAACAAAGAAGTAATAAGAAAGTTATTTAGACAAATTAAGGCAATAAGAAATTAAATAAAAAAATCCTGGAAAAGAAATAGAGACATAAACTAACTAAATTTTTATATTCGGGAAAAGAGGTCTATAAAGTAAAAAGAAAATTGAGGAATATAATATAAATGTTGGAATGACAACTAACAACATATCAAAGAACAACTTGAAAGATAATTTTGGAGAGGAAAGATAAATTTAGTAAAAACGGGGTTTATAAAATGCAAAGTAACGTGTTGGACAAACGGGACGAACATTTCAAACCAGATATAAAGAACTCATGAAATCTAATTACAAATAAATACAAACTCTTGAACCACAAACACCTTATATTTATGTCCTAAGAAAGGGTTAATCTTGTTGTAATTTCCTCTGGCAATTATCGCTTTGGAATCGAAATGTCATCAGGACATGATGTTTTAAAGGTTTTATTTATTTATAATTAAAAATTATACCACAGTTGGTCCAAGTTATTTTAATAACGCATAAGGTTGTTTTAAATTTGAAAGGAATTATTCGAATTATTGAAACAAATTATGCTTGGCGTTTGTTTAAAGAGAGCCATACGCGGAAGAAATAAGGCAATGCAAATATTACATTGTGCAAATACAGGAAAGCACTTTTTTTTGTCCAAATGGAAAAAATAGTTTGAAAAATGTATGCTTCACGTTTTATTTAATTATTTATTATATTATTCTCTAGTTCATAATAAATAAAATGACATAATACAAGACGGTTAATCATAAGTTTTATTTGTTATATTTTTAAAATTCTGCAAACTGAAGTAGCCTACCACTAAGTGATTTTTTAATTACCAGTTCCAGGGTTAATGTGTCTGGCATTAATCTGTTATCATAACAATAGAGCCCCTTCTATTGTTTGATTATGCTCCAGTCACGCATATCTCGTAATTCCTCGCAGCCGACAGTTTGACACTATTTGTCCAATGAATCGATGTTTCTTATGGTTTTGGGGCTGTTATTTGTGTAGTTTTATGTGTTTTAGTTGCACGTATGTAGAAAGCACTAATTAGTTTTAACAATCCGGTCCTCTATCCGAGATATTTGATACTCGGCACAAATTTTAGGCATTTACAATATAGGCTGTCAACATTTAGTAGTTTTGTTTCCTATAGTTTGGTATTGTGTATAATAAATACTTGTTAAATGTCTATTTTTCAATTCCTGCTAACTCTCTCTCTCTCTCTCTCTCTCTCTCTCTCTCTCTCTATATATATATATATATATATATATATATATATATATATATATATATATATATATATAGTTCAAATTTTCAATCGATAAAATACTTGTAATGGATGACACTTGATGTTGATACAGTTTTTTCAAATATTAATTCATTAATTAAATTGAATGAATAAATTTTAATTTTATATGGGAGAAACATTTCACAAAAT
This sequence comes from Prosapia bicincta, assembly GCA_036971475.1. Taxonomy (NCBI): domain Eukaryota; kingdom Metazoa; phylum Arthropoda; class Insecta; order Hemiptera; family Cercopidae; genus Prosapia; species Prosapia bicincta. Next base: position 326,326,513 of record JBAIZL010000002.1, on the reverse strand, counting down.
GGGTAAGGTATGCAATATAGGTATCTCGTCTCATTTGCTTAAAATAAGTGATAGCATATGATTTCATAAAACAGCTGATTTTATGTTATAGGTTATGTATAGAAAAATAGCTGATTGGCGCATAGGTTATGTTACTTTATCTATATTAATTGTAATTTAACAAACAGTAAATTATATAAAAATTTTCTTTAACCTAGATAGGAATTGCCTTTGAACAATATTTTGTTTATATTGCTTGTTGTTACTGACAACATTAGAATGTTTACAAAGTTGCACATACGACTTTTCTGACTGTGTTAGTTTTTAAGGAAGGATTTAGTCTCTTTTCTCTGTGATGAGTTACCTCGTTGTGTGTAAGTTTATACAACACAGTTGTTTTCACTTACGATTCTCGAGACAGTAATATATATGAGATGCGTAGGAGGGGAGTTTGCCGGTTGGTGGAGGTGGAAGGCCAGGCAGTTGGCTACCCCTCTCGGATTTAGTCACAGTAGTGGACAGTGGCGTAGATGACAACCCTGCAATGCCACAGGCCAAGGAGCGCGCCGCTGGGGTGGATGGCTTAGAATTTTATTTACAAGCTACCCAGTTTCATCACGTCCGTAACTTGTAACCCTTGGGCCAAACGAAACTGTAGGAACGCATTCATGTTTTAAACCACTATACAAATCTATCTTTACGAATTTAGAGTACGGGCATTACTAGTAAATACTATATTTAATTTCGGTAATTATATTTAGAAAAACTTTCCAAGTTAGATAGGTGAGGCTTTATATTGCTATTAGTCAGCTTTATGAAATAATTTCTAAAAACTGACTTCTATGTGAAAGCTGAGATAAAAATTACCTTTACCGGGAATTTCTACAAGAGTATTAGCGTTAGTACCGAGACAGGTTTCCCAATCCCATCTACGACAAATTAACGACGCTACGCAGCACTGTATGTACAGTATATATAGCCTATACGTATAGGTACATGAGGGTTGGAGGGGAGTTACTAGAGGTGATAGAGGCGCTGTTGTGCGAGGGGGCGCTGGGGTTGTTATCTATGCCACTGTAGGCGAAAAGGTCCCATTGGTTGTGACGAACCGATAAGTATGACAGCAAGTAGTCAGCATGATCACCCCACTCTCTCCCAAGTAAGCAACTCCACATCGGCCGAAAACACGTCCCTTGCTAAGTCTCGTGAGAAATAAAGTGACTAAATTGTAAACTTCCATGACAATTACAGCAATATTGCTACTATATCTACAGCAAGTATTAATGGCGAGCCTTTAATGTACTTACTAGCTTCTCTCTAGAGTATTATGATGATGACCATAGTAGATTCCTCTGGGTAGCTCCTCCACATCGTATTTTCGCAGTAGCGTCTTTTGAGTAGCTCCTTCACATCCTATGACTATCGTAGATTCCTCTGGGTAGCTCCTTCACATCCTATGACTATCGTAGAGTCCTCTGGGTAGCTCCTTCACATCGTATTTCCGCAGTAGCGTCTTGTGAGTAGCTCCTTCACATCCTATGATCGTAGTAGAATCCTTAGAGTAGCTCTTTTTCATCGTATTTTCGCAGTAGAGTCTTTTGAGTAGCTCCTTCACATCCTATGATCGTAGTAGTGTCCTCTGAGTAGCTCCTCCACATCGTATATTCACGGTATAGTCCTCTGAGTAGGTCTTTCATATCTGATGACCATAGGAGAGGCAGGAAGGTATTAAACTCCGTCGTGGCCCAAATCGCCAAGGCTGCATTAAGCGATACTTCTGCACGTTGGCATAATTGCGGCTAGTGCCGGCTAATTGAAGCCTGTAATAGTTGGAGGTAGGGAAAATGATCACTTAAAAAATATAATTTGTACGTCGGTGCCCGATCGTGACTCTCTCCTCCCCATGAAATGCGCACGGCCCAGACCACTAGGAATACTTTGTCACTGTCTTGAGCTACACAATTACACAGAAAGTTTCATTGCGGTAAAGCTCCAGTGACCGTGTGCGCGTGTATTGTCGAATTTAGCGGGTAATATGTGTCATTCTATGAACCGTCATTACTATAAATAATGCATTCATAACAAGCAAACATTGAGGGCGTTACTTTCATGGGGTAACTTTAGCTCGTCGTTTGTCGAGTATTAGGACCATGTCTCTTGCTTGTACAGGCGTATGTGTGTGTGTGGGGGGGGGTCTTGAAATCTCAAAGCTTATCATTGACAGATAATTACAAAACCGATTTTATGCCAATAGCAATGAACGAGCGAACCTTTTCGGAGCACAAATCCTATCGGTCACATTTCTCGCACTGACAAAGAAATATTGTTTCTAGGAATCAATATCCGATTGTCGACTACTACTCCCACTGTTGTCATATTTCAAGCAATCAATACAAGATGTGGCAACTGCGCATCACGAAAAAATCAACACTCACGCAGTATAAGCGAATGTACCGGTGTCATATGTTTGCTGGACTGGGTTAATTCAGAATACACAGGTAATGTGAGGGACTAGGGCGGATCTGGGGTGCGGCGAGGGGCGATGTGAGGTCTCTTTTTAGTCTTTTTCGAAATTAAAAAAAAAATCAGTAATTTTTTAAAGTAATCTACCTGTTATGAAACAAATGTCTAATTATTTAAAGTTATTATAAGGATATTTAAATAATAAAAGTAGTAATACAAACAAAAATTGTTTAAAGTCATTCCTACTTAGGCCAACAAAGAAAAATTTCATTTTAGTTACAGTTTATTTAATTATTACAAATAATATAAATAAAGTAAAATATCATATGCGTTTAAAACAGCTGTTATACCACATAACCTATAACATAAAATCAGCTATCTTATGAAATCATATGCTATTCCTTATTTTAAGCCAAATGGGACGAAATAAAAAGTATATTGCATACCTTGCCCCTTTTTGTGAAAAATTTGATTCCCATATTAAACTAAAATTAATTCGTTAAATAACTAATGAAAAAATGTATTAACATAAAGTGTCAACCCCTATAAGTTTGAAAAAATGTATTTGAACTTGAGTGGATGAATAAATAGTATTTTATTAACGACTGAACAAGATATATATATTGAAGCTTTGCACATTGAGGTATTTTAAGGTCATTGTTTACGCTTATTAGCTCATACATTATTTACAACTCATATAAAACGTACCTTTAACTCAAATCCTTCTATTAGTTCATACTTCCTCCCTCTCTCTCCTCCCCCCTTCTCTCTCTCACTCTCTCTCTCTCTCTCGTATATATTGACTGTGCGAAACTCCGTTTCGATATGGCTGCATATTTGGGAAGTAAAACTACAGAAGGGCCCTAAAGTAGGCTAGCTTTATAACAGGGGGTGGTCTCTTTAACGTAGAGATAACACTATTATTCCTTGTAAAACTTTTTCCTGACTTCTGCATCTATCCACCAGTAGAATAAATTCGTTTAGATATGAGGCCTCATTTTCTTTCCGTTGTATCAGATATCCATATTAGATGGAAAAGGAGAAAAGTAAGTTTAAATGCTTTAAAGTTTAAAATTTATTTTATTTTAAATAACAATGACTCGTTTAAAAAAAAAGACATTATGGACATCAAATAAAAACTAAAAAACGGAAAAATTACGTTTGAAAAAACCTTATATGAGACTCTTCTCCATATTTCCATTTACTTACAACTATTCTAACTTTAATAATTCAATTCCTCTTATTAGTTCACTCTCCCTATATATATATATATCAACATCCTCAGGAATTACTAATCAGATTAGTAATTCCTGAGGATGTTGGAAATGTCAACCAACGAAAAGCTTTGAGTGTATTATTCAATAAATTATTCCTGTAATTAGTGTATATTATTTAATGTTAAATATATATATATATATATATATATATATATATATATAATCTTGTTCAAATTTTCAATCGATAGTGAAATACTTTTTATCTATCCACTCAAGTTCAATTACATTTTTTTAAAGTTGGAATGGATACAAGTGATGTTATAATAGTTTGTTCAAATATTTATTCATTAATTAATTTTAATAATTAATTTCGCTTTCTATTTTGCCATTGGATATCGTGATATTTTTATACTTAGTTATATTAATTATAATTATTAAAAAAAAATAACTTGACTAAAATGAAATTTTTCTTTGTTGACCTAAGTAGGAATTGACTACGCGCGCCAGAACTTTTGAAATGGATTTTAAAGTAAGAAGAAATTAATTCACTCATTTCCTTAACTTGTGCTAAAACCTTAAGCGTTAGAATGGCGTAATGTGGAGTTTATTCTGTGAATACTCTGTGTCTGGCTACCCTGGAGTCAGCGCTACCTGCGGCCACTCTGTAAACCTCCCTACTCGGGACCGTCTCGCAATCAAGTCCTCTACTGGTCATCCTACTACGAGCGTATAATTTTGTTTCCAATTCCTTCTATTAGCTCACACTCTCATTATATATATCTTGTACACATTTTCAGACGTTAATAAAATACGGTTTTATTCATCCAGTAAAGTTCAAATACATTTTTTTAAAGCTGTAATGGATAACACGATGTTAATACAGTTTTTAAAAAATATTTATTCATTCATTAAATTTAAAAAAGTTGATGGTTCGGTCGGATTCGAACTGAATGATTACATGTTTATAATCCACCATTTTGGGACTGAGCCAACTTTCCCATAGCTAGAAAGATGTATATAAAACTATAAGAGAAAGGTTCCTTGCAATAATGAAGCACTACATGGATAGAATGAGAAATTATAGACCACCATCAGCTTCATAAATTAGAAACGCATAGAAGCGAATAAATAGTAACAAACAAAAATAATAGTTACTATTTGTTAGGAATATACTGTGGTTGAATTTAATAATAAATACATAAAAACCAATAAATAATAAAAATACATATAAAGACTGTCTTGTCTTGTATGATATCCCTCTAAGGATGGTTACTTGGTAATTGAAATGTACATAAGGGTAAAATAAAGAAAGTTTGTTGTTAAGAGGTTTTTATGTATTTATTAAAAATAATAGACTAACATCATACACTATATAGAGAGGGAAATGGAAAATGCAAAGAAATTCGCTTTCTATTTTGCCACTTAATATAGTGATATTTATATACATAGTTATATTAATTGTAATTATTAAAAAAATTAACTAAAATAATTTTTTTTTTTTTTACCTCAGGAATTTACTTCGATTTTTTTCATATTACTTGTTTTAACATACAATTATTTTCATTATTTGAAATCCACTAGATACACTATGGAATCGATATCAAACTCGATTATGGCGTCGACTCGTTAAATTTAATTTTGGCTACTTATAGTTCTCAGATACACAAACTTCAAGACTCACTCTACGGGGGGGGGGGGGGGGGTTAAGTGTAGCATCACGGAATACGGTATTCAAGTCGAATGATCTGTACGTGAACTCGCATACATGGAAAAATACGTCGACGCAAGAAGGAAATGGACAATGTTGGGAAAGGGAAGATGTCGATGACAGCTGTGGCAGGATAATGGATCTGGACCCAGGAGGCTTGGACGATGGCAGTGAGGAGGAAGATGTCGACTTGGGTGCATCTCCGTTTAAGTTGTTATAATTTGTGGAAACATATTTTTATTACGTTAATTGAAATGAAGTGGGATTTGAAAGTACAGCCTTTAAAACCAATTATTTAGGTAAGGGAAGCGAATATACTTGTCTTGTTTGAAACATAATATAGTCGAGTTATGTCATTTTCCATAGCGGTTTAGTAGGTTTCAAATAAGCGATGCAAATAATCATATTGTGTTTTATTAAACAAATTATATACTCATACTAAGATAATCGGCAGGTGACTCATCGGCGAAACAGGTACGAGCACAGAGCACTTGATACAGAGTAGTCGAGCTGAATTCGCCATCTTGACTGGGGAAAAACCCTCCAATACCGTGCCGTGCAGCGTACAAAATGTAATAAAAACTTCCACTTAAATCAAGGTTTAAACCACTCAGAGTGGGAATTAAGTTTTGAAACTATGCAGCTATAAGCAGCATGATTCCCTCATTCAGAATATTAAATCACACAAGTAATATATTATTCAAAAGAACGTTAAATGATTAGATTTAATATGGCTCGCACTTTAAGTAATATAAAAAAGTTGGTAAGCTATAATTTTTCGTATTTGTTGGTTAGAAACGTATTGTAAGCGTAAAGTTTTGAAATAATTAGTTAGATTTTCTTTTTATTTCATGTTTGTAGGACCTTTGGTTCACTGCTAGTGAAATCGTAAAGTAAAAAGTTTTTAAACGCTCTGCGTCACATTTTCGCCGAGTACCGCAGCCCTATAATCGTACGTAGATCGCGGATTTTGTTCCTTTATACATATATTTCTAAGTATTTCTTCAATAAAATATTTTCAACTTGTGTAAATAATTACCTTTTTACATAGAAATTAAAATGTATCTAACTAGATAATTTGAAGTTTCTCTATTAAAATTATCAATTTTTATAAATGTTTTAAGATGCTAAAGATTTATTTGTACAATGGAAAAGTTATATTACAAGGCTGTTTACTCTCCGACATACACTAAAATCCAGAAAAGTATTGTGATAATAAAATATTAGAGTAAAAAATATAAATTTTGAGGTCCCCTTATCCAAAATGTGTGTATGAATGTATAGGCCTATGTGTCTGAATCCCGACATACAACAAAAATTACTGGTCCGATTTTGCTGAACTTCGAAACATTTATGTCCATTCTGTTCAGAAACGGAAAATTAATTTTGAAATATTACAAAAATTTAAAAAAAATCTATAGTTAAACCAAAAACTACTAAAAACTAAAAGTAAACTCAAATGAAAAAAATAATAATGATCCTAATAATATTCGGTAGTGCTTGTGTCAGCTACCTGGTACCGTTTATTTGTAATAACTCACCGCGTTTTACAATTTTGTGATGGGAATATTATATGAAAAAAAATTACTACTGACACTCAGGGTTTGACTTGAGGCTCGGGACTTCAGTGTACTGGGTCGGAAAGTGGAGGAGGACCGCCATCTTGGTTGGGGAAGCCTGCTTCACTGGGCCTTTAGCCACGACATCTTTATTTATATTAAGTGCTCTGTGGTTTCGAGTCGGAGGAGGGTTTATTGGGGGTGGTGGAGTTAGTCTCGACTCCAGGGCTCGGAGCACAACCAGGTCTATACAGAGTATAATTTTAAAATATCAACTTAGAGGCCATAATATATCAATCTTTATACATGTAAATGTTATGTTGGTTTGTGTACCCTTCAAATCCTCAAAACCCTGCAGCGATTGTGGTCAAATTTTGCAGTGACATACAATCCGCTTCAAAGATTGTTTCATCTATTTTTCGCGTCAGTAATATATTCGCGACCACAAGAATGTAGCTTTTTTAACGGTCAGCTGTGAACTAACAATCGCGCCATCTGGCGTGAGCGAGGGGATTTTCATCCTTAATCTTTATATATCAAAGTGACATGTTTTGTTAGTGTATGACTGCCTTAGACTAGAGAATTGCAAAATTAAACTTCTATGAAACTTATGGTTTGTTTCGTTGGTCTATTCTCATCTATGCAACCGTAATGTACTACAGCAAAGCGTGTGTAATTGCACGGTATAGCTAGTAAAATAACACGGTATAATATAATAAAACTATCAGACCCCTCCCCAGAACGTCAATACCAAACCCCCGTCATATAATATAAGTAAGTAATATAAACAAAGCTTTTTTTAAAGTAAATTCCTTCTTAGGCCAACAAAGCTAAATTTAATTTAGTTACTTTTTATTTAATAATTACAATTAATATAAATAAAGTAACATAACCTATAACATAAAATCAGCAGTTTTGTGAAATCATATGTTATCACTTATTTTAAGCCAAATGGGAAGAAATAACTAAATTGGACACCATGCCCTTTTTGTAAAAAGTTTTTCTTCCATATAAAACTAAAATTAATTTATTATAAATTTAATTAATTAATTAATATTTGAAAAAAACTGTATTAACATAAATTGTCAGGAACACAGAATCAATTAATTAGAAACGAACACAAACAGGCAATGTTATTCCTCAAAAGCTGAGGACCTATTAAATGGTGAACAAGTCCAACAACCCCGAGTGCAGAGTGACCGTCACCCGGATCTAGGTGGCCGCGGCGAACGTGTTGAACAAATCTTGATAAAGTTCATTACTTCTTGTATCTCTTGTTGCCGGTAAATGGTCCTTATTGTGACATTCAAATATTTACACACTTTAAAGTTTTAGATGTTAATTGTTATGAAAAACAAATTACTTGTTATATCCATTATTTTTCTATTTTTGGATATTGTAATATCGTTAAACTACAGTGACGTACGCAGAGAACTATTTACGTCCTAATTAATATTAAACATAATCGTTAACTTGTAACGGTTACTTCTTAAACTGTTGTTAAAATAATTTGTTATAAGAAAATCTTTAAAATCCTACCATGATTCCTTTTGTATATTAATTTGAATTTATTGTTTATTTGAACAAAAATTAATTACTATCGTTGTGAAAAATAACTAATAAAGAAATTCATGGTTACAGGGCGCTCCACCCCAGCCTGGACAGCTCAAGTTTACCATTGCAGAAACATGTGAAAGGATTAAAGAAGAGTTTAATTTCCTGCAAGCTCAGTACCATACGTGAGTACAAAGCTAAGTAGCAAGGTTGTAGACATATTCACAAGGCAGGCTATCTTACATAAAGCTTAGTTGTAGCTCTCAGTATGTCATCAGCTTTACCACAGTAACATCACACACACACACACACACACACACACACACACACACACACACACACACACACACACACACGCACACGCACACGCGCACGCGCACACGCACACGCACACGCACACGCACACACACACACACACACACACACACACACACACACACACCCCACATGCCACATTTACAAACAATTTAATACCTTTTAACAGTTTAATTTATAAATGATAATTGTTAATAACTGTAATAATGTTGAATATAGGTTAAAATTGGAGTGTGAAAAGCTAGCGAGTGAAAAAACTGAGATGCAGAGGCACTATGTAATGGTGAGTTACCTTGAAAGTTTACTTTCTAGTTATATTGTTAACTTAATTATGATAAATATTTATTTCGGAGAGTTTTAGTACATTTTTGGTGGTATATCAGTAGTATTTTATTTTTAAAATAATTTTTGCTAATAACTAGTGTAAATTGAATGTACCCTGTATGGCTAAATTTTTGGGTTTGTCTCTTATTCATTTTACTTAATGGTTCTCATTATTTTAAAATTGGTCACTATTCAAGTATTAAAAAATTTCCTCCATTTGTTAGTTTAACAAAAATATCAACCTAAATTAGTCAGGCAAGCTTCGGTATGGTTCAATACATTATTATCAACCAAGTTATCAATAACTCTAGAAAATACTAGGGGATACAGCTCTCCAAAAGTAAAAGCCCTTTAAATTTCATCTTTATGGAATGACGATTACAAATAGCAGAATTCAATTTTTAGTATCTGCTTACATGAAGTATAAAATTTGGCATTTTAGGGCAACATTTGGTATGTACATAGATTATATGGAGGCCACTAATTAGGTACCTAGTAATGTTGTATAAAATTACAACCAAATCCATTCTGACTGGATACTTCATAGGTAAACAAATTAACTTGAACTAACACGCAAATTAAGTGTGGAAAACATGCTAACGTTAGGCTATGTTAAGTTTATTTATTCACATTTTAGTTGGGACTACTTTTTTGGGCATGCAGTAGCACTAGGGTGCTGCCACTACGTCTAGACATAATATACCTTTAAAGTATCCAGCCAGGATGGATTTAGTTGTAATTTTATACAACATTACTATATACCTATTTAGTGGCCTCCGTGTAATATTAAGTACCCAACATTTTTTGTTAGAGTATCTGGTACTGTACAGAATAGTTAGTTTGTCGAAGTTCTGTATCTCTACTAACTATTTTTTGAGCATAGCTTGTTAAGTTGTGCCAGTTACAAATAAAAGATGTACACAAATTCACAAATTAACTTACAACTGAGAGTAAGTTAAGAGTTTGTGTACATCCTTTATTTGTTATTCTATATTTCTGCTCAAATTTATGTAATCCCAGATTCACTTGATTGACTTTTGAATGTTTGAGCCTCTCAGGTTTATTGGCCGGACTTAGGATGTCCAGTTGAGAATTTTTACCAAACTGTGAATAATTTGTAGAAATATTTAACTTACAAAAGGATAAATTTATCTGATAAGGAAAAATTCTGTTGCACAAACACATTGTCTCAGTGCGAGACAGCATTAGACTCCTTTGTTACTCTGTGTCTACTCCTCAAACATTGGAACTCCGAACTACGATCGAACAATGACATTACAACATCCTAGACATATATTCAAGTACATTTTTCAACCTTTCCTAACATTACAATATTTTTCTTTATTGGTGTATTTTGGAATGATTGATTCCATTTTTAAAACTCAAATAGTTGCCTACCGTTCCCTCAAATCTTGAGTAAGTGTTAGCCACACTTCCACCACTTGCAGACCTCGCTTCCAATTGGTGCACGTCTACTCTCGACTCCCGTGTTTAGCTAATTGACAATTTTAAACTTTTGAAAATAACATCCAACTGTGTATTTAGTTTATTTATTACATCTTTTTAAAAAACTTTTCTTTATAAATTTTTAAAATATTCAAATGTCATCTTTATTAACATTATTAACAATAGGTGTAGAGGGTTAGCTTCCTAAAGGAAACGAATGTTTTGAAACGCGTCAGCAAGTAAGCAATTACGTAATCACTTAGTTAAGTATTTTTAAAATTAGTTTAATCAGTGAATTCAGGATGTTTACATCAAGCAACTTCAAATACTAACAAGTTAAATTTTCATTGTATTTTTCCTTTTTGCAGTGTATGGCTTGTCCATAGTAAAATATTATGTGTGTTTAAATTATTATTTGTTCAAAGTGTTGTAGATATATTTCTGACATGACAGATGATATGGGTGATCCCATAGGGAGTCCAGTTGTTTGTTTATAGTATTTATTGTTAAATTGGAAGTAATTTTGGTTACATATGTGTTTGTACTCAGAGAAAAACTAGAAAACAATGACTACTTAATATTAAAATCAGATAAAACAAACACACCAGTAATAATAGAAAATACCAAATACATCAATTCAATAACTAACCACATAAAAGAAAATAAATACGAACAAATCCCAGACCCAACTAACAAATACCTTAATATAATAAAAAACCTAATAGTCACACACAGAAATACCCTAAACTATAACAATAAATTAAAATACCACATAAGACTTTACCCATTCAAACCATGTGCACCAATATTAACTGGCATACCTAAAATCCACAAACCCAAAACACCATTTAGACCACTAATAAATTTCAAAACTGCACCATCTTACATAATCGCAAAAATTCTAGACAAAATAATAAGATCTAAAATACATATCAACAACACATAGAATATAAAAAATGGATACGAATTAATTAATAAAATAAAAAACATAGAAACAAACAACAACACAAAAATAATAAGTTATGACATAACTAACATGTACTCTAGTATCCCAATAGAAGAAATAATAGAAAACAAACTAATACACAATAACGAAAAAGAAAACACAATAAATAGTACTATTACACTAACAAAACACATCTGTAACCAAAATTACTTCCAATTTAACAATAAATACTATAAACAAACAACTGGACTCCCCATGGGATCACCCATATCATCAGTCATGTCAGAAATATATCTTCAACACTTTGAACAAATAATAATTAAAACTACACTAAACACACAATATTTTACTATGGACAAGATACGTAGACGATATACTTGTATTATAACAACATACCATTCACAACGAACACATCATAATACTAAACAAACTAAATACATACAACAAAAACATACAATTCACTGTCGAAAAAGAAACAAACAGAACAATTAACTATCTTGACATTACATTAAATATAAATAATATTAAAATAGAAAGTACAATACACAGAAAACCCACTTCCGACAACACCACAATACGTTACAAATCTAACCATCCCTGGACATACAAAATTAACACTTACAGTAACATGATAAATAAAGCAATAAAATATACACAAGATAACAAACAAAAATTAAATGAAGAATTAGATAACATTACAAAAATAGCAATAGAAAATGGATACAACAAACACCTTATAAAAAACATATACAATAAATTTACAAAAAACCCAACCTCAACACAACACTACAACCTTAACACAAAAATAATAAAAAAATCTACCTAAAATATAAATACACCAATAACAAAATAGAAAAATTAACATATATATATATATATATATATATACAACAAAGAATACTACACTCCAACATACAAACCAAACAACAAAATAATAAAATATCTTAATAACACAAACCACAAAACAAATTCAGAAAAACCTAACCTATCAGGAATTTACAAAATTACATGTAACGACTGCAACGCATTTTACATAGGGAAAACAACCAGATCATTTAAAATAAGATTTGAAGAACACTACAGAGCATTCAAAAATTAAAATACAAAAGTATCAAATGTTGCAGCACACCTAATATCACATAAACATGAAATAACAAATTATGAAAATAACCTAAACATACTTGAAATAAATAATAACCCAATAGAATTAAACTCACTAGAAAAATACCACATTTATAAAAACATACACAACATTTCAATGAACCTACAGATAACATATGCAGAAGACATACTGTTCAAAAACATTATACACACAACTCAAGAGAAAATGCGTGTCACGTCAACAAATACCAACATCATGGACCGAACATCCACACCAGAAAAATAGTGAAAAATAATCAGTGATGGGACAATGGTCAAGTGTCCGAAAGGTGCCTCATCACACAAGGTACAATTATTGCACTTAGTGGTGTATAAAATTATTTACAAGTAATATATTAACTTCATATATATATAGTAATATTTCACGTTCTCCATTATTTTTCCGCTGCACTGACTTTATGCAGTTATTATTATTACTTGTAAATAATTTTTTCCACCACTTAGTGCAATAATTTTACCTTATGTGATGAATCACCTTTCGGTCACTTGTCGAATTAGAAAAGAGTGATTCGACAATGGTCAAATGACAGAAAGGTGTCTCATCACACAAGGTAAAATTATTGCACTTAGTGGTGGATAAAATTATTTACAATAGGAATATATTAACTTCATAAAGTCAGTGCAACGGAAATATAATGGACAACGTAAAATATCAATATATATATATATATATATATATATATATATATATATGTGTGTAGTTAATATATTACTGTTGTAAATACTTTTATCCAAAATATATATATATATATATATATATATATATATTGGTGTGTGTGTGTGCGTGCGTGCGTGCGTGCGTGCGTGCGTGCGTGCGTGTGTGTGTGGGTGTGGGTGTGGGTGTGGGTGCGGGTGTGGGTGCGCGCGTGCGCGTGCGTGTACGTGTACGTACCCATTTTTGTATGAATGAGAAAATCTTTGTTTTGTATAATGTAGACACATAATTAGAGTTTTGTTTTACTTAGTTTTGAAGATCAATTCAGGTACGTGACGTCCCCCACTCTCCATACACTGTGTAAACTGATTTCTGGTGTTTACCATGACTCATACTAGTATAGCAGGCATTATATTTTTACACAATTTCTTACTACACAATTGCGATATTGTAAAAATGTAAATGAACGTTAGATGTTTGCGTCCAGGAAGCTGTGGTGATTCCTACACTGAAGCTATCATTGCCTCAATGTTCTCAGGTGATTTAATTGGCTGAAGGTCTCTGGGGGGTTCATCTTGGTTTACTTGCAGTTGGCCAAAATTGCAGCTGACCCATATAGCAATTGATTTTCGGGCTGGGACATGGGTTAAATAAAGCGATTCTGGAAGGCGAGGTGGGTTGTGATCACAGAACATTCACTCAAAAAGTAGGCCACAACAGCAAAAGCAAGCTCATCACTGTTCCAGCGCATTATGGCATCTGACCTGTGCTACGACAAAACTTAACCCTCTGCCTCTTGACATCAGCACTAGCGCTCTGTTATAACATCAATCTACGTACTGGTGCACATTAAAAAAACAATTATGTTGCAGCACCCAATATATATATATATATATATATATATATATATATATATATATATATATATATATATTTATTTATTTATTTATTTATTGTTTTAATGTTATTTCCCTAGATCTGGTGTAGAAAGTCTCACTTCTACAAATGTTTTCCATTTTATTTGCACACAATTTGTTAAAGTTAAAATAATTTTTTTTATAAGAGATTAATTTACATTTGTAGTGTTTTTATAATAATCGAGGTGTCATCAGCAAAATTTCATGAACATTTACTGAATAAATTAAGTTCCTTATTTTGGAATTTAATTATTGTCCCAAGATTTAATCAAAAAGTGTATTTTCCGTTCAGAAATTTGAAAATACAATATCGTAATTGTCCATTTTTAAAATGTTTACATCTGAAGTGAAAAAGTGCAACACTTTCTTATAAGACTTTTCCCATCATTTGTTTAAAAATTACTAGAAACTAGAATAAGAGTTGACATTAAAATATATTTATATATCTAAATGAAGTAATGAAGTACAAAAACTGGTGATTTGTTTTCTTTTTTTTGTTTCAGTACTATGAGATGTCATATGGACTGAATGTAGAAATGCACAAACAGGTGAGTAAATACTGATTAGCCAACCTTGAATAAGAATTATGGGTACTTGCGTATTATACAGAGGCCACTGTTATAGCACCTGCTGCGATAGTTAGGTTATCATAAATTTCTTACTGTTATATCCCTGTTACATTATGAATCGGATGTGGGAAAGTGCTGAATAGAGGAACAAGAGGCATCGAGGTACTGCTGAAATATAGGTCTACTATATGGGGATTGGGAGTGAATGTGACTGACGATGATGGGTTCAACCCAATTCTCGCTAACATTGCTTCTTTTTGGGAAGCAGATAACAAGAACCAATCGTCATAATGACAAATAATTTTCAGATTAAGTCAAATTAAAGTCTGTCCTGTATAAATATTTAGTTCTTACTTCTGCTGCAAAATAACCTCTAAATATAGCAGCCACCATATAATATGTATGTACCGAATTATGTTCAATAATTTTGTTTTTGTACAGTATTTTGAAAATTGCTCTACCTAATTATTGGTACTTTTTGAAATATTTCTAAAAATAGAGTAAACTATTACATAATATGTTTATTTATATTTATATTCTTTTGTGTCAGTTTTTTCTTTTCTAACATATTTAATTTAATCTTAGTCCTTAGTTTTATTTTATCCGCATTCACAATCCTTTCCTCCTCTCTAAAGGGGGTGAATAGTAGAAAAATTACCTGTGCTCTAAACAACATGTATAGTTGAGACTATTTAACCCTGCACTTGGCCTTGAGATCCCAAGAGGCGGTAGGTGAAGGGCTGCGGAGGGCTGTGTTGAATCAGTATAAATACTTTCCTACAAACATGATAAGGACTGTCAAAACACTGACTACCATAAGATGGTCGATATTAGATAAATTCGATGATAAATTAGCTTCAGTATGAAATAACAAACCATCTTGTAATATGTGTCCTGAGATATAGGAGCAGAAACTGTTGATGAATAAAACATTCTGAAAATGTAATATGTTTTCAGAAGTAGTAGTACAGGAATGAGCAAGTGCAGGGTTATCTGAGCCGTACTATACAGAAATGATTGGTTTATTAAAACAAGGAAGTATATTTCTTAAACTGAATGTGACAGAATATATTAGGTGATATAGTATAACCTCTCCTGACAGACTTCTATATTTTACGGACAAATTTTCATTCCCCAGTCCTCTGACTTACGGATCGTTGATAAATCTCCCTCAACAATGGACACTCTTAAATACGGACACTAAATTTGATAGTCAGTCATAAAATTATCATAAATTTGTTTTTTTGCATGTAATTTACTTATAGATTTGCAAAAAGAATCTTGTAACGCTAAAAGAAAATATCATAGGCAAATAATTAACTATTTCAAAACTAAAAATATACATAAATAGTCAAGCTTATAAATTTCACATTGATAAATTTTATTTTGTTAAAAATATTTTTTAATTTCAATAAATGATTGTAACTCTATTCAAAGTCTCAATATTTTTTTGACAGTTATTGACCTCTCTGAATACCGGACACCTCCAAACAATGGACATTTATTTGGTTTATTGTTTGGAGGTTTTACTGTAACTTTGAGAAGTTATAAAACGAAAAAGGAACTAAAGTACGGACACTACATCTATGCCTAGGATTAGTATTTGCAGGCTAACTTTGTATCCATTTAAATATACATATAATTTTCTTACTGATGTTGACTGCAGCCACTTTTAGCTGCTAATAATTATAACTTTTACAAACCTAAGTTTATGTCTAAGTTGATTGCTTATTCAAATTAGAGTGTTAAATGTGTGTGTGTGTGTGTGTTTTTTTAAAATAACATTGACCGGAGACATAATACCTGAAAATGGCCACGATGATCCGAAACGGTTGTGGTAGACACAGAAATTTGAACTGCCTTTGACTGAAAGGGTATTTTCCAACTTTCATAATCCGAATTTTTGGTTAATTCGAATTTTTTCATTAGTCCCTTCAGCATCAAATTATCCAAGTTGTATTGTGTAAGTTCAATAAATTTCATTTCTTTTGCAATCACTCAACAAAACTTATGAAACCTCATTTCCTTTCTTATAAAAAATTTATTACTGTGAATTAAAATATCCCTTGTTCACTTGATGCTTATGTTTTTTATTAAATTTAACCTACAAATGCAATTCTTAATATACTCATGTTTATTTCTGTTACGCATTTTTGTATACATTAGAGTACATTTTCCTGCCTTTCCCTGCATTACAATAATTTCCTCTGTTGATGCGTTAAAACCCGCCAAAAGAGGAAAATATTGTATGTAGGGAAAGGCAGAAAAATGTAATCAAATATATACTAAAATTGCAATTTTGTTAATATTTTTTTAGTTTTAGAGCGCCCCTGCCAAACTAGTTTAGATAACCATAGCCATGTAATACAAAAATATTAAGAAGTGTTATTGACCCTTCCTTACTATTGTTACGACTCTTTGTTACAGACTGAAATAGCAAAACGGTTGAATGCAATCATTGCTCAAGTCCTTCCTTTTCTAGCCCAAGAGGTAAGTTCGTTGTATTAAATCAAACTTCTAAAAATATTGAACATATTTTGTAAATGTTGATATTACTGAATAATTGCATAAATGGAGCGAGATTTTTTATTTAAATTTACATTTGTACATTATTTTTTCTGTCTTACATATGTCCAACCTATTTGCAATCTATTCATAAGTGCTTTCTCTTTATGTTATTAAATGGCTATATTTTATGGTTATAAGAGAGCTGAAAGCAATAGATGTTATGACCTATAGCGGTAGGAATACCTGCAGCCGGCATCTAGATGTCACATTCTTACACTTAGTATGCATTGAGTGTTCTTAGCATTTTGTCTGTTTCTTCTCTACTTTTCTCTTTGTAACGTGTTAAAATGTGTGCTGCAAAAGAAAATCTCACACCTTGTAAAGCGTGTTATGTGATTAAATTGTTGATGGGAATAAAAAAACATTATAATGTCATTGAAAAGGGATAGTGGTGCATTGATTGGAAAATGGGCGTACCTACAGTGGTAGGCCTGGCCTTGTGACCCATGAATTGAGAATTTAGAAAATTTGGCTTAATATACACTTTTCCTATCTAGGTTTGGTAAAGTAGCTGTTTTTTACTTCAATAGTTAACATAACCGTATGGCTATGGCTATGAGGTATTACCGTTGAAGTATAAATGTATTTTTTCACATTTCTGGATATCCAAATAAATGTAAGTTCTAATGTAATAGAATATAAACTTAACAGAAGGGCTACTTACTGGTATTTTCAATATATAGCTTCTGTACTTGGTACTTGGTGAATGCATTTCAGTGCATTTACAGTGTTAAGAGTGATGGACATAAACCATATAGTATAATATTGCGACCTCCTCCTCCTATGTGTAAGTCTGAGATGAATCATCTACACATCTGAGGAACCCACTTGTCCCCACCAATTCATCTTCAAATTTTTGGCTGTTTGTCTTTGGCGACATGAGTCACCCGTGATTGAAGAGTTTAATGCCAAAACTTGTGGTACCAGTATGTAAGAGCTTGAAGGTTTTACTGTAAGGCTCACTGCCCCGCCTCTGGGGGTAGACTCAGTCACCGGGAGAGCTTGAAGGCTTTAAGGTAAGGCTCATTGCTCTTCCAGGACTACCAAAGTAGAACCTATCGAACCGCCTGTTTTTTCATAAGGTCATGGATGACGGACAAAACTCTTTGTTCACAGATACTGTATTACTACAGTTGTGGCTTAGTGTTGGGTGCTGTAACTGCAAATTTAAGTTCCCTGTGTAAAACTCAGTAATGGTGACGTTTTAGTGTTTTAAATGTAAGGCTTAACCCATTGCACTTTTTTGGATGGGCTTGTCTTAACACATTATTTGTAGCGGGTATCATCAAATAATGAATTGTCTCTTGTCATAATAATCATTTCTTGTAATCCCAAATCACCATGAATTTTGTCCTTGTTTGTGTTTACTTCAAGAGAGTTTATTTTCTGATATGTCTTCTACAAGATCAGATATCTGTGCTGTCTAAGAAATATTTATATCACATAATTTGTCTTATCTATCAGATGTATACTTCTTCTAGACATCAATAGAACAAATCATCAGTTTTTATGTCAGATAGACTCCCTTGCTCAGTGCAGTTCTTAAGTGACTGTAAATATTGACAATATTCCCACAACACCAGGACACTACTCCCCTATTATGGACCTCCTGACAACCCCTAGTGCATCTAAAACTTTTGCCTTCACACATTTGTCTGCCATAAACATCACATGCAAAAAATGAAAATTCATTGTACTCAGCCACTTAAATCAAGCTCAGTCAATAAGAGTAGAAAGGGGGTAAAGAACATGAAATTTTGTTTAACGTCCAACATAATAAAAAATATCTTATTTGCAGACGTGGGTTTAGACAAAAATATTTACAAACAATTAGGGGCTAATTTTACAGAGCTAGAAATGTTTAGAGATTTTTTTATTGGTGAAGATAAGTTTTGGACGTGATATTTCAGGAAACCAATATTTATGTCTAGAAACAGATAAATTATGCCAAAATAACCTAAAATCTGATACCACCTGGACAGCTCTTACAAGGCGTGAGTTACAAAGCTTTTTGGAATTATATATAATGAAGTCACAAATGAAAACAGTCAAGTATTTGTCAAGAATATCCTGTGTAGAATTCAAGAAAATATAAACTAACAATAATCGGAATAAAATTTGTAAACAAGCAAGGTATGCGAGTTGGAGACAGATTTGCTTGTTTTTTCCTCGTTCTGTTCATAATTGAGAATAGTATCAGTAATTCCATATTAACTAGAGAGTTACCAATGCTCGGATGTTTTTAAGAAGACCATATGTCTATCTGTCAAAAAATTCAATGTTGCAGTGATATGGTGGATCATTTAATACAGTTAATTTTAAACTTTTAACAGTTGAACGATGAATTCATTTACTGGTTCAGGAATAATAGAAAAATCTGTAATCTACTAATATATATATAGATATTACTGGATTCAGCAAAATCAGTAATAAAAATCATGCTATTTTCAGCATCAGCAGCAAGTAGCAACAGCAGTAGAGAGAGCTAAGCAAGTGACAATGACAGAACTAAACGCTATCATCGGGGTATGTAATATAGTTTACTAGTTGTTACTTATATATATATATTAAATCCTGTTCTTGGTTTAGGCATTCATGTTATATATAACAGCTACAATTAAAACATTTTTGAGAACATTATTTTGTAAAAACAAGTAAAAAACTAAAGTTTGTCAAGTCAATCCCTACTTTGACCAACAAAGGAAAATTTTATGTCAGTTACTTTTTATTATATAATTACAATTAATATAAATAAAGTAACATAACCTATGCGTTAAAACAGCTGTTCTACCACATAACCTGTAACAAAATCAGTTACTTACTTCTTTGCACAGGCATCCAGCTTCAAGAGTAGCCGATAGCCCGATGTCCACGGTATATTATCCTTGTCAGCCCCCAATGCTTCTTGTTTATGAGAATATCTTGCCATATTTCCACTTCGGCTCTCAGGAAGTCCCTCATTGGTATGGGGTACGTGCAGTCAAACAAAATGTGCTTTACGCTTTCATCTTCACCCTCACAAAGTGCACAGATTGGAGAATTCAATAGGTTATATCTAAAAAAATATTACTCTGTCACTGGATGACCAGATCATGCTCGAGCTGTAATTGGACATGAAAAACTTTCCTGAATTTGTCCTCATTCAACGGTTCAAGCTGAAATTGAAAAAGGTGACGACTTGTGGCCTCTTCTTTCCAAGATTCAGTCCAACATTTATGAAAGTATTTATTTGTTAAGCTTTTACAATACATGAGTGAATCATTGGCTTTAAATGTTGGGTATATATGGGATGCCGCTTTAGCTGGTTCATTGGCCCTCTCGTTTCCTAGTATTCCACAATGCGCGGATACCTATTGAAGAGTTATGTCCTTCCCCATGTCCTTCAGGCTGTTAGCAGATTTTCTTATTTCAGCAATGCGAAAGGAGTAGTCCTTTGTGGATGAATTTAAGAGAGCCTGGAGAGCAGATCTGGAGTCAGTGAATATGCATATTTTCTCCTCCTTTGTTTTGAAGCAACTTGCCAATGCAGCATTTAGGGCCAGAAGCTCTGAGTCCATACTAGAATGCGAGTTTGCAGGGACGTAAAAGCAGATATCAGTAGATTCGTTGAAAAAACCTGCTCCAGATTTTCTCTTTTGTTGGTCAAGTGAGTCATCAGTGTAAATTCTAACATGACCATTGTAACTGATTTGTATCATTTTTAACGTTTTAGTTTTCAGAACTACTGGGTGGTCCTGCTTGCTCCTTCTGCTTGCCAGGTTCAAAGTAATTTTTATTGCTAACCAGGTAGCGGACGACTCGCGATAAAAAGCAGGCATATGCTCGGGGACAGAATTTTATAAAATCCCCAGTTGTTTTATGAAATCATATTTCAACTTATTTTAAGCTGAATGATACGAAATACCTATATTGCATACCTTGCCCCTTTTGTGAAAAGTTTTTCTCCCATATAGAACTAAAATTAATTCAATAAATTTAATTAATGAAATAATATTTGAAAAAATTGCAATAACATCATCTGTCATTACTACAAGTTTAAAACATGTATTTGAACTTGAGTAAATAAATAAAAAGTATTTTTATTAACAAATGAAAAGTTGAAGAAGATATATAAGGAGATTGTGAACTAATAGAAGGAATTGCTAAAACCTCCAAGATTTTGTGCGTGAAAGTACATGTTTAAATAAAATTGAATTTTTGTCACTGCTTAAACATTGCATTCACAACTGCTACATAATACCTTGACTCCAGTCATTAAAGTTAACATTTAATGTACTTCTTGTATTATAGTCACAGTAAAGTTAAAAGGCTTTAGTAGAAAAACATCTTTTAGAAATATTTTTTGTTTGAACACTAAAATGTATGGTGGAGATATTTTTTTGTAGAACACATTTAACCCTTGACCAGTAAAAAACTATCCAATAAAACTATCCATGCGTTTTTGCTCTGTTTCAGTCTAACAGTTAAACTGCATGCCCGTAAATAATAGTCAAACAGGATTGATTTATATATTGTAATTTATTTTTATATAATTATATTTTGTAACACAACACAACTCAGGCATTAATAATTTAAATTCTTTATTACAACAATTTTTTATTTCCACATTTAAACAATAAACAGAACAAAAAAAAAATACAACTTAACAAGTTTTAACACAATAGGCTAAACTCAATTCCTTCAATTTTAGTTACAAAATTTTATACCCTAGGCTATTTTCTAAGATCTCTTAATATCTCGGGGTTTATATGCACGGGCTATATCTTTTAACTCTTTGGTTAATTAAATAAATTTTGATAAACAAGATTAAATTTAGAAAATAGTTTTAATAAATAGCTTCCTGATGATAAAACTTAAATTTGGAATAAGCAAAAAGATCCCTAAACTATTTAAACTGGATTATGTTTCTTACTACTAACTATTAATTAATTTCAAAATATTCTAATAATGTACAATTTTAGATTTCCTTATAATTTTAAAAGTTCACTAAAGTTTATTTGTATAGCGCTATTTACTTAACTTATAAATTCTCGGAGATCGGCTGTTTGTTCACACGTAGGATTCAGTTCTCTTTAGATTTTATAATTAACACACTTAAATTCCTTTTAGTTACTTCAAATTATATTTATACTGTATTATAGCCTTAAATTCACTTATCCTTGTTTTAATTTGGCCAATTTTCTTCACAAATCTGTATAATTTTGACAAAATTCTTCAAATGGAATTTTGACTTCTCAGAGAAGGTCCGCTACCTCGGCGTCCCCACGCCAGACTGACGCGTCCTTTTTTTTAAAAATATGGCGGCTATTCCTTTTCCATACCTCATCTTCCATGTAATTTAGTTCGATTTTTTCCCACTAGAGTCGACTGTACACTAACCTACTTCTTTGCTTTACATCTGCTAAAGCGCCAACACAATTGTTTTACCCGTTTTAATTTTGTTAACATACTGTTTCAAATTTCCTATCCTTAACAAACCTTCCAGTGTTTATTTAATTACTATTATTTGTGTGTGAAGTGTCTTTGTGTTTTACTTTTTTAATAATTCCGAAATGTGTGTGTTTTGAGCTGGATTTTTACAAACATAACCTTTCAATTCATTGTTTACAACCGTTTTTCACCTTCTATCTCTCAAGTAATTACTTATGCCCTATGTTACTACAGTTTACAATTTTGTTTAATTTTATTATTATTAGATTATCTTGTTTTAATTTCATTTGTTAGGTTATTTGATATAACAAATTTCCTAATGCAACAGTTCAAATATCTTGTTTACATGTTACAACCTTTTCTAGGCTTTTACCTAAAATTAGTTTCAATTTTAATCTAGCCAATTTCTTATTTGCTATTTTCAAAATGTTACAATATATCTATTTGTTGTTTTGAACTTATAGGTTATCCAGAAAGGTGTTTCATTGGTCTTGGTCATAAGGACTGGGTTTGCTCAGAAATTAATACAAAATGGTTCACTAAATTAATAGTGAATTCATTTATAACCTGATTTAAAACAAAACATAGGGTAAAACATTGTTTTTTATAATGTTCAAACCATGAAAAATTTACTTTAGGTCAAACATTCGAAACACAAAAAATTCATGATATAAACTCTGCCTTGAATGAGGTCTTTAGAATCTAGACCAATAAGGTAAGAATATCAGCATCTGCATTATTTCTGTTTAATAATGGAGACTGTTTAATAATATTGTATACTCATAAAATTGAATTTGTAGAGTTTTCACTATAGTAATGAGTGAAGATACAGACACAAAGCAGAGTTTTGAATCAAATCCAGCTCTTGTGATACTGCTCCACATCCCTAGACCTCACAAGCATAAATAATTTTTGGCAGTCCTTAAGACATGTATAGTTGTCTCGACTTTGCTGAATCTCCTTTCCAACGTCTACCTGTTTTTAATAAGTTAATTTCCATTACAATTTTATCTGTCGCAGTATTGTGTTTCTTCCAGGTAATTCTTAAATTTTGTAGAATTTTTCTCTGGAAAAACTTAAGATTTTTCATCCAGTGTCACTCCTAAAATATTTGGATGTTGGTTCTTCATATATTTTTTTTCAAAATGAGAATTTCAGGTTCATATTGTGTAAGAGAGTTTTTTTCAGTTCCTTCTTTTAGCTCACACTCTCCTTATATATATCTTGTACAGATTTTCAGTCGTTAATAAAATACATTTTTATCCATCCAAGCATTTTCAAATACATTTTTTAACCTGTAATAGGTGACAATTAATGTTAATACAGTTTTTTCAAATACTTATTCAATAATTTAATTTTAAACATTTGGGGGTGGTCTAGGTCGGATTCGAACTGAATATCTTCATGTTCAAAGTTTAGTACTTTTGGCACTGAGCCGACTTTCGCATAGTGTATTTCTCAAAGATGTATATGAATTTTTCTTTTGCTCGCATCTGTTTGTTGTCAAAATCTCCATTTGGCACAATCTTAAATTGTTGCCATGGTTACCACACAATATCATAAATAATGCTCAAAGACTAAAAATGAATGAAAAGAATTATGTTTTTTTAACTGGTTTAACGGTATCGAACATTGCTTCACGAACAGACAATGCGAAAAGAAAATGAAAAGAAACTACAACACAATGCAAGCAAAAAAAAAAAAAAAACGCATAAATAGTAACCAAAAAAAATAATAGTCCGACACCATATATAAAAAGCAAAATAGAAAATTGCAAAGGAATTTGCTTTCTCTTTCGCCACTTGATATTGTTATTCTGACATATGGTATACACATATTTATATTATAGCATTTGTAATTATAAAATAAAAAGAAACTAAAATAAAATTTTTCTTTGTTGGCTTTAGTAGAAATTGATTATTAAAAAAAAAAAAATATATTGGTAATGATTAAGGTGCATTGAAATTTTTCAGAAGATATTTTTATACTCCATTAATTTTTGAGATCAAAATAATTGTATTTTGGTTAATTCCCTAATTTTCTTCAAACAGTTTTACAAACATTTTCTTGATCTCTTTCTCTGAATTTGTTTATGATAAGTCTCAGGATAGTCCTTATGTAGGTATATAAGAGTCCGTTTTATTCAATTCCTTCCAATAGTTCACACTCTCCTTATATATCTAGCTTAGATTTGCAATTGTTAATAAAGTACTTTTTATTCATCCACTCAAGTTCAAATACATTTTTTAAACTTGTAGTGGATGACAATTGATGTTAATACAGTTTTTGAGATATTAATTCATTAATTAAATTTAATAAATTATTTTAATATGGAAGAAAAATTTTTCATGAAAAGGGCAAGGTATGCAATATAGTTATTTCATCCCATTTGGCTTCAAAGAAATGATAAGATCTGATTTTATGCTATAGGCTATGTGGTAGAACAGCTGTTTAACGCGTAGGTCATGGTACTTTATTTATATTAATTGTAATTATTTAATGAAAAGTAACTAAAATGAAATTTTCTTTGTTGACTCAAGCAGAAATTAATTTTAAAATTTTTGTTGTTTACATTACTTGTTTTGAGTTCTAAGACAACTGTTTTATAATTACTTGTGATACAGTGTGACCGATCTTTCATTTTAATATTCCATACTGTAATACACTAAAACATGAATTTCAGTAAGAATCAGAAAATCTTTGGTCTTAGTGGTTACTTGCTCTTTGATTTGTAAGCTTCCATGCACAACTGACCTCTTGTACAAGTTTTTAGAAGATGTCAAACAGCTTTTACAACAATAAATAAATAGTTGTAATCATCTTGAATCCACTGAATAAATCATAAGTACTTATTGCGTAACTGAGTGAAAACTTCTAACTTTCTTGATGACACGTTTCAAAACAATCATTACATTGACAAAGCCAACCCGCTACTGCTGGCAATTGCTCAAGGTTGCAGGTGTATGATTTATGAGTGTTGGTAATGCTGGTTGTATACGATATAATATAATTAGCTGTTAGATTCAAAGTGTCTGGTCGTTAAGGTATGTTTTTATGGTGTGTGATGTTGAATATTTTTAATTTTTCTGTAGTGGTTAGTTTTTTTACTGTGGCTTAATATGTGGAGAATATTTAAATTAGTATGGATGTTAGTGTATGTGTGTTTGGTGTTTTGTACATGTATTGCATAGCTGGATTCTAGATTTGTTTTTTATGTCGTTGATGTGTTCTTCGAATCTTGTGTTAAATGATTACCGGTTTTGCCGGTTTTCACTGTTACGCAGAATTACTCAAATAATAAATGAATCCTGATATTTATATTTGCCATTACGGTATTTATTTGCTTAAAACAACATTTAAATTTAAGCATTCTCTACATTTTACCTCTTTTTAGTTTTAATTCTCTTGGTATGTATTCAATTTAATAGATTTAGTATTTCACTTCTTCCAATAGATGAATGTATGTAATGTGTGTGTGTGTTTTTTTTTGCAGCAACAACAACAACAAGGACTTCAACAGTTATTGGTAAGTTATTTCCAGTTTCTTATATATTACCTCATGTTATTACTTTTCAAAAATTTTGTTATAGTAGAATAGTAATAATATTGTAATAAATGAAAATGAATTAAAATAAAACTTTGAATTTTATAGCTTTAAAGAAAATAATATATAGAAACTTGACATTTAACCTACAATTTCACTTATTTATCAGCATGGTATTGATTTTACAGTATTTGCAGTTAAGTTCGCAAATAAAATGATTCATGCTGGATTTATGCTTTGTTTTTAGTATTTTATTGATTCTAATGGTTGATTGAGTTCTAATCATTTGTTGCATCCTATTTGTTTAAACAAACTTAATCCTGTTATCTGAGTACAACTCAATTCTTTTACATATATCTTTGACTCTTATTTTATTTAACTCCTTGAATTATGTAGTCTACGTTCGGTGAAACTTAATTAATCACTTTTTCTAATATAAAAGTTATTATCTAACCTGTTTTTAAATTTTACCTCTTCAACTACTCTGTTTATAAAATGTAATATTTTAATCTAAACCAGGTTGTTCAGTGAAGAATGTTTATTGTCTAAATAAACAATAATCAGTGTTGAATTTTTATTGAAAATTTACCAATATTATGATTTCACAAGTATTTTTCATTGATAACAGTTTATACAATATCTTATATAATGATTTAGTTGGTTTGATTTTACAAAAGCAATAACATTTTTAATTTCTTCATTTTTTGATTTAGAGGAAGAACTTATTGTTAGAAGTATCTTAAGACACTTCACAAGAACATGCTTCAACACACTTATCTAGAGTTTTCAACATACTAATATAATTACTTTGAATCACTTATAACTTTGTGATGTAGCATTGTTTACAACCTAGTACTGTTTAAAACTCAATAGCACTTGAATCTAATGCACTTACTTGGGTGATAGGTTAGGTCAATAACTTGTTTTATAAAACACTATTTTATTAATTTAATACTTGACAAAAACCATTGACTTATTGATGGTTTTCATCAGACATGCTTGCACTAGTTCAGTTTAAAGTTCAATACTAGTTAAGTTTTGTTGTTGTGTATTTGTGGCTATTGTATATAGTGTTATCTGTTATCATGGATGTGATTGTTATAATCATTGTATTAAGTACTGAGGTTTGTGTGCATATCACCTTGACAGTGTTCATAAGTGGCGATGTATGATGCCAATATATTTTGCTTACTTAATTCTGGTGACATCTGATTTCTAATTTTTTTTGAAATGTAGAAGAAAGAAAATTTCACAATAATTTTAAAAAAACTACGTAGAAGATGCATTAAGCAACACAAATATTCTATGTAATGTGTATTGGCTTGCCTATAATGTGACAAAAATGTTTTAGTGTTTCCTATATTATTTCTAGACTTTTAGAAAAACGTATGCAGCAAATTTTAATTTTATGATTTTGAATTCTATGATTTCAAAGAAATGTACCATACGAGGGGTATCCAGAAAGTAACAGACTTTTCGTAGTATTGCGGAAGTGGGCCGGACTAGTCAAAGTCTTGGCACTTAGAGATTCCCCTTCTAATATACCAAATTTGTCAATGAGCAGACTAGATTTCAAAAGAAACTAGAGTTGGCTGAGCTATTCACAGCCAAAGGAGTACTGGCTCAGGATAAAGGTCTGCTAGATTAGGTAGTTATGAAATACAATGACCATTGGATCAAAGAGGGAAAGGAGTAAAGAACTAACAGGGGGGCAGAAAATGTTTTACCTCCAATATTTCCCACAGTAGACATTTCAAATTTCCCCAGAAATTATGGAACATAGAGATAAAGGTTTACCAGCTTACATAAATTCTATATTATTGCAAATGTAGAGATTATTTTGCAGTAGGCCTATCCTATATACATAAAAGTTTGAAAGTAAGATAATACAGTATTTTTAAAAATCAATAGACAACAGGAGCATACCCAGATATTTGAAATTATTAATATACTCATCTTCATTTCTGTTAAGAATATATCTATATGTTTGAGTACAGATTTCTGCCATTCCTAATATTTTAATATTCTCCTCTGTTGACACGTTTCGGAGTAACTCCATTTTCAAAACCTGAATCGTACTTTCAAGATTGGAGTAGGATACAATTTTTGAAAATGAAGTTACTCCAAAACGCATCAACAGAGGCGAATAATGAAACATTAGGAATAGCAGAAAACTGTACTCAAACATATACCTAGTTATTCGTTAAGAAAATGGACCGTGTTAACCTAATATTAATTTTATTTATTAAATAATGAAATCAGATTTTAGAAACAAAGAAATAAGCAATTACAGTGTGTTTTTACCTTACCTGGCAAATTATGTAGCCATTAAGGAGTTTCAATCAGTAATCAGCCATTGCCTTTGTGATTTGAATACTGTCCATAACCTCTTATGTCTTGTATCACTGTGAGTCTTTTAATCTTAGTACAAATATAAAGAATTAAACACATTGTGTCTATTCTCACAAAAGATTAGTTATTCAGAATCTGAGTCTGCTGTTAGAAAAATAGAAGGTACTTACATATTATATGGAGGCCACTAACCTAGTTATACAGTAATGTTGCATAAAATTACAACCAAATCAATCCTAACTGAATGGTTCATAGGTATATTTATGTCTAGACATAGTGAAGTGTGCTGTTGCTACTGTGTGCCTAAAAAGGTAGTCCCAACTAAATAATATGAATAAATAAACCTAACTTTAGCATATTTTCCTCAGTTAATTTGAGCGTCGGTTCAAGTTAATTTATTTACCTATGAAGTATCTTGTCAGGATGGATTTGGTTGTAATTTTATACAACATTACTTCATATCTATATTAGTGACCTCCGTATAATATGTAAGTACCAAGTATCACTTCATCTGTCAGCTTCTTTGTTTATTCCTTAGCAACACAAGCGTATGCGTAGTCTACTCGATTTCAGCAGTGAGGACCCCGTTAGTTTTTGCCGTGTCAGGTGTAATCTTGCGTTCGTATGAACCCAAGTGCTCTGCACTGCAAAATTGAGAACAGGATGAGCTACTGTAGTTGCAAAAAAATAATAGCAGATAACTAGATATGAATTATAACCTATCGGTCCGTTTGTTAAACGAGATTTGGTAACTTTTGAATTTTCTTTTATTCAGAAACAGTTTATAAATTCTTCTCATTAAGAAAAAATTGCATAAACTATATATTTCTCCCAAAATTTTCCCAGATACCTAAGAATTTCCCTGAGATTTCCACCAATCCTAGAGCATCGGATTGGGCATATTCTGCACCCCTGGAAATTAATTAGATTACAGTCTCTTATAACAAATTGTCCTTGCTTGTTTCCCCAAACACTCGTATAAAGAAATGGCATTTGAATCAAAATAAGAGGCTTTTCTTACTAGCAAATCATAACTAGTTATTAAAATGGCCAAGTAATGGCCGTGTAACATAGTAGTATCACGCTATGTACTCCAATAAAAAAAACACAAAATGTTATAATTTTTAGTAAAAGACTCAAGAGGTATGTACTGTTACATGTTTTTAATGGAGAAAGAAATAACGAGGCTCTAACTATTTTTGAGTAATTTGGAAAGGAAGTCAAATTATAAAAAAAAATTTATAAATATAAACCTCCCTTAGACTGAGATTGAATGAAACAATTTTTTACTTGAGCACACACTCAAGAAACTCCTTAGTATTATGTGGAAAACAACCATGGTTTGTATAAGCAGGATCACAACCCAAGATGCCCAATTTATGTTCAAAGTATTTGAAAACAAATAAGTAAAGTAATTCACTTACGAGTTTCTTTAAGTAAGCCTGTTTTTTTCATTTACTTATAAGTGAGAGTTTTTAAATAAGTAAAGAGAGCAAATTTTATAAGGGTAAAAAAGTTTATTAATTTTATTAAATAAGTACTAATTATCAAAGTATAGTAAAAGTGATTGTGATTACGTTGTATGGAGTTGAATGTTTTATTAATTTCATTTAATTTTCTGTCATTTTACATCTTTTATACACATATTAATATATTTAATATTTGTGGTGTGTGATACGCAGCTATTTTCACAGCAACAAATGCACGCTCAACAGCTACCCCATGGGCCTCCTGGGCTTCCAATGGGTCCTCATCCTGCAGGACCAGGAGCAGGACTTCTTGGGTTCTCTGGAGGAAATCCCCCCTCACATCCACTCCTAAAAGCTGCAGAACTACATGCTGCCAGAGATCCGGCAGAGTTGAAAGGGCCACCATCGTTATCTGAGGATAGACTGGTGGGTGTATTTACTGTAAAATTATTCTGTACATAAAATGAAATTTATTTAATAATGAAATCATTTTGTGCTACATGAAGTATAATTACATTAGAGTCTTGATAATTCGAGGTAGATGGACCGTGATCCCTCAGATTACACGGAAGTATGTTCTTGTACATTAAAAAAACTAGAACTTTATATAAATATTTCTTGGAAGCCTGACTCATTTTCTTTGCATACCGTATCGATGTAAACATTTCTTGAAAGACCGACTCATCATTTTCTTTCAAATAGATAAAATAGGTTCAAATAGAAATAAGCTCGAATTATGCGGAAGCTCGAAATATTGGGCTTCTCTCGATTTCAAGACTATACTGTACATGTATGTTATACAGTAATTGAATATAAAATAACTGTTAGTAGGTTAGGTTATTTTCATATAAGTTTTGATTCTACTAGGCAACCTTGGTAAGTCCTGTCTTGTAATACTCTGGCATTTGTGATTTTTGTAAGTCAGTGTCGCTAAATAACTTCATTTTACTATTCAATTGGTCATGATATTGAATTTGAATGTTGCCATTATTTTTAAATAAAATAAATTAATGTCTTATAATTATTTTTAAAAAAAAATTGTAAAAGGTCGTCAAATCTCTTGTGGCCTAAATATAATGAAATTAGAGAAAACCTTTCAGTACTTTTTCTTCCTTTCCTAACATTAAAACTTTTTTTTACATGTTTTGGAAAAACTCCATTCACAAAACTTAAATAGTACTGTTCGCACAAACCTTGAGTGTGTCTATACATACTATTAGCCTCACCCCACCACTTGCAGATCTTGCTTCCTATTGGTTCGCACCTACTCTTGACTCCTGTTTTACTATTTACTTAACAATTTGAAATTTTTTCAAATAAAAGCTGAAAAATGTACTCAAATGTTTATAAATATTCCTAACAATTGAAGATGACTATATTAAGAATTAGAGAGAGAGAACATTACTTGGGGATCATTGGGTATAATGTGGTGCAAACATCCAAAATGTTTTCTTTGCATTGTATTCATTACTAAGATCCTAGTGATACAGAAAAAATGCTTCAAGACAGGAATAAAGTGATATTTAAGGAAGTTGCTGATGAAAGTTTAAGTAGATGATGTATTGGGAAAAGGCAATCTAGTTTAATTCATCAATGAGTACAAACCTTAGGACATATTTATTGCAGTCCAAATAAGACTCAACTAATCAATGTGTGCAGACCTGAAAATATATTTAATGCAGATGTTATTAGATTTTGCTACCAGTGTCTTTCATGACCGTTCAAGAATGATTTAACAATAAGAAGGGGAAAACAGCAATTACAATGTTTCTAGGGACTAATCAAATTTGCTGAGTAAAATTCAACTTCTTAGTTCAGTAAAACCTCTCCTTACGGACACCTCCATTTTACAGACCCCTCTATTTTAATGTTTAGTCTCCGGCCCCTTGACATAGGGATCTTTAATAAGTTTCTCTCAAGAACAGACACTCCAAAATACGGACACTAGGTTTGCCATTTTCGGTCATAAAATTATGTATTACATAAATTTGTCTGTGTACGAAAAATTTTGTCTTGAGAATAGGGTAGAAAGAAATCACTTCTGTATATGTAAACGGAAACGTAGATGCGTATCTGTTCGTTATTGTAAAACATGAGAATGTGTATTGGAGTGTTCAAGGACATTGACAGCTGAAAGCTCTCTGTTTATTCTTGTTGGTTTATCGCATTCAGGAAATGAGTTAGTGTACTAAAAAGCGCGTGCATTCCAAGAATCATAGTCTAATTCCTGTGCTGCGTTTTCAGATCTAGTTCATTCACTTCAGTTGTAGATCTATAGCGTACCGTATTGTATGTTTTAATGTTTAACTGTTTGTGGTAATGTTCATTATAGCAAAGTGAATAGAGATTGTGTTTTTACTTTTTCTACAAAATGAGTGGCAAATGTAAAGCTCTTACAATAAAAGAAAAAATTGAAGTTTTAGAGTGTAAAAAGAAGGAAAGTTTAAGTGTGCGGCAACTGGCAAAAAAGTTCAAAATTGGAAAAACCCAGATCAGTGAAATTTAAAAAAGTGAAGATCGGATAAGGTAATTGTGGTTCAGCAATGGAAATGAAAACATGAAAAATATTAAGTTTAGAAAAACAGATTCAAGTGTAGTGGACAAACTTGTTTTTGATTGGTTCTGTGTGGCTAGGTTCAAAAAACCTGCCAATAAGTGGACCTCTGATCCAAGAGCAAGCTTTAAAAATTAGCAAAGAATTGAATTTAGAGAGCTTCAAGGCTTCAAATAGTTGGCTACAGAAATTTAGAATTCGTCACGGCATAAATTTTAAAGCAATTTGTGGTGAGGGTGAATCTGTTGATCCAAAGGAAGTTTGTGAATGGAATAATAAACTGAGAACAATAACTGAGAGTTAAGATGAATCAAACATTTACAATCTTGATGAGACTGGTTTATTTTTCCGTGCATTGCCTAACAAAACTATGAGTCTTAAAGGAGAAACGTGTAATTCTGGAAAAACATCCAAAGAACGACCAACTATTATGTTGTGTAAATATTACTGGTGATTTTGAAAAACCTTTAATAATCGGTAAAGCACGTCAACCAAGATGTTTCAAGAATACCTTGATGATGACACGTGAAATAATGACCGAATGGTTAATGGGATTTAATGACAGAATGGCCAAAAATAATAGAAATGTGATCCTTTTCATGGATAACGCTTTATCACACCCTCAAATGAAACTAAGCAATGTGAAAATATCGTTTATACCACCCAACACTACTTCTCGTTGCCAACCGTTGGATCATGGTATAATCCACAATTTTAAATGCCAGTACAGAATAATTGTACGCTGCCATATTTTATCTAGTATGGACAAGTGTCAAAATGCCAGCGACCTTATGTTGGATGCTGTTTCATGGATTGCATCTTCTGTAAAAAAAGTTGAAAAAACCACAGTAATCAACTGCTTCCACAAAGCGAACTTTTTAAAAGGAAATTTAATCGCAGCAACAGACGAAAATGCCGAGGGTGAAATAATTGGACTATTAAATGATATTTCTGCTGAAGTATCTGTTGAAGATTTTATAAACGTAGATGAAAATCTATGTACGGAAGAAAACCGCGATGATATTATGTCATTTATAACAACTGATGAAGATGATGAATTCAGTGATAGTGAGATGAGTATCTGTAACAAACCTGCGGCTTTCCAAATTAATTTTAGTGACGCAATTAAAAGAATCAGTGAAGTGAAGGAATTTCTTTCGTCAAATAAAGACGAAATAGGATTCACAATGGGAGGTATTTTACTTATTCATTTGCAAAAAGAAGCTTGCAGCGCTAAAAGAAAACATCAAAGTCAAATAACAGACTTTTTTTAAACTCAAAATTTACATGAATAGTTGAGCTTAAAAATTTTTAAATTGATAAATTTTCCATGTTTTTTACTTTAATAATTGTCTTTCAGTTTCAATAAATATTGTATTTCTATTTTTAATAAAAATTATAACATCATTTAATGTTTCAATATATTTTGACCCTTATTTATTGACCTCTCTGAATAGCGGACACATAAAAAAAACGGACATTTGGCAAGGTACGGACGATGTCTGTTATTTGGAGGTTTTACTGTTATAGGAAACGCCCAAAATCCTTGAAGCTCTAAAGGAGTCCAGTTTCCCTGTATTTACCTGAAAAAAATTATTGAATAAAATAAAATTTTTCTAGTTGTTGACTAATCTAAACAATGAGATTAAGAATGAGAAAATTCTAATCAGTGTTTACGATCACATAGTCCACAGCAATATTTCGAATCAAAAAATTCCCAAAGTCTGTATTTTTGTAGTCTGCACCTGGTAAACTCTCAAAACTCTAAACAAAAACCTTATTTAAAAATAAGTCTGAGTGGCCACCCTGGAGAGAGAAGAATTCTTGAATCTTTTTTTTTATATAACCAACTTAACTGTAAAGACAATTTGTCAAAAAAAACTTTCTAGACCGGGAAATATTTTTTTACATAATTACTCAAAGAACCATTGTTCTTTAATTAATTTGTTCATTAATTTTTTCCTTTATTTTTATTCCAGAGAAGTCCAGTGTCTCCTGGAGAGAAGTATAGACCTAGATCACCAGAGCCTGAACCAAAAAGGCGGAAACATGAAAAACTTCAATCTCATGTAAGTTAACCTATAATACATTACTTTTAGGTTATGTCTTACTAATATCTTGTAATAATTTTTAAGGTTAGGATGCTTTTAACAAAATTTGAGACAAAAAATTTCTTTACAATATATATGCAATTAATCATACACATTATATTTCAGTCATATAAGGGTTAAAGACCCACTGATCCTCTCCAGGCATAAAAATTAACCATGCGTTCTAAATGTCAATTCAATACAAAATATAGATAATATAATCCTGTTTTATATTTTTATTAATGTTTAAAATGAGTTTTTGAAACATAATTTTATATTTAAAAAATATTTTTATGCATTTAGAGTTCTACGCAAATTCTCTGGCAGCAACTTACCCTTATCTTGTGTTGCTTCTTGTTCTATGTATCAGCCTACACCCATTCTCTAATTACTTGACAGCTCAAGTTTCCATTCTTCCAAGTTGTTTTAAAACTTAATATTATTTTTACAGTGTCTTTGGGCTATTTATTTGTTTACCTTATGGTGTGATCCACTTTTTCTGCTATATTTATTCTGTATTCCTAATCCATGTCAACCTATTAACACATCTCTGATAAATTGCTTTTCAAGTGCAAATGACAACATATTTATCTTGTCTGACTCTAAATCTGCCTTCTATGAAATTACAAAGCCATATACGACACCTTATACCTTTAGAATTGGGGAACTGAGGAATTCTCTGTGGACTATTTGCAGTTGGAAATGATCTCATTCTTCAGTGGGTTCTATGACATTATGGTGTAAGGGGAAATGAAACGGCATATCAAATAGCCAAAATAGCAACTGCAATGTAACCAATAGACTGTGTGATATTTTCCCTCATCCACTGTCAGAGTGCTTAAAAAACAGTTTAAGAAAGGGATTGGCTCAAGAGTGAGTGCTATGCTCTGTAAGGCTACTGAAGGAACCGATTAAAGAAGATATATACATAGGCATGCTTAGGGGAATAAAAGCATGCTTAGGCATATATAAAGAGGAATTCCTAGGGATTTAGACTGTTTTGTGGCCTGGGCTTGAACAGGATATATTGTGACACAGAAATGTTTACATCGATTCAATCTGGCTGAGTCGAAAATGTGTGAACTGTTCAGGGATGAGGATAAAGATCTGGTACACATCCTTCTCCATTATGGCTACCATATCCTGGCGAGACATTCTGAGAGTGGAGGCCTTGAGCTAGAACAGATATTATACTCTCCCTTCAATGGCTTATCATGACATCGGGCTATCGGCTATTTGTGAGCTAGACAACTGAAGGAAGAGGATAGAAGGAACATTTCTTCCATTCCCATGCAAAGAAGAAGATGGAAGTTAACCGTAAGCAGCCAACCAAAAATCTATTTCCTTTTATTAAATTAAGGCAAAAGAGACAACAACAGGGTTCGTAAAAGTTAAATTTTTAATCCAATATTCATTTGGGAATTCCCCAAAAACTTTTTCATTTCAACAAGAGTAATTGTTTTCTAACTACTCATGTTGCTTTTACCAATTAGTTTGTTATTAGCTTGCAAGGCTACCAGAGTTTGATGTCTATACATGTTAGTTTGTTTCTTTAGGGAAGTAAATTATGATCAATAAAATGCTTGGAATCAATATTGAATTTATCTAGCTCAATAACTTCATTTAGGGCAATCTCACAAATCATTTCAATATCTCTAATATTTTATTAATGTTTGGATTCACTACTAGAAATACTATAGTTAGGCTTACCTTGGACTGGGTTCATACTTCCACTGCTACTTCTTCCAGAATCTCTAACATAACAAGTAATATAAGAAAAACAATTTCAAGTTAATTTCTACTTAGGTCAACAAAGAATTTTATTTCAGTTACATTTTATTAAATAATTATAATTAATGTAAATATGTATGTAGATATGATAGAATATCAGTATTAAGGGACAAAACAGAAATCAAAATTAATTACTAAACACTTGTAAATGTTTATAAACTTGCCTTTAGTAGCAATTACTTGAAGATGGAATAAAAAAATATCAAAATTAATTATTAAATTTAATTAATGAAATGGTATTTGAAAAAAATTAATTGTATTACCATCAAGTATCATCCACTACAAGTTAAAAAAAAAATTATTTAAACTTGAGTAAATGAATAAAAAGTATTTTATCAACGATTGAAAATTTGAATGAGATATATAAATATATATAGGGAGAGGTATGAACTAATAGTAGATTTTGAAAAAAAGACTGTGTTAACATCAAGTGAAAATTTAAACAAGATATATATATATATAGATTTTTTGGACTAGGAGAAAATCTAAATAATCTTTACCAACCAAAACTAACTTATATATATATATATATATATATATATATATATATATATATATATATATATATATATATATATATTGTAATGATATTTATAAAACAGACGCAACGGGGTTTTACTATTATTGATTATTTAATTTCTCTATTTAAAAACAAAAAAAAAACTACTCAGGAACAATTCATAATTCTTTATTATAACATTTCTTTATTTCAACATTTAAACAATACACAGAACAATAATTTATAACTTAACAAGTTTTAACAAACTCCGTTTAACTCTTATTTCTTTTGCTTTTATAGTTACACAATTTTAATACCCTTGGCTTATTTTACGATCTCTTACTATCTCGGGGTTATAGCATGGGCTATATTTTTTAATTCTTAGGTTAATTAAATAAATTTTGAACAAACAATATTAAATTTTGAAATTAGTTTTAATAAATATTTTCCGGATGGAAATACTTTAATTTGGAATAAGCAAAAAGGCGAAACTATTTGAACTGGATTATTTCTTATTACTTACTATTAATTAACTACAAGATATTCTAATGTACAATTTTAAACTTCCTTATTATCTTAAATGTCCATTAAAGTTTATTTTTTATAGCGCTAGATACTTATCTCATCAAATAACGGCAAATGGCTGTTTGCTCACACGTAGAATTCCGTTTCTCTTTAATTTGACATTTTACACACTTAAATTCGTTTTATTTACTTCACATTATATTACCACTGTATTATATTCTGAAATTCACTTCTCCTTAATTTAGTTTGGCCAATCTTCTTAACAAATCTGTATAATTTTGACGAAGTTCCTAATAAATAGAATTTTGACTGGTCCTGGCAGATCCATCTTGTCGCGTCCCCACGCTATCTCTGACTAAACTAACGCTTCGTTTTACTTTTAGAATTGTTAAAGAAAAGTATGGCGGCTTCTCCTTCTAAAAAAAACACCTGTTGCCTGTAATTTTGTTCAATTTCATCTCACTAGAGTCTACCGCCCACTTGACCTATTTCTTTACTTTCACATCTGTTTTACAGCTGATTATACCAACAAGAACGAGCTTGTTTTCAATGGCGTTTTAATTTGGTTAAACTTTGGTTGAAACTTACTGTTTCAATTTTCCGATCCTTAATAAAGTTTCCAGTGTTTATTTAATTACTATTATTAGTGTGTGAAGTGTCTTTGTGTTTTACTTTTGAAATAGTTCCGAATTGTGTGTGTTTTGCTTGGACTTTCATAAACATAACCTTTCAATTTTTTTTTTGTTTACAAACGTGTTCAAGTAATTACTTAGGCCCTATGTTACTACAGTTTACAAATTTGTTTACACATAACTATTATTAGATTATCTTGTTTTAATTTATGTGTTAGGTTATTTGATATAACAAATTTCCTAATACATTTCCAGTTCAAAAACCTTGTTTACAATTCTATGCTTTTACCTCAATTTAGTTTTCATTTAACCTAACCAATCTTTTAATGAATTTCTTTTTAAATTTTGTAAGAGTTATTTCTAATTTATTTTTCCAATTCTTCAAGAACATTATATAGCCCATTCTATAAATGTTACAATATATATATAGGAATTTTTGGACTTGATAGGAGACTGACAGACTTACCTAAAGGCAATAGTCCAAAACTGCAATCTCTTGGGAATAAGCACATATAAAACACTTAATACACTTTTATTTGAAATATTTCGATCAACATGATCTTCTTCAGTCAAGAAAGAAAAAAAAAAAGAAAAAAAAATTTTTTTTTTTTTTTTTTTTTTTCTATTTCTTGACTGAAGAATATCATGTTGATCGAAATATTTCAAATAAAAGTGTATTAAGTGTTTTATATGTGCTTATTTCCAAGAGATTGCAGTTTTGGACTATTGCCTTTAAGTAAGTCTGTCAGTCTCCTATCAAGTCCAAAAATTCCTAAATAAGCTTTAAGCTCTACTAGAACTAACCTATATATATATATATATATATATATATATATATATATATATATATATATATTAAAACAACATAAGGTTATTCAAATACAAGAATATTTATTAATTTTGTAACCAAAACTAACCTAAATATATATATATATATATATATATATATATATATATATATATATATATATATATATTTAATATTATCCATTGTTTTTCCGTTGCACTGACTTTATGAAGTTAATATATTACTATTTTTGAGTAATTTTATCCACCATTAAGTGCAATAATTTTACCTTGAGTGATGAGGCACCTTTCGGTCTTTGACCATTGTCGAATCACTCGAGTGATTCGACAATGGTCAAAGACCGAAAGGTGCCTCATCACTCAAGGTAAAATTAT
This sequence comes from Prosapia bicincta, assembly GCA_036971475.1. Taxonomy (NCBI): domain Eukaryota; kingdom Metazoa; phylum Arthropoda; class Insecta; order Hemiptera; family Cercopidae; genus Prosapia; species Prosapia bicincta. Next base: position 326,287,064 of record JBAIZL010000002.1, on the reverse strand, counting down.
TGCACTTAATGGTGGATAAAATTACTCAAAAATAGTAATATATTAACTTCATATATATATATATATATATATATATATATATATATATATATATATATATATATATATATATATATATATATATATGAAGAGAGTGTGAACTACTAGCAGGCATTTTATAAGTGCTTATTATATATTCTTAATATACCTTATACTTTATAATGTTATTATAGATATAATTATTATATACTATATTATGCTTATTCTAATATCATTAACATGGACAAGGAAAATGAATGTTGTTTTAGAGTCTTAGAACTTGGTATTTATGTCAATATTAGGCCCAGGTATTAAATGATCAATAATCAAAGTAATTATATCTGGAACTGCATTTATTACATAAGCTAAAGGGTAGAGGTCTCTTTTATAGCTTGGTCATTGAATTTACCTTATAAAATATTTGTTGCAGGACAGTGACGGGGAGAAAAGCGACCAGGAGTTGGTGGTGGATGTAGCTAATGAAGTAAGTGTCCGTAGCATACTGCCCTTACTAACACTTGTTGTTTCTTTAGTTATATCACTAGCCTAATAAATAGCAACACATACTTAAGAATTAGTTTGTTTATTCTACTTTCATCTTTGTATCTACAACTTCATATTTTAAATTGTTTTTTCTTTAAATTTTAATGTGATATAATTTTTGTGTGTGCTTTTTTTGGTTGTAATTGTTTTTTTTTTTTTACTTAATTCTGCATTTATTTTGTATAACATACTATAAATGTGTTATTATAAGTTTTGTTTGTATTTATATATACAGGTTAGTTCTAGTAGAACTTAATACTGACATTCTGTCTCTATATACATGTTTACATTTATTATAATTATATATATATATATATATATATACATATATATATATATATATATATATATATATATATATATATATATATATATATATATAGATTTTTTGGACTAGGAGACTGACAGACTTACCTTGGTAAGAGTCCACTCTGTAGTCTTGAAATAGAAACACATAAAAGCACTTAAACAATGATATATTTCAACCACACAGTGGTCTTTTTCAATCGAAGAGAAAACACAAAAAGAAATATGAGAGAATGAAATAAAAATTAAAAAAATAAAATTATATATATATATATATATATATATATATATATATATATATATATATATATGAGGTTAATATATTACTATTGTAAGTAATTTTATCCACCATTAAGTGCAATAATTTTACCTATGTTAATCACACAAGGTAAAATCATTGCACTAATGGTGGATAAAATTACTTACAATAGTAATATATTAACTTCATAAAGTACAACGGAAAAACAATGGATAACGTAAAATGTGTGTGTGTGTGTGTGTGTGTGTGTGTGTGTGTGTGTGTGTGTGTGTGTGTGTGTGTGTGTGTGTGTGTGTGTGTGTGTGTGTGTGTGTGTGTGTGTGTGTGTGTGTGTGTGTGTGTGTGTGTGTGTGTGTGTGTGTGTGTGTGTGTGTGTGTGTGTGTGTGTGTGTGTGTGTGTGTGTGTGTGTGTGTGTGTGTGTGTGTGTGTGTGTGTGTGTGTGTGTGTGTGTGTGTGTGTGTGTGTGTGTGTGTGTGTGTGTGTGTGTGTGTGTGTGTGTGTGTGTGTGTGTGTGTGTGTGTGTGTGTGTGTGTGTGTGTGTGTGTGTGTGTGTGTGTGTGTGTGTGTGTGTGTGTGTGTGTGTGTGTGTGTGTGTGTGTGTGTGTGTGTGTGTGTGTGTGTGTGTGTGTGTGTGTGTGTGTGTGTGTGTGTGTGTGTGTGTGTGTGTGTGTGTGTGTGTGTGTGTGTGTGTGTGTGTGTGTGTGTGTGTGTGTGTGTGTGTGTGTGTGTGTGTGTGTGTGTGTGTGTGTGTGTGTGTGTGTGTGTGTGTGTGTGTGTGTGTGTGTGTGTGTGTGTGTGTGTGTGTGTGTGTGTGTGTGTGTGTGTGTGTGTGTGTGTGTGTGTGTGTGTGTGTGTGTGTGTGTGTGTGTGTGTGTGTGTGTGTGTGTGTGTGTGTGTGTGTGTGTGTGTGTGTGTGTGTGTGTGCGCGTGCGTGCGTGCGTGCGTGCGTGCGTGCGTGCGCGCGCACACAATCTCTTAGAAATAAATAAATATACGGATATAAAAACACATTACACTATTGAAATATTTTGATCACACAATGATCTTTTCCAATCAAAAGAGAGGAAGCAAAAAAAGATTTCACTTAAATTTTCAGGCAGATTTGCACTATTACTACTTAGTAAGTCTGTCAGTCTCCTATCTAGCCAAAAAATCCCTATATCTATCTATCTATCTATCTATCTATCTATGAATCTATATATATAGTTTAAATAATTTTTTAAAACTTGTAGTGGATGATACTTGATGTTAATACAGTTTTTTTCAAATATCATTTCATTAATTAAATTTAATAATTAATTTTGATTTCTGATTTGTCCCTTAATACTGATATTCTGTCATCTATATACATGTTTACATTAATTATAATTATATATATATATATATATATATATATATATATATATATATATATATATATATATATATATATATATATAGATTTTTTGGACTAGGAGACTGACAGACTTACCTTGGTAAGAGTCCACACTGTAGTCTTGAAATAGAAACACATAAAAACACTTAAACAATGATATATTTCAACCACACAGTGGTCTTTGTCAATCGAAGAGAAAACACAAAAAGAAATATGAGAGAATGAAATAAAATAAATATAAGTTGTAAACACAGATTGTGTAGAGTAGAAATCAGATGTCACAGATGCACAGATTAAAGATATATATATATATATTGTTTCCATGAGCATATGAGTGATTATAGTTTATATAAGTCTGTCAGGGGAAAAGAGATAAGGCTATTAGGGGAAAAAAAAAATGAATGGGTTTATCAGATGTTGAGGTTAGGGGATTCTCTGGACTTGGTATACCACTGGTATGATAGTTCCCACCTTCTCAGTTCTGAGGGATTGCAATCAGGGAGGAGTGATTTAATTATTTTTGTGGTATAGCAGTCATCAAAAGTTGTGATGTGACTCGCAGCATGTTGAGCTGTTGGTCTATCCATATTCATAATTTTAACATCATGTCTGTGGCCATTCATTCTGATATTCAGACCATCCGTGGTCAGGCCTATGTACTGTGCTGAGCAAAGTTTACATTGTAGCTGGTATATGACATTTTTCGATGTACAATTATGATGACCCTGTATTTTGAAGACCATTTTTGTTGTTTGGCTGTTGAAAATATTTGCTGAGGGGTGTATTGGACACGTCTTGCATCTAGGTCTATTGCATGGGAAGGAGCCATGAGGAAGTTTGTGTGGTTTTTCTGCATCAGGGTCTGGTAGTTTAGGATGTACTAGGATGTTTTTCAAGTTGGGAGGTTGCTTGTACCAAATTTAAGGTGGATCGGTGAAAAGATTTTTGGTGTGGACGGAAGCTTGAAGAATTTTGAAGCCATCTCTCAATATCTTGTTGAGTTTATGTAGACCAGGATGGTAGTCTGTTATTAAAGACAGTTTATTTTGTTCTGTTTGTAGTTTATGGTGAACCGAGGATTGTGCTGAATGAATTTGGTTTTCAATGAGTTTTTTTGGGTATCCTCTTCTCTGAAAGGCTGTTGATATCTTTCTATTAAAATCTTCCAATTCCCTATCATTCGAACAGATTCTCTTACCCCTGATTGCTTGACTGTATGGAATGGATCGTTTTATGTTTATTGGGTGGTTGCTGTCGAAATGGAGATATTGTAGGTGGTTTGTCGGTTTGATGTGAATTCCTGTGTTGATATTTCCATTCTGGAGTGTTACCTCTACATCCAAAAAGGTGATGGCTGATGTAGATTTCTCCCAGGTAAATTGAAGTGTGGAGAATTGTATCAGGCTGTCTAATAATGCCTCAAGTGTTGAAGCACCCTGTGTCCAAATTAGGAAGATGTCATCTATATATCTATTCCAACATAATGGCTGGTGTGTTTGTGCCTTTAGAAAACTTTCTTCCAACAATCCCATGTACAGATTTGCGTACGATGGTGCCATTCTGGTGCCCATTGCTGTTCCCTTTATTTGAAGGTAGTTCCTTCCCTCAAACTGAAAGTTGTTCTTCTCAAGGATGAACCTGGTCAGGTTCACAAGAAAAGGTGTAGTGGGAGAAGGCTTGCCTGGGCTTTTGTTTAGAAAATTCTCTATTGCAGATAGGCCGTGTGCATGAGGGATGTTGGTATAGAGAGAGGTGACATCTATGGTGACCAAAATAGTTACCGGGGGTAGAGGTACAGATATTTGTGAGAGTCGATCTATGAAATGATTGATGTCCTGGGTATGTGATGGAAGGTTCTTTACTAAGGGTTGAAGGTGTGAGTCGAGGAAAGCTGAAATTCTTTCCGTTACTGAATTGCAGCCAGCAATTATTGGTCTACCAGGTGGAGGGATTATGTTTTTGTGGATCTTTGGTAATATATAGAATTGAGGAGTAGAGGGGTTTTCATTATATAATAATTTTAGAGATGTTTCCGAAATATTTTGTTCAGGAGCTGTATATTTGAGTAGGTCCGAGATTAAATTGTTGAATTCTGTAGTGGGGTTATCTGTAAGTATTTTGTATGTTGTGATGTCTGACAGTTGCTTATTTGCTTCTTTGATGTAGTCTTCTTTGTTCATAATGACAGTGGTTGAACCCTTATCTGCTGGAAGAATCATAATATCTTTATTGTTTTTCAACGAAAATATTGCCGCTTTTTCTAATTTGGTAAGGTTAGGTTTAGTCTTCAGATTTTTAGTGAAATTTATATCGGTGATGCTTTGCATGATAAAGTTGATGTAAAGTTCAATGGGGTGATCAGGTGGTAGTGGTGGTGGATCCCAGTTGGAGGGTGGTTTGAATTTTGCAAGACATACGTCTATGTTTGTATCCGTTTTGAAAGTTGGTGTCTGAGCTATATAATTTTTATCCTAAGTTTTCTGGCAAAGCTGAAAACATCTTTTCCTAACTTGAATTGGTCTATTTCCTTAGCTGGTGTGAATGACAGGCCTTTAGAAATTACTTGTAGTTCATGTTCCGAGAGTGTGTGGTTGGAAATATTGTGCACGGCAAATGTTTTTAGTGAAGGGTTATTTCTTATATCAGGACTGTTTTTATTATTATTTTTGTTATTTAGTAATAATGATTGGGTTGGCAGTTTAGGGAGTTGTCCACAGGGTACTGGTATCTTGAAGAGAGAACTTGGGCTAGGTTTGTCACAAACAAGAGGTGGTTTGTCGGCAGGTAAAACTGGATTATCATATTTTTTGATTTGGCCAAAAAGATTTATTTCTTGAATGCAGAGTTTTGAAAGTTTATGTATTTTATTCTTTGCAAGATTGTCTTGCAGTATGTATGCTTTATTGAGAGTATCTTCCATTTGTTGTATTAGATATGGAAAATTGGAGGTAATTAATTTGGCCAATTTTTTTTTTTTTTCTTAATAGCCTTATCTCTTTTCCCCTGACAGACATATACAAACTATAATCACTCATATGCTCATTGAAACAATATATATATATATATATATATATATATATATATATATATATATATATATATATATCTTTAATCTGTGCATCTGTGACATCTGATTTCTACTCTACACAATCTGTGATTACAACTTATATTTATTTTATTTCATTCTCTCATATTTCTTTTTGTGTTTTCTCTTCGATTGACAAAGACCACTGTGTGGTTGAAAAATATCATTGTTTAAGTGCTTTTATGTGTTTCTATTTCAAGACTACAGTGTGGACTCTTACCAAGGTAAGTCTGTCAGTCTCCTAGTCCAAAAAATCTAAATAATCTTTACCAACCAAAACTAACCTAAATATATATATATATATATATATATATATATATATATATATATATATATATATATATATTGTAACATTTATAGAATGGGCTATATAATATTATTTAAGAATTGGAAGAATATATTAGAAATAACTCACACAAAATTTAAAAAGAAATTCATTAAAAGATTGGTTAGGTTAAAATTGAAACTAAATTTAGGTAAAAGCCTAGAATTGTAAACAAGGTATTTACTGTAAAATCAATTAGGAAATGTGTTATATCAAAACCCCTAACACATAAATTGAAACAAGATAATCTAATAATAGTTATGTGTAAACAAAATTGTAAATATTAGTAACATAGGGCATAAGTAATTACTTGAAGGAGAAAGTGAAATACGATTGTAAACAATGAGATTAGAAAGGTTATGTTTCTATGAAGTCCAGTCAAAACACACACATTTCGAAATATTACAAAAGTAAAACACAAAGAAACTTCACACACTAATAATAGTAATTAACTAAACACTGGAAGGTTGGTTAAGGATCGGAAAATTGAAACAGTATGTTAACCAAATTAAACGGTGAAAATAGTTTGTTGACATTAACAGATGTAAAAAAAGCAAGAAGTAGGTCAAGTGTGCAGTTGACTCTAGTGAGAAGGAATCGAACTAAATTATAATCCATATGATTTTTTTTTTTTAAGAAGGAGAAGCCGCCATATTAAAAAAACGAACAATTGTTTAAAATCTAAGGACGCGTAGTTAGAGTCAGTCTGGCGTGGGACGCCGAGTAAGGTAGCGAATCTGCCAGGACCAGTCAAAATTCTATTTATTAGAAACTTCGTCAAAATTATACAGATTTGTGAAGAAACTTGACAAGATTAAACAGGGATAAGTGAATTGAAAGAGTTAATAAAGTGTAAATATAATTTGAAAGAACTAAAACGAATTTAAGTGTGTAAAAAGTGAAATTTGAAGAGAACGGAATCTTACGTAAGCGACCTGCGGAATTTCAATATTTGATAAGTTAAGTATATATAGCGCTATAAAAAATAAACTTTAGTGGACTCTTGGGATAATAGGGAAGTTTAAAATTGTACATTAGAATATCTTGTGATTAATAGTAATAAGATCATAATCCAGTTCAAATAGTTTCGCCTTTTTGCTTATTCCAAATTAAAGTTTTTCCATCAGGAAAATATTTATTAAAACTAATTTCAAAATTTAATATTGTTTTTTCAAAATTTATTTAATTAACAAAAGAAGTAAAAATATAGCCCATGCTATAAACCCCGAGATAATAAGAGATCGTAAAATTAGCCAAGGGTATTAAAATTGTGTAACTATAAAATCAAAAGAAATAAGAGTTAAACCGAGTTTGTTAAAACTTGTTAAGTTATAAATTTTTGTTCTGTGTATTGTTTTAAATGTTGAAATAAGAAATGTTATAATAAAGAATTATGAATTGTTCCTGAGTAGTTTTTTTGTTTTGATTTAACTCGAAATTTGATATCATCAATAAAATAAAATTTAATAAAAAAAAAAATAATTGTAAAGCGTTTTATAAAAACTTTACATTTGGCACACCAACGTGGGGCACGATTATTAGAAAAATAATAATAAAGAATTAATTATTCATTTAAATATTTAATAGTAAAACCCCGTTGTATAGCGTCTTTAGGAAATTATGTTATAATTGGCGCGACAACGTGGGAGCTCGATATAATAAGAGATAAAATTTATTTAGAGAGATTTTGAAATAAAATTAATTTAGAACTTTTATATGAAAAACATTTGAACTGGAAATAGATTTAGAAAAGATTTTGTAAAATTAAACACTGAGTTGAATAGAGTCAAGGCTAGGTTTATAGTATATATATAAAAATTGTTTATGTTTGTATAATAAGTCACTTAAAAAAAAAAAAAAGAAGAAAATATTATAGGCGAGCTGGTAGTTGTAGGGGACCAGGAAAAAGGGACAAGTTTGGAAGTGCAAGAAATAGAATTGGAAGGCACAGATATGCCAATAGGAGACATTGAGGTAGAAGAAGCTAGGGGACTACCACCTATGCAAACCCAACAAAAAAAACGGGGAAATAATGAGAATGAAGATTTAAGGGAGATGATGAGAACTCTCATGGAAATGAGTAAAAAAGGGAGAGAGGATCTAAATAGACAATTAAATATAAATAATGAAAAAATAAATAGACAATTAGATAAGATAGATGAAATAAAAGGGGTAATGAATGATATCAGTGAGGATATGAGGGAAATAAACAAAAAATTAAAGGAAAATAGAGACGAAATGAGAGGGATGAAGGAGGATTTGAAATCCATAAAAGAGGAAATAAGGGAGGAAAATAGGAAAATGATAGAGGATATGAGGACAGAGGATAATACTGAAATAGAGGATGTGAGAAGAGACATAGAGGAGAAAGATAGAGGATTAGAGGAGGAGATTAAGGAAAATTTTGAGGAAACAAAAGAAATAATAGCTGATGTGATAGAAATTAATAAAAAAGAGGTAGAGAAAGTAGAAAATATAACAAAGAAAAACACAGAAGAGTTAGGAGAGTTGAAATTAAAGGTGATAGGAGAAAGAAAGATAACAGATAAACGTTTTAGGAAAGTCGAAGATGTCAGGGAGAAAATATTAGGAGAGCAAGGAAGGTTAGGAGATAGAAATAAAATGGGAAAATTAGAAATATGGCAAATAAAAAATTTAACCATTCAAACCGCGACAAATAAGAAGATTGAAAAGCTTAATAAAATGAAGATGGTAATAGGAGAAATAGGAGGAGTTAAATATCCGTCTCAAGGCTTAGTGGTACAAGGCTTATTGAGAAAATTTATCAGAGGTACGGATATGTTAATGAATGTGGAGACACAACTCGAGTTTGGAAAATGGGGGATGGAATTTAAATATGAGAATAACAGAGAAAATAGAACTTATGAAGCAGATGAGAGATACAATGGAGATGTAAACGGTGTTAAGGCAAGGACAGGCGTGGGGACAAGAAAAGAGCTTGGTGCCCACAGTCAGTCGGAAAACTAAGACAATAGGAAACCCAGGAATAGAAATTAAATAGAGGAACAAGTTTACAGGCATTAATAGACACAGGCAATAATATGACATGTATCCAGGAGAACTGGATATTGAAAAATAAAAATAAAATAGGAAGGGAGATATTAAATATAGGTAAAGGAAGCAATATGAATAAACTCTAGGTGACTATGTGTATAAGAAAACGTTAGCAGGAGATAAGTTTTAAGGGATGGTAACTATTTCTACGATAATTTATTGGAAACTTCGTCGAATAATGAATAAAAATAAATATGAATCTATGTTAATAAATATTGAAGCATCGTTGTAATAAAAATATGGTAATTGTGTATTTAAACTTCGTCGTATTGTAAGGGAGAATCTGCGTTGATAAATAATGGAACTTCGTCGTATATATTATATATTATAAAAGAAATATGAATCTATGATAATAAATATTAAAGCATCGTTGTAATAAAAATATGGTAATTGTGTATTTAAACTTCGTCGTATTGTAAGGGAGAATCTGCGTTGATATATATAAGTATTAAAACAAAATTGATATTCGTTGATATAGGGACAGTGTAATCGAAAGAGCTATAGATATGATCAAATAGAGAATATAAGATTGCAACCTTTAAAAATATTAGATGTTAAACTTCATACAAATAAACTGAGATGATATAAGAAAATAATTGAACTGGATGTGAGATTGGAAGGGGAGATAAAATACTAACTTAGAACTGAGAGTTAGATGAAGCTAAAAGCAAAATAAATATGAGACAAATAATAAACAAGGAATAAACAGAAATAAAGGAAAGAGAAATGTTATAACCAATTTGACCAAATCTAGACATACTATGACTCGGATAGGCTGGGATTTAAAGACACGGTATCAGAGAATATATGTTAAATAAATATTGAATCAGACTTATGATAGAAGGATTCCAATTGTAATAAATGTAAAAAAAAAAAAAAAAATATAATTATGGAAGGAATTGTAAATACCAGAACATGATTTATTGTTACTATATGTTAGAATTGTTAAAGAATTGTTGATTGAATGTTAGTTATAAGTATATTGTATTGTTAGAAGATAAGTTAAGTAATATGTAGCTTGAAGTTTTCAGCTCAGTATTTGATTGTTAAAGAATTAAGATAAAATTGTGTCGTAGGAATTAAGTATAAATGGATAGTTATAAAAGTAGTAAAGACAATGGACAATAAGTTAGCCAAAGTGTTGAGGTACTTACTCAATAAAAAATGTGTTCAATTAATTATTAAATAAAATGTACAATTAGGAAATAAATGTTAATTTGAATTTAATTTAAAAAAAAAAAAAATATGTATATTTAAACAAGCTTGTAAAATGTAAAGAATGTGTAATGTAGATAGTAGGAAGATTTTTTTTATTTAAATTAAATTAGGGGACATTGTAACATTTATAGAATGGGCTATATAATATTATTTAAGAATTGGAAGAATATATTAGAAATAACTCACACAAAATTTAAAAAGAAATTCATTAAAAGATTGGTTAGGTTAAAATTGAAACTAAATTTAGGTAAAAGCCTAGAATTGTAAACAAGGTATTTACTGTAAAATCAATTAGGAAATGTGTTATATCAAAACCCCTAACACATAAATTGAAACAAGATAATCTAATAATAGTTATGTGTAAACAAAATTGTAAATATTAGTAACATAGGGCATAAGTAATTACTTGAAGGAGAAAGTGAAATACGATTGTAAACAATGAGATTAGAAAGGTTATGTTTCTATGAAGTCCAGTCAAAACACACACATTTCGAAATATTACAAAAGTAAAACACAAAGACACTTCACACACTAATAATAGTAATTAACTAAACACTGGAAGGTTGGTTAAGGATCGGAAAATTGAAACAGTATGTTAACCAAATTAAACGGTGAAAATAGTTTGTTGACATTAACAGATGTAAAAAAAGCAAGAAGTAGGTCAAGTGTGCAGTTGACTCTAGTGAGAAGGAATCGAACTAAATTATAATCCATATGATTTTTTTTTTTTAAGAAGGAGAAGCCGCCATATTAAAAAAACGAACAATTGTTTAAAATCTAAGGACGCGTAGTTAGAGTCAGTCTGGCGTGGGACGCCGAGTAAGGTAGCGAATCTGCCAGGACCAGTCAAAATTCTATTTATTAGAAACTTCGTCAAAATTATACAGATTTGTGAAGAAACTTGACAAGATTAAACAGGGATAAGTGAATTGAAAGAGTTAATAAAGTGTAAATATAATTTGAAAGAACTAAAACGAATTTAAGTGTGTAAAAAGTGAAATTTGAAGAGAACGGAATCTTACGTAAGCGACCTGCGGAATTTCAATATTTGATAAGTTAAGTATATATAGCGCTATAAAAAATAAACTTTAGTGGACTCTTGGGATAATAGGGAAGTTTAAAATTGTACATTAGAATATCTTGTGATTAATAGTAATAAGATCATAATCCAGTTCAAATAGTTTCGCCTTTTTGCTTATTCCAAATTAAAGTTTTTCCATCAGGAAAATATTTATTAAAACTAATTTCAAAATTTAATATTGTTTTTTCAAAATTTATTTAATTAACAAAAGAAGTAAAAATATAGCCCATGCTATAAACCCCGAGATAATAAGAGATCGTAAAATTAGCCAAGGGTATTAAAATTGTGTAACTATAAAATCAAAAGAAATAAGAGTTAAACCGAGTTTGTTAAAACTTGTTAAGTTATAAATTTTTGTTCTGTGTATTGTTTTAAATGTTGAAATAAGAAATGTTATAATAAAGAATTATGAATTGTTCCTGAGTAGTTTTTTTGTTTTGATTTAACTCGAAATTTGATATCATCAATAAAATAAAATTTAATAAAAAAAAAATAATTGTAAAGCGTTTTATAAAAACTTTACAATATATATATATATATATTTTTATTGATATTTTATGTTATCCATTGTTTTTCCGTTGCACTGACATTAGAAGTTAATATATTACGATTGTAAGTAATTTTATCCACCATTAAGTGCAATGATTTTACCTTGTGTGATGAGGCGCCTTTCGGTCACTTGACCATTGTCGAATCATTGATTACTTTTTTCAATTTTTCTGGTGTGGATGTTCGGTCCGTCGTGTTGGTAATTGTTGACGTCATACACGTTACCTCTTGAGTCCTGTGTATAATGTTTTTGAATAGTATGTCTTCTGTATATGTTGTTTGTAGATTCATTAAATTGTTGTGTATGTTTTTATAAATGTGATATTTTTCTAGTGAGTTTAGTTCTATTGGGTTATTATTTATTTCAAGTATGGTTAGGTTATTTTCATAATTTGTTATTTCATGTTTATGTGATATTAGGTGTGCTGCAACATTTGATCCTTTTGAATTTTTGTTTTTGAATGCTCTGTAATGTTCTTCAAATCTTATTTTAAAAGATCTGGTTGTTTTCCCTATGTAAAATACGTTTCAGTTGTTACATGTAATTTTGTAAATTCCTGATAGGTTATGTTTTTCTGAATTTGTTTTGTGGTTTGTGTTATTAAGATATTTGGTTTGTATGTTGGAGTGTAGTATTCTTTATTGTATATATTTGTTATTTTTTCTATTTTGTTATTGGTGTATTTATATTTTAGGTAGATTTTTTTTTAATTTATGTGTTAAGGTTGTAGTGTTGTGTTGGGGTTAGGTTTTTTTGTAAATTTATTGTATATGTTTTTTATAAGGTGTTTGTTGTATCCATTTTCTATTGCTATTTTTGTAATGTTATCTAATTCTTCATTTAATTTTTGTTTGTTATCTTGTCTATATTTTATTGCTTTATTTATCATGTTACTATAAGTGTTAATTTTGTATGTCCAGGGGTGGTTAGATTTGTAGTGTATTGTGGTGTTGTTGGATGTGGGTTTTCTGTGTATTGTAGTTTCTATTTTATTATTATTTATATTTAATGTAATATCAAGATAGTTAATTGTTCTGTTTGTTTCTGTTTCGACAGTGAATTGTATGTTTTCGTTGTATGTATTTAGTTTGTTTAGTATTATGATGTGTTCGTTGTGAATGGTATGTTGTTATATTACAAGTATATCGTCTACGTATCTTGTCCATAGTAAAATATTGTGCGTTTAGTGTAGTTTTAATTATTATTTGTTCAAAGTCTTGTAGATATATTTCTGACATGACTGATGATATGGGTGATCTCATGGGGAGTCCAGTTGTTTGTTTATAGTATTTATTGTTAAATTGGAAGTAATTTTGGTTACATATGTGTTTGGTTAGTGTAATGACACTATTTATTGTGTTTCTTTTTTCGTTATTGTGTATTAGTTTGTTTCTTATTATTTCTATGGTTTTTTCTATTGGGATGTTAGGGTACATGTTAGTTGAATCATAACTTATTATTTTTGAATTGCTGTTTGTTTTTATGTTTTTTATTTTATTAATTAATTTGTATTCATTTTTTATATTGTATGTGTTGTTGATATGTATTTTAGATCTTGTTATTTTGTCTAGTATTTTTGCGGTTATGTAAGATGGTGCTGTTGTGAAATTTATTAGTGGTCTAAATGGTGTGTCGGGTTTGTGGATTTTAGGTATGCCTGTTAATATTGGTGCGCATGGTTTGAATGGGTATAGTCTTGTGAGGTATTTTAATTTATTGTTATAGTTTAGGGTATTTCGGTGAGTGACTATTAAGTTTTTTATTGTAATAAGGTATTTGCTAGTTGGTTCTGGGATTTGTTCGTATTTATTTTCTTTTATGTGGTTAGTCAATGAATTGATGTATTTGGTATTTTCTATTATTACTGGTGTGTTTGTTTTATCGGATTTTAATATTAAGTAGTCGTTGTTTTCTAGTTTTTCTCTGAGTTTTATAATTTCCTTTTTATTTATATATTGTTCCATTGTTTTTGTTTTTTTCTGTTTTTATTAGGTTAATTTTATTATTAATATTGTTTCTTATGTGTTCAGTATTTTGGTGGGTAATTTTGTGGATGTTAGATTCTGTGTCAACTATTAGGTTTTTTATTATTTGTTTTTTGTTGAAATATTTGGTAGGTTATATTTGAAGGAATTTGTTATTATTATTTTTTCTTTTTCAGTAAACTGTGTTTTAGTTAAGTTTATGAATTTATTGTTGTTAGAGGTGTGGGTTGGCTCTAGGCTATTTTTTAGGTTATGTTGTTGTTTTGTTAAATTTTCGATTTTTCTCTTTTGTCTATTTATTGTGTTTGTTTTATGTTTTATTATAATTTGTTTTGTTTTTTCGTGTATAATAGGTGTGAGAGTATCAAAAGTTTTCATTATTTCTAAATTGGTTGTGTAAAGTTGTAAGTTGATTTGGTTTTTTTTATGGTAGGCAGATTTAATGATTTCTTTAATTATGTGTAATTCGACTATTTTTGTTGCTTTATTGATAATTGTATTTTGTTTATTTTTTATGAGGTTTAACTGTGTCTCTTACCTTGAGATCTCTAGGCTAGACTGGGTTGCAGTGCGGGGTCAAAATCCAACACTTCAGAAAACATCAGCTTCGTGTTTAAAGTGTAAACAGCTCTAATTAACTCAATAATAATACTGTAATAGTTTGATGTAGACATGATCTTTAAATGTGTTGGTCTGCTTCTGCAAAGAAAGAGACGATGTATGTATTGTATGTTTTCAGTTAGGATAGTAGTGAAATACTAGAGCAGAACGAGGAATACCGTTAAATCTCATGCACTGTACATTTTGATGTTTTTATAATAGAAAAATATTATTAACTTTGTTTAATAAATATGTGTGCATCTTCCAGGAAGCAGCATCTCCACATCATAATGGAGACCATCTGAGTGGTGAGATAAGGGAGAATGGAGAAAAAGGCGGAGTTGGGGTAAAGATGGAACGTCCAGGAAGTAGAAGTGGATCATGTAGTTCGAATAGGAGCACACCTTCCCTGAAAAGTAAAGATGTAAGACGGACAAGCCGCAAAGTTCTTATATAATTAACAGCCCTTAACTTTACTATAATATTTAAAGCTTTTGTGATTTAAGCATGTATTTATTGGCCAAAATTAGTTTATAACAGCTAGAAATTATTTTTTAGTATATTTATACAAAATAAATTAAAATATTTAGAAATAATAATAAATGAATTTTTAAAATAATATGACTCAACCCATTTCTTATTACTTAAGAATCTATCTCCTCCCTACAAAATGTTAACACTCAGAGGGTTCCTGAACATTGACTTTTGTGTTTGCTTCAAGGAATTACATTGTTTTTTTTATTGTTCAATGTTTAATATGTTTCAGCCTTGTTAATGTGTTATCTTCTCCATGGAACATAGTGTCTCCAAATCTCAGGACACATAATTTAAGGATTTTATTGCCTTCCTAACATTTATAACTAAATTATTCTGTGCATTCAGGTCAACCTCTTTATTCTAGTCTTTTATCATGTTACTAACAGAGTACCCATCCTTTGTATGGGGATAAGGTGTATATTGGTACTGAATTAATTTGTATTTGGGTTGAATTTAATTTACTGAAATTAAATCCCAATAAATATATCGAACTATAAACTTACCGATTATTGTCTTGAAAAACCAAGGGAAGGATAAGCTTCTGCTTGTAACATGAAATTTGTAAAGTATAACTAACCTTGAAAGATGAATACCAAGAAACATTTACTATCACCTGTTCAGTTGTATTTAGAAGTGACTTCTACAAGTGATTAAAAACATTTACTATCAGCTGATTAAGCCAAGTATATAATGGAGTATAGATAACTGAGTGTTAAGGAAGTTTTGAAGACCAGTGGGATGGAGCCTTTATCGAATTTTAAAATAAAAATATGCCTATGTGTTAACCAAGGAGCATAAGAATGTCCATTTGAAATTTCAGCTCAATGAATCCATTAGTTTTTATGTAATTGAGTAACACACACACACAGACTGACGCTATTAGATTTGTACATATAATAGTATAGTTTGTTCCTTGTGAGTTAGAGACTCCAGTAAGTGGACATGTGCAGTGATCTAACCCTAGATCTATACCGTTGCCTTTACATGTTATTATTTAAAAAATATATTGTAATAATTAAAAAAATATACATAGTTTCATGTATATGAACATTTAAAAAAAATAATTTTAGTTATACTTTTTTTTTATAAATGTGAAGTGAATTATTGGTTGTTTGAATGTGGAGAAACCGCTAAATTTTAAACTGTAAATATTATTTTATTAGTTTTTTTATATAGTGATACATCGTACTTACACGATAGGTGGTACCGAGTGATAGCCGTGTAAGTCGAATTCGCGTAAGTCGGGGTATAATTTTACATGCAATCAGATAGGAATCATGTTTAATTAGGACCAAAGATTAAATAAATTAATAGTTTCGAAGAAAAATGTGTATCTTAAATATCTTTAAAATCTTAAATACATAATACAACAAAAAATTATATACATACATATTGCAAAGATGTAAGTAAAAAGAAGTTATTTTGACATAGGAGGCTTCATAAAATCTAATAAATTCGTTAGACGAATTGAAGATTTTTTCTTCTCACACAGATTTTCCTCGTTACTCATTAACTTTTTTTGTTTTATGGCAGAATTACACTCATTTTTGGAGGCTTATGTTTTCCAAAATTTGTAAGCCTTACTCAATTAAACTGAAGCATTTTGTCAAGTTTATAACCGTCATTTCATCTTCTACGTCAACTGGGTGTAAAGAATCTGCGTTTTTGAGATCTTGCTCATCCATTTCTGTGAGCTCATCAATTAATTGTCAGCTCCTGGTTTTGTAAATCCAGCAGTTCTTGAATGTCATCATTATCCACTACTACATTGAGTTGTCTGGCAAAACTGACAACTTCTTCAATCATATCAGCAATTTCATCAGACTCTGGCACTGATTACGCTTGAGTTTCAGTGGAGAAAAATAGACATACCATTTTCCAAACGACATTCAAAGTTTTTTGTGAAATTTCATTCCAAGATTATCCAATGATTTTCAAAGTATCTAAAACATTAAATTGTGTCCAAAAATATTCAACAAAGAGCTCGTTGTTCTGTCTCATAGCTTCATGCAGATGCGCAAATTATCTTGTGTAATAAGCTTTAAATGTTTTGATGACTCCCTGATCCATTGGTGGAAGCTAACTAGTTGTGTTTGGTGGCAAAAATATCATTTTCACGAGTGTGTCGAAATTTGTTAAAGTAGAAGTAGGGTGGCCAGGTGCATTGTCAATTAATAGAAATTGCTTTATAAGGATTTTGTTTAGACTAACAATAATGTTCGTTTTGAGGTTTAAAATGATGACCAAACCCGTCCTCAAAAAGAGAAGGTGTCACCCAAGCCTTCCGATTTGACTTTTAAAATCACGGCCAAGATAGCTTTCGAAATATTTTTTAATGTCTGGATTTTCTGAGCGAAAAACTATGAGAAGTTGCGTCTTACAGTCACCAGCTGTATTTGCACCAACCATCACTGTCAATCAGTCTTTGCTGGCGTTAAAACATGGAAATATTTTCTTTTTATGCGCTATAAAAGTTCTTTTAGACATTTTCTTCCAGAACAAGCCAGTTTCTGCGTAACTCAGACAGCATGATTTAAAACCGCATAACTTGGGAATCGCGTAAGACGGGGCAGCGTAAGTCGAGGTATTATTGTATTAGCTATTATTATTTATTAAATGTATTTCAATTCATAATTATTCCTCTTTAATAATAGTGATTACAAATAATCAAAGATAATAAATTAGCGGATCACAATTCATGGATTAGCAGTCAACAACGTATAAGAAAGTGAAATTTACAAGGTCCATTCAGTAAATGCACACAATAATGATACAGTATGGGAGATGAGTAACAGCTTTTTAGTTTTGTTTGTATGACACGATGTATAGCTTGCATGTAGTGTGATAAACTGGTGCTGACTTTTGAAAAACATTAGAGGTTCCAAAACCTTTTTCTAGGTTGAACCTTAGACCCACAATGTTTTATTACGCTAATTTATTACAAGTGAATATACTATGCTTTTCATATTTGTCTATAAAATATTAAAATATGTTACTTTAGGATTCATTCTTCAGCATTCGTACAATGTATTCACCCTTATATTTTTTTAAAATTTATTGTATTTTATTTTAATATTATGTTTTATTTAAAATAGTAACCAATCAATCCTACAATAGCTTGATATAATTTAGTTACATTTATATAGTTTTTTTATTCTTTATAAGTGTTATGAGAATTAATAATAAAAAATCATAAATAGTTGACAAAAATAATCAAAATATTAAGCTAATTTGAGCCTAGCGAGTGAGAACAATTCACAGCTCTAAATATTAAAATAGTTCACTCAAAATCTCACAGCACAGTAGTTTATTAATACATACAGACTAGTTTCAACGACGATGTTGTCTTCTTCAGTGAGTAGTGGCCAATCACTATGAAGGGGACATTGTTGTCTAAACTAGTCTGTATGTATAACTAGTATGTTAATAACTATTGTGTAGTAAGATTTTCAGTGAACTACTTTAATATTTTTTTTTATCTATTGCATACATTTTCATTTTTAAATTGTAGATGGAAAAGCCGCCAACACCAGTTTCAAAATCGAGTACTCCAACCCTTCCTGGTTCGAGTGGAATAAAAATCCCCCCCGTAACTCCAGCGATGCACCCTCCCTATGCTCTGGCCAGAGGTGTGACTGACCCTTTCAACACTACTTCACCATATGCCCGACCAAACATGGTAAGCTAGTAGTCCTGTAATGGTATGTTAACAGAAATTCAGTTTAGGCTATTTGTTCTAATTTATATATTCCAATGCTTGGGTCTCAAAAATCATATAGTATCCAAAAAAATAACTTCTTGTATTAATTACAAGTCACACAAAATGAAGTTCATAATATATTTTGCCATTTTTAGAATTTTTGCTGTAGCTCTTCACTAATTTGTTTTAATGATGAAGTTATAAAAAAATTCATTAATCTATGAAAAAATAAATGTAAAATAAATAACAGTTTGGATAAAAAGGTAGAAATGGCATACACTAAATTTCCAGATATTTGTTACACTGGAATCTTGATAAACCTACTGTGAATCTAATTAAATGCGTAAGTTTTTTACTGTGACAACTATGTAGGCTACATACCCTACTTTGTTTATCTTACTCTATCATTTGTGAGCTTTATTGAGCTAGATGATTTTGAACAATATTACTACTACGAATATTTTTATACTAGCTCAAGTGGTTGAAGAGTAGCTATCAGACTCGTTTGAAAAATACTGAGCTTTAACTATAGTCTTGCAATATTTAAGTAAAAATTTATACTTGCGTATTATACAGAGACCACTATTGTAGAGGAATATTTCTTACTGGACTCCAAAAAATGACTACATAAAATATGTCCTAAGGCCATATGCATAACAAAATTTTTTTTACACGAAAGGTTATTTTTATCAATTTAAGTTGGGTAAAAAATTCAGTGCAGAGTAGTAAAAAGTACTGAGTCCGCGTATCAACGGCAAGCCATACTAAGTATTTGTATATTTAAATATACCTATAAGGTCTCCAGTTAGGATAAATTTGGTTGTAATTTTATATATTACTATATAAGTATATTAAAATATACCTATAAAGTGTCCAGTCAGGATTGATTTAGTTGTAATTTTGAAATTTTATACAACATTACCTAATTAGATGTCTACTTCGCCGGAGTAATACTTTTTGCCAGGTGAAGTCATGTGATCTTTATTCTAGCCTTATATGTATACATTTGTTTGGTTAAATGTATAAAATTACAATCAAGTATGTCCTAACTGGATACTTCATAGCTATATTTCAATATAAGTATGTAAAATCAACCATCCGTGGCAATAATAATTATCAATATAGCTTCAGGGCTGGTTTTTGATTCATTTTATACGTATTCCATTGGGAGTGGTCAATGTGCATTTTTACCACATTTTTAATAACATGTTTTGTACAATAGTGGCCTCCATATAATACGTAAGTACTTAAAAATTGTGCAAAGAATTTTTGTTGAAGCCAATTTAAGATATTAGAGTATACAATTTAGGAAACCATTATTATATTCTAGCTACATGTGTTTACCATATCTCTGTTTTTATACAACTATTCTTTGATCTTAGCGTGTGAGGCTATGCTAAAACAAATAAAAGACATTTACAAGACTCACAAATTATTCATTTATTTATACACATAATGTCATTGAAACGTGTATGAGTAAATAAATAAATAATTTGTGAGTCTGGTGTATGTCTTTTATTTGTTTTATATCTCTGTTTTGTTTACTGCTTATATTTATGATATATTGTGATGGTTACTGTATTTCAAAATGACAAAAGATTGGTATTTAAATTTTATAAAAGAATTTTTTATATTTGAATATGTCATTTCTTTATTCACACACACACACACACACTCACTCCATATTGGTTTTCTTCTTGTTCTAATCTCTTCCTGGATTCTTCCATATTCTTTTGATTTTCTTTAGTTACACCAAAATATAAATATTTTTTCGCGTGTCAAACCAAACCCTTTATAATATTTGTAGTATTATTGAGTTGCAATTTACAAAGAATTAACTATTTCTAGATGGCTTTCGATGGTCACCAACACCCAAGAGCACCAATTGCCAGCACCAACGGACTCAATATTCCGGGTGGAAAGCCGTAAGTAACTGGCTTTCACAACAATTAGCTTAAGAAATATTAGTAAATATTGAGAAGTGGTTTTTTTATTTAATTGCTATTTAGAATTTGATTTAAACCTTCACATTTGAACCCAATGAAGCCATGTGGAAAACTATCTAGAATTTCCTCATGAGAATTAAACATTGAGTACAAATTATCTAAGGCAGAGGTCTCCAAACTAAGGCCTGTGGGTCAAATCCAACCCGGGACAACTAATGGCTCGTTGCTATGATAAGATGGATAAAAAAACAGAATGATAATAATTCGCTTTGCCCCTCCAATGCTCTAGAAAAAGTAAAAAAGTATATACTTAAGTATCAACTTAATAACTGGTTGAAAAAAATACATCATGTCTTAAAGTTCAAAGTTAATGATTGTATAATTGCTTTTGATGCAATTTACAGGCATAACAATTGTAACATAGTACTCGGTGACTAGGTGTAGAAATTATAGATAATGGCAAGAAAATTAAAACTGTATTGGCCCTTAGAACTCACTGAAGTAATCAGTACTGAATAGGCTGATAAGTTTAGAGACCCCTGTCTAAGGCATAGGCAAAAAAGATCGTTGATTGTAGCAACGTTTGTGGCTAATCCTTCCTCTTTCTTTAAAAGTGCAAACCGTGAATAATGAGGCTACTTTCATTTTACTCATCGATAGAATTTTCTTTTGCTTTCATCACAACTATATTTCAACCAATATATTCTCTAAAACTTATACCCTCTAAAATGACCTGATAGAGGTTCTGGGACTGCCAAAGACCTACTAAAACTATATATGAGTTTTATAGAGTCAAAGTGGACTTTCTCCAAATATTTCAAAATTGTGATTACAGTAATACCTCGACTTACGCTACCCTGTCTTAAGCGATTCCCAAGTTACACTGTTTTAAATCATGTTGTATGAAACTGGATAAAACTACTCTGAAACTGGCCTGTTCTGGAATAAAATGCTTATGAGAACTTATTTTCAAGTTTTAAGGCCACCAAAGACCGATTGACAGTGACATTTGGTGCAAATACAACTGTTAACCTAGCTTGCCCGTGATTTGGAAGTCGAATCGGAAGGCTTTGGAGACAGCATTTTTTTACTGTTGGTCTAAACAAACTCCTTTGTACGTAATTCCTATTAATTGACAATGCACCATCTCCTTTCTACTTTAACTAATTTCGACACATGCATGAAAGTGATGTTTTTCCCACCAAAAACAAATAATTTACTTCAACCGATGGATCAGGGCGTCAGTAAAAAATTTAAAGCTGATTACACAAGATCATTTGCGCATCTCCATGAAGCTATGAGACAGAACAACAAGTTCTCCGTTGAAGATTTTTGGAAACAATGCAATGTTTTAAATGCTTTAGAATCATTAGACTTGGGCGTTTTGAAAAAAGTGTGTCTATTTTTTTCGCCACTGAAACTCAAGCGGAATCAGTACCAGAATCTGATGAAATTGCTGATGTGATTGAAAAAGTTGTCGGTTTTACCAGACAACTAAATTTAGAAGATGATGATGATGACGTTCAAGAACTGCTGGATTTATACAACCAGGAACTGACAATTAATTGATGAGCTCATAGAAATGCGTGAGTAAGAGCAAGACATTAAATACACAGATTCTTTAGACCCAGTTGACGTAAAATAAAATTACGGTTAGAAACTTGACCATAGGCCTTAGTTTAATTAAGCAAGGTTTATAAATTTTAGAAAACATAGACTTGAACGATGAGAGTGTCTCTGCCACAAAACAAAAAAAAATTAGCGAGTTACGAGGAAATTCTGCGTGTGAAGAAAAATCTTCAATTCGTCATACGAATTTATTAGATTTTATGAAGCCTTTTATGTCAAAAATAACTTCTTTTTATTTACTTTATTGCAATATACAGTCGGACCTCCATATATCGAAATTGTAGGTTCCTTATAAAAAATTCGATTTATATGGAAACTTCGATAAAGAGGAATCTGATTTTTCCGTAAAGACTCATATTACAGTATTACTCAAGTTTACGTGAACGTAACCATAATGCCTAAGAAACAGTACTACCGTATTTGTTTACAATAAAGTTTGTTCTCTTCTACAGTATTATAGGGCTACGAACTATACTTAAATATCGAAATCTTGTTGCTGTTCATGACAAGCTGGAAAATTATAAAATACAAACAGTGATGAAAACTCGCATTTAGTTAATACTGAACTTACCGTACATACCTTAACCCTTAGCACGGGACATATAAAGGGGAAGTAACAGATTACGTGCTATTAAATAAAAAAACTTTTTGCGAAATGTTCAAAGTTCTATTTCATTCTGAGTTCCTAAAGATATATTTGAACAAAAAAAATTATAACTAGTTATTTTTATAATTTTTTATATTTTTACACTTGGTAATTCAAGATATCAATAAATCCATTTAAAATAAAATTAAAGTAACTAATATTATTACTCACTACATCAAAAACAATAAATTATTCTTACAGTACAAAGATCACTCACGTAAACAGTAAACAACTACATCAATCACAATGCTAACACAATATACGACTGACAGATGCTGCGTCCTGCCGAGAATAACTATGATTTATGACTTCCATAAACAAAATATTGTAAATACGTGATTTCTCGTAATACGCATGCAAAGAATTAATAATATTGCATTTTATTGTTGGGTAGTAAAATAACTTCGAATATCCTTTTGTACAAAGTTTGATGTAGATTCTATGTAAAGATGTTCACATTTGTTAAGAGACTGGAAAATTTCATCAGATACGTTTTCTACGAATTGAAGTCCGCGACGAATCGTTTCAAATGTTGACGTCATTTCTTTCTTGGAAGGTTTAGGTACTTCTATATCTTCTGTCTTGGTGCCCTCATCTTCAACTTCAGTATTTATTAAAGAACTTAAAATATCATCATCTGTTGGATATTCAGCTACAATAACGTCTTCATCCACCCTTAAAAATTCGTTTAGCGAAACATTGTCGTTGATCGTGCCTGGCGATTGTAATGCTCCCAACATTCCTCAATTTGCGGCAGTACATTACTTTCTCCCACAACAGATCTTTCAGAGAAGCTGGCTTTTAAAAAACATTTTCTTATCGTCGATTCCGTAACATCATTTTGCCACACCTTTACTAATTGTGATATACACAGCCTGAGGTTGATAACATTTTCAATAGGTTTGTCATTTTCCAATGCAAGAATAAGTTTCTTAAGAACCTGTTTTCTATAATACATTTTAAAAGTTTAAATGATGCCTTGGTCCATCGGTTGTAGTTTTGAGGTGGTATTTGGAGGGAAAAAACAAGTTTCACGTTCACCAACTTTTTTGAGACATAAGACGGATGTGCAGGGCAATTGTCCACTAAAAGAACGACTTTTCCCTTTTGCTTAATCATTACTTCATCAAATTTCAATATCCACCTCTCAAAAATTTCACTCGTCATCCATGATTTTTGTATTGTATTCATAGTCAACTTCTAACGACTTCACTCCTTTAAAACATCTTGGCTGCTTGCTTTTCCCAATTACCAAAATTTTACATTTTTCTTTTCCAGACATATTAGCACATACCACAACAGTAACTCGCTCTTTGCTGTGTTTACCTCCAAAGCATTTATCGTTTTTAAAGGTTAGCATCTTATTTGGTAAACACTTGGAAAAAAGGCCAGTTTCATCCATATTAAAAATATTGTCAGGCTCATACTCTTTTACAATTGATTTTAAAATTGTAGCTTTCCACTGGCTACAATCTGCTTCGGATACACATCCGCTTTCTCCCGAAATAACCTTTTCTACGATTTCATGGCGCTTCTTAAATTTGTCTAGCCATCCCGAACTTGCTTGGAACTCTTTGTGTTCTAATCTTTCCGCGTATTCAATTGTCTTTCCTTTTATGAGAGGTCCTGGAACAGGCATGTTTTTATCTCGTACCATTTTCACCCACTTGAAAACTGCTTCGTCAACATCATCGTATTTACATATTTTTGAACGTTTTCTGTCCCCTCCAACAGATTCGCGATTTTTTATTATCGTCAACACTGTGTTTGTGGTGGAACGCCAAACTTCTGCGCAACATCTTTTTTTCGTACTCCACTATCAACGTCTTTTAATAATTGTATCTTTTCCGTGACACTCAAGGACTTTCTTTTGGACATAACGTCAACAAAAACTCAAAACCAAACTCAACAAAACTACAGTAATGTTGCTAAACTTAACAAACAGTCCATGTTAAACGGTAAAAAAGAACACCGACTTACAGTAATCTAAACAAACCAGACTCGCACTAACCAATAACCAAATGGCAAGACTTGTTCACATGAAATACAATACAGTATTGCACTCTGCCTCGGAAAGAAATGAGTAAGAGTGTATGAGAGAGCCATTAGTCATGTTAGTCACGCCCAACCACCCGGAAAAAGTCTCAACAGATGTCAACATATTGTCACGTTGCTCTCTCTATCGCTCTCAATGTTTCTGAATGAATAGTCCGTTACGGGTGGGATATGTGACATTCAATAACACGTTTTGTTACACATTTTATTTTCAATATTGAAAAATAGGTATATGCAATAGTTTTATTTTCTCTAAAATTAAGTTTGATATATAGAATTTCTTTTCGATTTACAGAAACATTTTTCCATTGAAATTTCAAGGGACTCTGAAATAATTCGATAAATAGAGAATTTCGTTATATAGAAGTTCGATAAATAGAGGTCCGACTGTATATGTATATAATATGACTTTTTGTTGTATTATATATTTAAGATTTTAATACATACAATTTTTCTTTTAAATTATTAGTTTATTTAGTCTTTGGCCCCAATTAAATACGATTCCTATGTGATTGTATGTAAAATTATACCCCGACTTACGCGAATTCGACTTATATGGCTATCGCTCGGTCCCACCTGTCGCGTAAGTACAGGGTATTACTGTATACATGAATTTTGTAGGAAATTTCATGATGGAAATGTTTCTGCATTCAGTTTGTTGCAAAAATATTAATTCTAAATTCTTTAATAAATTCTTCAGAGATTGTTTGACTATTCTGAAAAATGAGCTGAGTGGGAGAAGGTGCGGTTTGATATTAGATGACTCATATTTACACTTCTCTGCATACATATATCTATTAACACTATGGGTATGGGAAGAACTTTTTTGTAATATTACAACAGGTCAAGGATATTCTTATACAACATTTTACACTCCAGTCATAACTGTTAGGATTCCAATTAATGAAGGAACCTAATATTACTTAATTTCCAAAACACTTGAAATTACTCCTGATAACTGTATTACTTACAAAATTGACTATAGATAAAATAAACTAATTTAATAAGACTAAAAATAAACTAATTTAGATCTAATGTGTAGTAGCCATATACAGTGGCTACATAACCACCCCCACCCCCTGGCTTATCACAACTTTAAAAATAAAATTGATATCTAAACATCATATAACCAGTGGATTTTTTCAAGAAAATTATTTTAAAAATTAGTGAATTGTGGGACATGACATTAAACTAAAGGATGTATATTTAAAAAATGTGCGTTACCGTGAATATTTACATATTGTTTTTCAATAAAAAGTACGAGCAATTAGATTAATGTGTTTACTTTCTTTATACATTAAGTTCCGTGGCCTAGTGCTTTATGAGTAGTAATAGGTTAAAACTTATATTTTTTAGCTTTCTTATTTATTAATATGCAATGCTTCACTTCAGCCCCCCCCCTTATATGGGCGCCCGGCCCATATATTTACATCATTTAATTTATTGCAAAGATAAAATAGTTCCTTTTAAAAAAAATCTGGCTGTAATTTCAACTAGTGATATTATGGTACAGCTAGAGATTTAATTAACCTAAATACCTGACATTGTTTATATTACCATAAAATATGATTAAAAAGCAGATTTTCTGATTTTATAGTAAATTTTAGTGCATTTTAATATTGACCCTTCAATAATTTTTTTAAACAATTCTAAGGAAATTTATATTGTTTTAAAATGGCTTTGTTTTTTTACAGAGCATATTCATTTCTTATGAATGGGGACGGTCAGTTACAGCCTGTGCCATTTCCTACAGATGCTCTAATAGGGCCAGGAATTCCATGCCGAGCAAGACAAATAAATACATTAAACCATGGAGAAGTAGTGTGCGCCGTGACTATCAGCAATCCCACCAAATATGTATATACTGGAGGCAAAGGCTGTGTCAAAGTGTGGGACATCAGTCAACCAGGAACAAAAACACCTGTGTCACAGCTAGATTGCCTGGTGAGTGATGGACGAAGGGTATGTAAAACTTAGTGTAGTGTTTTTAAATTTGTTTGATATTTTCAATAATTAAAATTGTTTTAATTTTGTTGCAGCAAAGAGATAACTATATTCGTTCAGTAAAGTTGTTGCCAGATGCCAGGACATTGATAGTCGGAGGCGAGGCTAGCAACTTAAGTATATGGGATCTAGCCTCCCCCACGCCTAGAATAAAAGCAGAACTTACTTCAAGTGCACCTGCATGTTATGCTTTAGCTATTAGTCCTGATTCTAAGGTAAGATCAACTAGTCTTTTAATTTCTCATTTCTGCTATTACTAGAGATATCTGACATTGTTTCTTTTTGGTTCATTCAAGGAATAGATGATTTATATATACAGTAGAGTCTTGAAAATCCTAATTCCAATTTTGCGAGGTTTCATTAAATTTGAGCCTATTTTTGTATCAAACTATTTTATCTATTTGAATAAAAATTAAAATTAATAACTGTTAGACAATGCATCGTGCCATCCTGATAAAGATCAACTGTGATCCGATGATATCCATGCTTTATTTCTACTCGAAAATGTTACAAGCTTAATCCAGCTGATGGATCACGGTGTTCTAGAATGTATGAAAAAAATACAGATGTTACCTTTTACAATATCTCTTGGAAGCGACTGAAAGGAAAGAAAGCATTGTAGGCGTTTAAAAAAAAAATCAGTTAGGGAAGTTACGAAATAAAAGAATGGAATAAAGTCCTGAGTCATAATCAAACTGTTAAGTGTGTCATTGATCCACAAGAAGAAACAGACATTTCTTTTCAAGAAACTTCCAGATTGTGGAAATGTTGATGATACGGACGTACGTCAATGGCTGAATATAAACGAACGTAAGTAACAATAACAGATGTTACGACTACTGTTAAGGTACAAGAAACTACTGATGACAGTGAGGACGAGAATAAAGTTGAAGATTTGACTGAGACAATTCAAAAAGGGAGAACTAGTCACAGTGAAGGAACGGCCGCCTTGGAAACTGCACTACACTATATTGAATAACAGACACCACGCCAACAGATGTGCTTCTGCTAAGATGTCTATGCGACACCACGGCTCGTAAAAGTTCTGAAAAGCAGATCCAGAAGACACTAAAACTTTTTTTTTTTAATGTAGCGACCGTGAACAATGTATTCCAAAGCAAAAATTAGGGTTCATTAGAAACCCTATTTTTTCTAATGTACAGGAACGTATTTCTGTGTAATTTGATTTTTCATTAATCTGAAGGGGTGTCAGTCCCATCTACCTCAAATTATCGAGACTCTACTGTATAAGTATTTGTAATTTTTTGAAACCTATAAAATATTGATAACTATTCAGGACAAATACATAGGTTTTTGATAGATAAACCCAAAATTAAAGCTATGCAAAAATATTTTTTAATGACAAGTCTTGTCAATAGTTTGGGAGCTGTAGTTTATATTCCTTAAAACCTGGCACTATGATCCCTCAGGAGATCGGAGGTACTTTTGCCCTTGGCTCTGAAAATATTTGAGTATGAAAACTTAACAAAATATAAATGGTAAGGTTTTAATAAATTGGTCTTGAAAATTGTTGCATCTTCTCTTTTTCAATAGACCATATAAATACACCTGAGCTCTTAAAACCACATAATATGTTAACTGACATTCCGATTCGATTGGGTCGGCATAGCTACTCTTGTTGGTTATACAGCCAACTTGATTGGGTAATTTGTAGAACTTTACTAAATTGTGTTTTTCACTTTTATCATTACAATTTTCCATCTATTTTATGAACTACTTAACCTGCAATAGGTCTTGCCCCGGAGAGTAAATTATCTCATGTAAAGGGAACATCTAACATTTATTTACAAACTCATTAAATAAGGTACATTTTCATTTAAAACAATAAGTATTTGCATATATACTAAACATACAGACATTAAAATGGTAGTATATAATACCTATTTCACAATTACATTTTCATTGAATCAGTTGTTATATTTTTTAGCTCATTGTTTTAGGAGAGTTCCTTGACATCTGTAACTTACGCAAGGTATGCCCAGAAAGTAAGTTCCTTAGGATGTTTGTCATGGCAGTATTAAGATCTAATTAGAGTACTATTCCTAACTTATGAATTACTTTACATGATTTTGCGTTTACTACTTTTATAAGTCATGGTATTTGTAATGGCTAAATAAATTGAATACATGTAATGGCTATGTCTTGTAATTTGTTTCCTTAATGTAGAGAATATTTAACTAGTACTAAATTCAATAACATTGAAGTTTTTCTATTAAAAATCTTTATTGTTTTATATTTCAAATAATTGTTTTTTAATTTGCTACAGCTCTAACTTCATAAAATAAATGTTATTTGTTTATAGGTGTGTTTTAGTTGTTGTTCCGATGGTAATATTGCAGTATGGGATCTCCACAATCAAACACTAGTGCGACAGTTCCAAGGTCATACAGATGGTGCTTCTTGTATAGATATTTCCGCAGACGGTACAAAGTTATGGACTGGGGGACTGGACAATACTGTAAGATCGTGGGATTTACGCGAAGGAAGACAGTTGCATCAACACGACTTCACATCGCAGATCTTTTCTTTAGGTTACTGTCCAACTGGCGATTGGTTGGCTGTAGGGATGGAAAACTCAAATGTGGAAGTGTTACATGCCCATAAACCGGACAAATATCAGTTACATTTACACGAATCTTGTGTTCTATCGTTAAGATTCGCAGCTTGTGGGAAGTGGTTTGTGTCTACAGGTAAAGATAATTTGTTAAATGCTTGGAGGACACCCTATGGAGCTTCCATTTTCCAGGTATATTTTCTTATATTTGAAATTAAGTTTGAAATAAGTTATTAGAAAATAAAAATAGGTTAATTTGAAAACCCTCCAAATTTTATCATTACATACAGCATGACCCAGTACAGATTGAAAATTTCAAATTGTCAGGGAAAAAGTAAGTAATAATATTTATAAAAGCCTTCATGCAGAACAATCATATCAGACAGATGCCCACTATTTACGTCAATATATTCTTGCAAGCGATTCTGGAAGTTGAACACATGCCTTCATAGGTCCTCATTGTAATTGCAACTCCATTGAACAACGGCGGGTTTGAGTTCTTGAATATTATCTACATTACTGTGAAACTCAAGATCTTTCAGAAATCCCCAGAGGAAAAAAGTACACTATATTTGGGTGACCAATCTGGATAAGCAGTGTTGAAAAAACAAGATGAAGGTTCAAAATATTTGACTCACTCTCTATAGGTGTTCTGGTGTATGAACTGGTCGTGGTGCTCCATGCTTCATATCTAACACCTATTACTTCGAATTTCTTCACCAAAGCCAATATGGTATTCAGAGATGGTGTCGACCAATATTGGAGTGATGTTGGTAACTATTTATTAGGAATAAACTGTGGTTGAATATTAATAGTAAATATACAAAAACCTCTTAACCACAATACTTTTTTATTTTATCCTTATGTACATTTCAGTTACCAAGTAACCAACCATACATGAGTCTTTGTATGTTATCCCTCTGAGGATGCTTACTTGGTAACTGAAATGTACATAAGGGTAAAATGAAAAAGTGTTGTGGTTAAGAGGTTTTTGTGTATTTATTATTAGTAATTTTTGTAGGTCTGGTGGATCTGAATAACAGAATTAGTTTAGTATTAAGTATGAACACACATAACACATTGTTATACATTCCAACACTACTGTAACTGGCAATATGAAATGCCCTGTTCCTATTCCACCAACTAAGAACAACTAAAGAGCCAAGGCATGTGTATGGCACTTCCAGAATGTAATTTTGCATATGACGTGATTTTTAAAATTAATAATTAGAAAATAATTGGCACACTTAAAGGTATTTATAAGTATTATTACTAATTTTCCCCTAGATTATCTTAGTCACCTACGCTCCACACTGTATGTGATTTTCTCTTTATTGAAAGACGATCCTTTTATATATTCTTCATTTTACTACAGATACTGCCACTGTTTTTTTTTTCAATTCCAACTATTAAGTTCACACTCTCCCTAAATTTATTTATATATCTTGTTGACATTTTCAGTCCTTAATAAAATACTTTTTATTCATCCACTCGAGATCAAATACATTTTTTTAAACTTGAAGTGGATGGCACTTGATGTAAATACAGTTTTTTTTCAAATATTAATTCATTAATTAAATAATTTGATATTTATTGTGCCATTTAATATTGTAATTCTGTCATATGTACCACTCTGATCAAAAAATACTGTGAATAATTTTGTATTTAAAAAAATAATAAACTTACATCCAATTCGATATCATCTCCTTCAAAGTACTGTCCTCATTAATACACTTATTGCCAACATTCAATCCATGACGGGAAACATTTCTGGAAGGCTTCTTTCTGAAGGGCGTTTAGCTGCTCGGTCGTGGCCCTCTCAGTGTCAGGAATGGTGTCAAAACGTTTTTTTTTAAGCACAGTTTTAATTTTTAGGAAGAGCCAAAAGTCATATCGTGGTAAACCGGGTGAGTATGGCGGATGTAGACAGACAGGAACACTTTTTTTGCCCAAAATCATGCGAATGAGAAGCGTGATGTCACACGTCACATTTTTGTGACTATGCACTCACTTGTCTCATTTGCAAATTAAAATCCTTTGAATGGAATCATACAAGATGTTAAGATCTTCCAATAGCTCTCGAATAGTCATTCTGCTGCTTGAACGAACCATTGTTTCTACTTTTTTCACATAGTTCTCTGTTTGTTAAGGTTAAGGGACATCCCGAACACTGCTCGTCTTCACCAGACTCATTTCCACTTTTAAATTGGGCATACCACTTCCGCCATAGACAGATTTTAACATTTTGTGAGCTTCTTTGGCATTCTTTTGCAACTTAAATGAAACTTAATGTTAATGGATTGTTCAAAATCCATGATGCGCGACAGACACGATTTCACTCTAGCGGCTCTGGCAGTCAACTGACAAGGTCCAGTGTATTGAAACTTGTTATTGCCTGTCTCAACAGATCAAGCTACTAGGCAAATTACATCATATGGATTTAGAGTCAGCAGTTGCAGCTATAAAAATTCATTCATTGTATTTTTTGATCACCCCTCGTATATACATATTATTATTAATTGTAATTATTTAGTAAATGTAACTAGAATATAATTTTTTTTTTTTGGACTCAAGTAGGAATTGACTTAATTTTTTTATATGTTTATATTACTTGTTTTCTTTTAATGAAGCTACCTCTGTTGCTTTCTATCATCGTCTTCTGGATACTGCCATCCATTTTTACATACCTTAGTTAAACAAAGTTTTTTATAAATAGATAATTTAACCTTTTTTTCTTCCATAATTTATATTGAAGTATATTTAGTTCTTTAAACATAGTAACAAATTGGTTGTAGTTATTGAAATAGGTTTGCCATGAAGCCATTTTATATAACTTGCAAATGTCATAAAACTAATATTTCTAAAAGTCTGTTTATTTATATTCCACTAATTTTGTGATTTATGAAAAATAATTTTTATTTCTATATGTTTCAGTCTAAAGAATCATCGTCAGTGTTAAGTTGTGATATATCTGCGGATGATAAATACATAGTTACAGGATCTGGTGATAAAAAAGCAACGGTGTACGAAGTAGTTTATTGACAATATTAATGTGCGGAACAATTAGTGAACATTTTTCACAGTTCAGCCTTATCTATACAGCAACTAGAAACAGCTAAATATTTAGTTTTATGTAACACGAAGTATTGTTAGCAATCAGACAAAGATATTTTTGCAGTGTTGATTTGTTGTTTCCACTTAATTTTTGTGTGATATTTTAATTCACTGTGACAAAAAAATTTAATGTTTGTATTTTTTTCTAGAAAACTAAACTAGGCTAAAGGTAGTTTTATCTTTTAAATCATACAAATTATTAATTGTTCTTTTTGGGATATTATTACTTCTAAAATTTAAATTTTTTACTGAATTTCATTTTATTAAATTTATTTCTAATGGTTTTACTATAGATAATATTTAACTGCAGAGCAAGTATGCTTTTAATGTTCTATATCATTATTATTTTCTTTTACAGAAGTACATTAATTGAAAATTATATTTTATGAATTAGATATGAATTTGCATAGTTAAAATGAAATTTTATATATGGAGTATAAAGTAAGGAGGTTATTTTAAAAAATAATGCACACAGATGTTTTATTTTAGCTATTTGCACTAAGAACGTGTTAACAACCAAATATGGTGCATGGTGATACCATATTTTGTCACTATTATATTCTCTTTGGTTGTTTTTTGATTTTTCAGTTTGTTTGGCCTCGGTCCTGTCAGACCTCCATGAGTTTCTACTGAACAATTTTGTATCCAGCAAAACGTCTGCTCATTACAGACACAATTAATACGAACTATTATATATTTTTTTAAGAGTTGAGATTAAAGTACAATATTAAATGGCTATGAATTCAAGTAGTATAACAAAAAAATAAAGAGATCAGTTCTGCTTATTTAAGGTTTCGGTAAATTACCTCATTTATTACAATATTTCCGTGTGCATTATTTATGAAACAAATTTGTATTTCATTTAAAAAATTAGACATTGAGCCTATTTCTGGCATGTTATATTGTTTTACAATATAGAGGCTTATATTTACTATTTGTTCCTCTGTACTTACTGACAAGGAAATCAGGTAATAATACATTGATTTTGAAAAAAATATAAAAGTAAAAGCAAATTACTTTATATTATAGTTATAGAAAAGTGAATTGAGAATAGAAAAGTGGCTGGACTGTGAAAAACTTAGTGGAGCCAGGTGAAAACATAACCAAAATGTACAAAGTATTTGTGTGGCTGTGTAGTGGCATTAGTGCCGGTCTCTTTATCTCAGTGTCTCTTTCTCTCCCTCAACATAATGTCTCTCACACCACACTACCAATTTTATAAATCCAATTTTTATTTTTTTAAATTTTATGTGAATTTTTATGCTGCACATAATTTTAAAGTTAACTGTATAAATATTTTATTTTATCCAATTGTTGCTGAAAATATAGGTAGATGACAATTGGTTCTGTTAAATGAGAGGAAATGAAAACTCTGACTGTCAATATTTCTAATAAATGTTTGCCTTTTATATAAAAAAGAAAATATGGAATAAAGAAAGTACTTTTGTTTCCCTCAAAGGTCCTATGGTCCTTCAAACTTTTCCCTGTCACCTTTAACTAGACTGGAGGCCTTCTTTTGTACCATACTGGCTTTTTTGTGTGGTTACTTTCTGAATAAAAATAGTAAATAGTTTTTAGTTGTCAACCCGGGGTGGTTTAAATGATTTGTGTTCCTAGCAACTCAGCGGGAAAGGAATATTACGATAACTGAATCATTTTGTGCTACACTTATAAACAACTAAGTATAGCTTAGCAGTAGGTAGTATTGTCACCTCTTGAAGTATATGCATAACCTGTAACTTGAAATAGAATTCACAAAATAATTAATAAAGAAACACAATATATGTCACAAGCACCAGCCACTCGACAATCTTGTCTTGTGTGGCTTGCTTGTCAGAGAATGCAGATACAGCCCAATGATCTTGTCTTGTATGGCTTGTTTGTCAGAGAATGCAGATACAGCCCAATGATCTTGTCTTGTATGGCTTGTTTGTCAGAGAATGCAGATACAATCTTGGTAGTTTAGTAGACAGCAGCTGTACTAGTGCAGACCCTAGTCAAAGAAGGATTTGCCCACACTTATTTCAGAACCACCATGTGAAGACTGCCATATTTTAAAGGAATGCAAATAAATGGAGTTATTTTCATGAACAAAGTAAAGGTATAAAATTACTAGAATTACTATTACCTTATTTAAAGTTATGTATAAATATATTAGTGTTACACAACGTTTCAAGTAAACATATTTCACCGATTATATTTTGATTAATTTTTTCAACATTGTAAATAGAGGGGGTCACCAAATTACTCATCCTAAAAAAGGGAGTTGCTGTGTCTAAAAGGCTGAGAACCCTTGGACATACTGCATGATTGATACTAGTCAGATAAATTTTCCTAAATTCAATCACAGCTATTATTATTTTTTTTTTTTTATCCTTTAACCTTTAAATTATGTTTTTAAAGAAAGATATTATAGGACAGAAATGTAAAACTCTTAGTCTTCATGATTAATCATCAGTTAAAGAAAAACTTGAGAATGGAGTTCCGAATCTATGGTAAGTATAGGGCAAGGGAAATTGACATTAAAATTTACATGTCAGTTGATGTACTCTACAAGTAGCTTTTTCTGATCTGGGCCATCAGTCTGTGAAATAGAAATTCTGAAAGACTAAAATAGGATTTGAGCCATTTATTATTAAAGTTTTGTTAAAATTATATTTTAGTTCACTCTCTTGCCAACAGAGCTCTGGTCAGTATACATTTTGTCAATGCCACAACATTTAAAATAATGAAATTGGTGGGTTTAAGCCAAATTTAGAACTTTTGAGAGACTGGTTTGCTTTGGATAATCTGTTTGACACTACACACACACAGAATTTATTTGACATAGTTATTGTCTGTAAAAGTAAAGTTCTCAGACCACTGAAATGAATTGCTGATTTCACACAAAGACTACACCAACAATTAAAAAAACATCAGATTGAAAACTTTAAAATTCTAGAAGATGAAAAGACTTTGAGGAGATCAAGTAATGATCTTACGTCCTGAGTACCGCATCTCTGTTCGAGACTACGGACCGAGGCCGTGATCTACTCTCCAAAGCACCTGTATAAAAGGAAATTTTGTGACAAAATCCTAAAGGCTAAAAAACCATATGCTAATAAAGAAAATGAAGTAAAACCATATTAAGTCTGCAATTTTCACATTTGCTGATGCCATAAAAAGAATCAAACAACTTTGGCATGAACATAACAAACATTTTGTATAATGAAAAAACAGCACCAAAAGTAGAAAAATCGTTAGATATGACTGCTGAAAAGAGAGTAATCTGTTGCTCTAGAAGACGGGGTTCCTAGCTGAAGCAGATGAAGATGATACATATTTTAACTGAAGAGAAAATTGTTGCAAATCTAAATGAAGAAGCAAAATTTGAGGACAAAATGGAAGAGGAATGAGACACACCTTCCATTATCTAAAATTAAGGCAAGTGAAATGACTACATTTTTTTATAACCCTTTTTAGTTAATATTTAAGTCGCTCATAGTAGGAGACGTTTGTAACAGAGTTGGACAGTAAATAAAATCTCTTCTGACAACTGTTTGTAGTTATTCATGGGATAAGGTATTACATATCTATAAGGCATAAACCACGGTGTAGTAGGTCAAGGGTAACTTGAGTTTTTAAAGCAGCAAACTATCATGCTTGTGATTAAATTTTTTTAATCATTACATTTTTATAAAAATATTGTTCATCTTAACTATTTTAAATTGTAAAATAACTATTTGTACAACTTTAGTTTAGATCCTAATCCTCATCCGCTTGATATACTATTAAATTCTTCAGTGGGAATCTTATTGAAGTCCCGTCTGGGTAGGAATATTTGAAATTGATTTTCTCCTACAGAAAATTTAGTGCAGCCATAATGTATCTCTTTAAATAGTGTTGACAATATATTTTTTTTTCTAATAAATTGGAACGTGTTTTAGTAAGCAGTCAAGCTTTTCAACTTTGAATTGTTCTGTTAGCAATCTCATATTTCTGACTATTCGTAAACAATCTACTTCAGATACTATGATATAATTATATTGGAATCCAACCCAGTGACCAATATTAAACAGAGAACGACCGTTTTATTGGACCATGACTATACTTCCACATTTGCCCTGGGCATTATATAGACAAATATTACACAACCATTTTATTTAATAGCCTTATAAATCAATAAACTAATTGTTTAAAGTGAAACAATTTTTTAATAATAAATAGGTCAATATTAATTATTAAAGTCTCTTGATGTAATCATCTTGAATTCATTGATTAAACTAATTTTACACTACTTAACTAAGTGAATACGTAATTGCTTACTTGCTGACGCGTTTCAAAACGATCATTCCTTTTTCGAAGCTAACCTTCTACTAGCGGCTTTTGGCTCTTTACAAACGGTATGACATTAGGTGAGGTATTGGCGTCTTGTGTGATGTATTTGAAAAGACTATTGGCTTCAAAGTGTGTGTGGTCATTAAGTATATTTTCCCTGTCTATTGCGTAGTGTTTGTAGATTTCATATTTTTCTAAGGTTGTTAGTTTTTTACTCTGTTTTAATGTGTGTAAATAAATCATACAAAAACGCGACAAACATAACCTAAATTTCCTAAAAGCAGACAAAGGTAACTCCATCGTAATTATGCACCAACAAAACATCGACATGAAAGTCAACAGCTTCATTACTGAAAACAAAATAACCGAACTCCGATCAGACCCCACACCAAAATTCCAAACAGAAATTAAAAAATCTTTTCTATTTTTCTATTCTAAATTCTATTGTTTTCTTCTAACTCCAGAATAAATGTAAGGTTTTCGTGTATGGTATTAATGTAATTATGTAGTTGTTTGATTTGCCTTTTGTTGCTGTTGTATAATATTAAAATGTCATCTACATATTTATGGTACTAAATTATTTTATGTGTGTGGTAATTGTTCTGTAGAATATATTGTTGTTCGATGTGGTGTAGAAATATTTCTGCTAGGATGCCTGAGATAGGGGAACCCATTGAGAGGCCATCTTTCTGTGTGTAGTATTTGTGTTGGTATGTGAAGTAGTTTTGTGATGTGATGAGTTTGGTGAGTGTGATTATTTCATGTGTGAGTTTATGTGGTGTGTTGTTTGCTGTGAGCATATTTTGTATTATGTTCAGTGTTTGTTCTATTGGCACATTAGTGTAAAGGTTTTTTATGTCGAATGAGGCTATGGTGGAGTTGTGTGGTATGTGGATGTCTTTTATTTTGTGTATGAGGTCTATGTTATGATGTATGGATTGTGATTGTGAAAGTTTATGTTGTCTCTAATAAGTTTGTCTATGTATTTGGCTAATTTATGTGATGGTGCATGTGTGTGATTGATTAGTGGACGGATTGGTGTTTTCCTTGTGGATTTTAGGTAATGCATTTAATATGGGGGCTTGGGGTTTTATTTGTTTATAATATTTCTTTTGTTCACTTTTCATGATTTCGGTGCATTTGTTTAAAAGATTTTTTAATTTCTGTTTGGAATTTTGGTGTGGGGTCTGATTGGAGTTCGGTTATTTTGTTTTCAGTAATGAAGCTGTTGACTTTCATGTCAAGGTTTTGTTGGTGCATAATTACGATGGAGTTACCTTTGTCTGCTTTTAGGAAATTTAGGTTATGTTTGAGTTTTGTATGATTGATTTACACACATTAAACACATCTACAAACATTAAAACAGAGTAAAAAACTAACAACCTTAGAAAAATATGAAATCTACAAACAATACGCAACAGACAGGGAAAATATACTTAATGACCACACACACTTTGAAGCCAATAGCCTTTTCAAATACATCACACAAGACGCAGACACCTCACCTAATGTCATAAATCCAATCCTGCCATACCGTTTTTAAAGAGCCAAAAGCTGCTAGTAGAAGGTTAGCTTCGAAAAAGGAACTATCATTTTGAAAAGCGTCAGCAAGTAAGCAATTACGTATTCACTTAGTTAAGTAGTGTAAAATGAATTATTTTTTTCAATATATTTGACCTGAAAAATATCCATTAAAATCAGTCTTATTACATTCAGCCATTTGCAATTGCTATACTATAAACAGATAGGTAGGTAGCTATTGACTGCCTACATGGTTCAAAGTGCTAATATGTTTTCATCTCTTAATGGCTGTCTTTAGTTCTGATTTGTTGTATGGGGGTAGCCCATTTGCTCAAGAAGTAGAAGGCCTAGCTTTAGTTTGACTAAATGTATTTTACAGGTGAACTAAATTTTAGCTACTTGATTTTGTAGCTCTCTTTCCTACTTTACACATGTAAATCTTTCTTTAGATAAAATAGTTTTAGATTTTAGATAGGAAAATAAGTTTCAACTAAGCTGAGAGAATGGATTTCTGATCATAAATATTCAAAAGTTTTAATAACATGTAAGACACCCAAGATAAACACAAATTGATATTTCTTAAAATAGATTACAACTAAAGGGAATCAAACATTTTCTTATATTGTAATTTTTTTTTTAATGTCTAGCCTTGCTTATCATAGAATAGCTGGTTTACGTATTTTACTATCCAAATTAATGGATTTATTATTAAGAATACTATAAATTTCCATGTTAACAAAAAAAGTCTAAACTGCATAATTTTAACAGCAATTGCTGATGTTTATAAAATACAGATAACCTCATACTACCCAAATAGGCCCTGAATGCACATTAGTACAGTCTGTTATAAAAAAGTGAATTATATATTTAATCAATCCATATAACTTTGCAGCAAAACAAAATACAACTCCTTATATTTTTGGCAATAACATGTTATTCCTACGAGCTGAACGATAAAATATCCTACATAACATCAACTAAAGGGAAATCAACTTGTACCAACCAAAAACGTAAAGTACCTATACATTTTTAAAAATACCGCCCACAATTCTGACTGGTCCTTAAACATTGATGTTCCTGTTCTCCAAGATCGAGACTAGTTGCATTGTCGAAATTCTTTGTCTATACAGAGACCACAGGATGAACAGAGTTGTATGATAAGGTTATATTATATTCATCGATAGAACCTTGCTTATCTTTGGAAATAATATATTTTAAATTATTTTTATCAATGATTAAACCAACTTAGTTTTTGTGAAACAAGTGTTTATTCAAAATTCTCAAGTACAAACAAGGAAGTCTACCCTGCATTCCGGTTTTATATATTTTACTCTAATATACAGTCTAAATAAAAAGAAGTCTTTTTGAATATGTCAACCTATAAGATATAATTATACTTGTTCCTCTATGCTTATTCAATCTGGAATATGATTGAAATTGGTATTACTTTTTGAATAAGTTATTATTGTTTTGTAATAGGTTATTGTTGTTTGTATAATCTATGAAGTAAAACATCATATAATAATATAGTTAAAGTGATTAATTAAGATCCACCTAATGTAATGGACTAAAAAATTCAAGATTATATATTGTTTATAAAATACATATTTTATATGGAAAAAATATTAATAATTACTAGGAATGATATAATATGTATATATATATATATATATATATATTCTTGATATTTAACATTATCCATTGTTTTTCCGTTGCACTGACTTTATGAACTTCATATATATATATATATATATATGATATATATAATACAATTCTCAAGTATACCATCCAGTGTTGTTCTAACCTGCAGTTTGATCTTTAGTAGTGATGTATCAATTTGGCATTGAATTTTGGAATAGGTCTAGATCAGCGAGAAAATTTCTCGCATTTAGGGATAAAATGGCAGAATTTCTGAGGGGATGTTCAACAGTTATTTTACCAAAAGAAAAACTTCATGGCTCTCCAAGTACTGGAAGTGAAGAAGGACATGATGGTGGAATTGGAGAGGATTTTGATCCATTTTTGGCTGATCAAGATGAAGGCGATGGAGTTAACATTTCAATGCTTGGTGCCCCTCCTGAGATTCAGTAAGTGTTGACAGTTCAATATATAATAGCCCTAGGCAGTTGGACTGTCATTTTTTATCATTAGTTTGAAATTCTGTTTGCACAAATAGAGCGGGATTTATTTTTTTGGCCCGTATACATATTAATATTTTTGTATTATTAATCTCTATAATTTTTCCCGGTTAGGAAATTGCTAATCATATTTTATTCCTTAGTTTAAATATTCGATTTAGTATCAACAATTGTTGAACCTTAAGTGAAATTTGTAATTATCGGTCATTGATAAACCAAATTTTAAATGTCAATGTAAAAAGTTCTTAGGTACACACAAAAAATAATAAAGCCTGGTGTTTATGTTCCAGTAATAAAAATTTCAAAAACTTAAATTCGTTTTACAACACACACGAAAATTGATAAGAATCAAAGATGCCTTAAAAATTAAGGGCATCAAGTTATACTACATTAC
This sequence comes from Prosapia bicincta, assembly GCA_036971475.1. Classification (NCBI taxonomy): domain Eukaryota; kingdom Metazoa; phylum Arthropoda; class Insecta; order Hemiptera; family Cercopidae; genus Prosapia; species Prosapia bicincta. The sequence goes on along the minus strand of JBAIZL010000002.1, from coordinate 326,246,067 downwards.
AATGTAGGCTCAAAGTATTCATATTTTATTTTCAACAAGTTTACTTGTTGTTTAAATGAACTGTTTGCAATGATGGAATGAGGTATAAAAAAATTGGTAGCCACTTCTACTTCTGTCTGTCTAATAGTATTATATATCACATTTTAAGATATGCTGTGTGTGTGTTTAAAATACTATTGGTTATAAAAAAAAGATAAATGAAGTTCTCATAACTCAGTATCATTGAGCGTTACATTTAATTAGGGATTATTTTACTTATAATCAAATCTAAGTACTATGTTGCTACTTTCTAAATGATTTTTTAAAAATTATTCAGATTGTATAAATTAATATATTACGTAATACTTTACCAAATTAACCTTTCACTCTGAATTTATTTTTCCAGAAACAAGTCAATTAAAACATTAAAAAATATAAAAATTGGTTAGAATTTTTTTTAAATATTATAATCAACATGTACCAAGACATATAGAACTATAAACCAGAAGTTCCTTCACAAAACAGAGCACTATATTTTAATTCAATAGTACATAGCCACAAAGTATTTAATTAGGATAGATTTGATCACAATAATTATTATTTTACTAATGCTAAAGTAACTCTGTAAAGGCTTAATTACAAATGCCTAACATTATCTGCAAAAACTATGATTAAACTTACTTGTCTAGGTTTGTTATATATGGTGACATTAATTTTAGAATATATTTTTGTAATTGTTTTATAATACTGTATATTTCTGAGCCATTTACGGAAAGTTTTCTAGTCAAATATGCTCAAAAAGCTAATATGTGTAATTATAATTTGAAATTACTTACGACCAGACATTATTTTATAAGTTGTTAATTAACAAAGTTGTTAATTAACAACTTATATTAATATAATGTCTGGTAGCAAGTTATTTCAAATTATAGTAAGTGATTAATGACCAGCATGTCATGAACAACAAAACTGTGAAAGCTAATATGTAATAAAATAAGAAAAATATTCCAAGTATTTATCTTTCTATATATACTATAAGTAAGTTGTTAGACCAGTAGAGTGTCACCTTCACTAATCAAACGAATGTTTCTAAATGTGTCAGCAAGTAAGTTATAAAGTATTCACTTAGTTACACAATATTTAGTTTTATAGCTTGATTAGTGATTTCAAGATGATTACAACGAACAACTTCATTTTTAATAACATATCAAATTCAGTTGTTAAAAAGTGACTAATAATATTTTATTTATTTTTTAATTAGAGTACATACTTAAAGATTAAAAGCAAGAAGATAAAAATAGGTATTGTTTGAGAAATGTTTTAAACTGTATATTGAGAATATAATATTAATTATTTAGGTGGTACCATGGTCGACTAGATCGTTACACAGCTGAACAGAGGTTATGGGATGCTTCCAAGATGGGTAGCTACCTTGTGAGAGAAAGTGATCGCAAGCCTGGTTCTTATGTTCTCTCTTATTTGGGAAGGACAGGAATCAACCATTTTAGGTATGTTTTGTATCATTTGTAACAAATACAGTATTGCTATAATTCTGTTCAACAAAGAAAAAAGTATTAAAAAAAATCTGTACTTTCATCTGTTTCGTAATAGCATTTGAGACGACAAAACACGAATAATATAACTTTTTGGCCTCAAACTGGTTTGAAACATTATCATTATTGATTGATGTTTACTGTAGATATGAAGTTTTAATTCCTTGCAGATTATGTGAGGATTCTGGAAAAATTCCTACTTTGATGAATATATGCTAATTTTAATATCAAGGGTTTCTTACATATATTAAAAACATAATCGGTTAATAAAGTGGAAATAGATATGGTTGTGGAATAGAAAATTTAAATTCAATTCAATCCAAACGTGAAAGTCACATAAATTATTCTAAAATAAAATTTAGCAATACAGCCTGTTACGTAGTTCCGGCACATCGTACCAAATTATGTAACGGAAAGTATGAGTTCAATTAGATTTTCCGGAGAACTTTTGAGATAAAATCTTACTAAATTTCTGGTAGCGGTAAATTCACAAAAGATATATATATATATATATATATATATATATATATATATATATATATATTTATAATATTATAATACACAATAAATGGTAAACATAAACATGCTCATACCTGAACCTTGAAACCTCCTGTTCTCTGTAGTCTTCTAGATGGATGACAAAGAGTTTGGGTGCACCCAGTTTGCACAATAAAGATACTTAACTAAACAAGAGAAGAGTTTACATATAATTCAAAATAGTTACTACTATATGCTAATAATGTCTTCGTCACACAGCGGGAGAAAAAAGAAAAACTGCATCATGTTGTGTAATGGGGGAGAATTCATTATATTTGAGTCTTGCAGCGAATGCACACAAAAAAAAAAACTATGTTTTGTCGAGCGTAACAAGAGAAATGCATCTAAGACCGAGTCTAGCTTAGAACTCATGAAACTATGTCACATCGAACATAACAGGAGAGATGTCGTTCAATGGACGTCTTGCATATAACTGACTTGCCAATCTTGTACAGGGAAAAGATCGGCCGATAAGAGTAGTTACCCTCTATTAGCATTACAATCATTTTTAACATTAATTTTAAGAATAGTACGTAACACAGCCTGTGTGAATCGTTTAATTATTAGTTCTAAGAACTAAATTTGTAACTATAATTAAATGATACTTAACTAAGTGAATATGTAAGGGCTTACTTGCTGACACGTTTCGAAACAATCGTTTCTTTTACAAAGCAAAGCCTTTACTTCCTAAAAGGAACGATTGTTTTGAAACGTGTCAGCAAGTAAGCCCTTACCTATTCACTTAGTTAAGTATCATTTAATTATAGTTTAATCAGCGAATTCAAGATGATTACAAGCAAATTTAAATTTGTAAGTCAGAATGCACAAAATAAGAAAGACTATGCTTATCAAACGAACAGAAACTTTAAATTAGCAAGCTATAAACAATGCAGTTACAAGCATTTGGAATATGCTGTAACAAGCGAGATGGGATGTGATGTTGAAGTAAACATTAGAGATAAATAAGGCCTTTAAAACTTATAAGGAATTACTTTTGTGGATTTTTTAGAGGAGACGTTTGATTCAAGAGTATAGGATTAAGGTAGACACATAATTTCCTTTCTCAGAAAGATGATCACAGATAACTGAGAGTCATTCAGAAGCTTCTTTCATTATACTCTTTAAGAACAGGAAGTGTTCAGGTCTCAGAAAAACGATATAAAAATAATAGGTAAGATTAAGATAGAGGCTCATTTCCTATGCCGGTGTTAGTGTTATTTTCAATTCCTTCTATTAGTTCATACTCTCCCTATATATGTTTGTATATACAAATTTTGTACAAATTTTCAATCGTTGCTAAAATACAGTAGAGTCTCAATAATTGGAGGTTAATGGGTCCAAGGCCCCCTCTGCTTACACGGAAATACGTTCCTGTTTATTAGAAAAAATAGAAGATTAAATGAACCGTAGTTAAAAATGCACAAAATAAATAGAACATTATATAACTTCATAATAATTACAGAATTTATATGAACATTTTTGGAAGCCCGGCTAATCATTTTCTTTCAAATATATAGGCTTGAATTTAATGGAAGCTTGAAAAATCGTGACTCGGAATTTTGAGACCCCACTGCACTTTTTATTCTTCCACTCAAATACAAATACATTTTTAAAACTTGTAATGGATGACACTTGATGTTAACACACTTTTTTCAAATATTATTTCTTGAATTAAATTTAATTATTAATTTTAGTTTGAAAAAGAATAAAAACTTTTTCCTAGTGGCAAGGGTATGTAATAACAATTATTCCGTCCCATTTTGCTTAAATTAACTGATAACATGATTTCATAAAGAAACTGATTTTACATTATAGGTTATGTGTCATAACAGCTGTTTAACACATAGGTTATGTTACTTTATTCACATTAATTGTAGTTATTTAATAAAAAGTAACTAAAGTAAAAATTTTCATTGTTGACCCAAGTAGGATTTAACTTAAAAAAGTTTTTATTACTTGTTATGTAATAAATTATTATTTCGATTAATTTGGAAGATATAAAGAATATGGTGAATGCAGGCAAGATTATTGGGGGAGGTCATGACTCTCTGGTCTCTCTATGCTTTACATGTAAAGAGTTTCATCTTTAAAGTAGACTTACTCTCTACAAGGGTTAGTGTTTACCCATTACACCAAGGTGTAAGAAGCAGGTTTCTCTCTTTTCTATAGGCATTAGTGTCTTGAATACATAACTTCTAATCTTCCTATTAGCGAGGAATTTCTTGTTGTTTTTACTACTTTTATCTTCAGTCATTCTGCTTATATGTTTCCATACCAGTCTTTTTTTTGCCATCAATTCATTGAGGTTCTCCATCTCTGATCTCCATTGTATATCTATCCTTGTGTTTATTTAAACAATTGTCCTAAAAATTACATTTCTGTTGTTCCCAGCATTCTTTTTGTCTTTTCTTTCTCCAGGTCGTGTTTCTGCAGCATCTTACTACTTGTCTAACAACTACTTTTTAGATTCTGCTTCTCATTTCTCTCTCCATATTTTTATTTCTCCATAATGAATTATTCAGAGATTTGGCAAATCTGTTTGCTCTATTCACTTGGTCCTCTACTTCTATCCCAAAGTATTATTGCGTAACTAAGTGAATTCTTTTCAACTTACTTGCTGACACATTTTGAAACGATCGTTTGGAATACAATAATAATTATCGTTTTATCAGTGAATTCAAGATGATTACAACAACCAACTTAAAACCTTCTATTATGTAAGAGAGTGGTGCCCAGGTATTTAAATTCCATTAGTTGCTCTATTTTCTTACCAAATTCCTCTAATTTGTATCTAAAGAGGTTGTTTGTCACAACTATGCATTTTGTTTTCTCTGACGAAATAATCATGTTTAAATTCTGGGTGATTATGCTGAACTGGAGGGGGCATTCTTTGTAATTCGTCTTTGCCTTAGGTAATTAATATTGCATCATCTGGGTAACAAATTATCCTAATTTGTTTTCTTCCTATCTTTTATCCTTACTTTGCCCTACAACTTTGATAATTTTGCCCATGATTAGGTTGAATAGACTAAAAGAATCTTCTTATTCTACTTCAATGGTATCAAGTCAATCCCTCTTCTATTGATGTTTTTACTGTATTATTTTGATAAATCCATAAAACCTATGTTTATATCTTTAAATATTGTAGGAAAGTTCTTGATCTCCATTCTTTCTATATTCTATAATGTTCTACAAATTTTTGAATCAATTTCAAAAGCTCTTTGGTTAGCTTTAGTCCTCTCTGCTTGAGGGGTTCATTCAGTATATTATCTTCTCCAGATGATATTCTATTTTTCAATTTTTCTATCGCTTCCATGATATCTGTTTCTGCAATGTCTGTTACTTTGTGTGTAGTTATTTTTTTGTTTTTGGCCTGTTTTCTTCCTCTTTCACATATATGGACTGTAAGTAGTTGATCCATTTTCCTTCTCAGTGGGTTTTACATTTTTAGTTTGTTGATAGGAAGCAGAGTAGATAGAATGAATATAAGAATAAGGAGGGTATTTAATGTATGTGTACCTGAAGAAGTCCAACAAGTGGGATATGTGCTGGAGTTGTGTTATTTAATTCCCTGGAGGTTTGGCAGTTTTAGCCACTTGCTGTTTGTGTGGTTTTTGTGTAATGTCTTTATTGTGCTTTTTTTGTCAATTTTGTGGTGATTGAGAGTGTACGTGATGAAATGATTGATTTAAGTGTTACTGGTTCTTCTGCGAAGAAGAACATGTTTCAGACTATATTTGAAGCACATAAAAGTCATGTATTCAGAGTATTAGGAATTTAAGTCATGAACAAGTAATGGCTCACAGAAAACATTATTGATGTTATATTAATGAAACTAATAGTGAAAGAATCACATTAATTAACAAGTTCAGTAACCTTAGAGATCATAATTGTATTACAGATAACCTAAATCCAATATAGAACTAGTTTCATTGCACGACTTTTCTATCCAGTTTGTGAAAATTGTTTGATTGAAATTCTTGTGTATTAAAGGTTTTATTTCTGTCTTTGGGGTATGACATATGAGATTCAAACAATTTGAGCAACTCAAACCAGATCCAAATTGATCAAAAGGGTGAACAGAAAGTGAGGGAAATCTTTGGTGCCTCTAAATGTTTTTAAAGTTCTATGCATATAACAAAATAATAAAGAAGGTATAATTTCTCAAAATTATTCTGATTTTTGAAAATTTTGATCAAACTTGAAAACAAATATATAAATTATTATTCTAAAATTTATAATAGTATGAGTTATGGTTATTATAAATTCATATGAACCAGTGTTGTTTTAATGTGACTCTGATAATATATATTACTGGGGTTTATAAGATATTTGAAGTTAATGAAGTTTATAGCTCTAAAGTTAGTGAATTCATTCATTATTTATTTATTATTTTTATTTTTAAGATTATTATGATAATAAGGTTCATTTGCTTTAGCATTTGTCTGTTTATAGTTCAAATAACAAATTAGAAAACAAAACAAGTTGTCTCCTTAGATCTTTTTAGCCCCAAACATATTTTACTCCAGATTTTCCTGAAAAAACTTTTTTGCACAGTGATAAGCTTGTTATCATTATAATAAAAAAAAAATTATAATAAAAAAAAAATTAATAAGAAAATAATTGAAAGTCTATATTAATACTGTATTACATTGTCTACGTTAAGATTTTACTCAACGTCAGTAATTTTATATAAACAACGCTTTGCTTAAATTGCAACAGTTAAGTATTTATAAGAATAAATGAATACTTGAAATATGCTTAGGTTACATCTACTTCCTTATTGTTATCAGTGGTCTGGGTTATAACAGGAAGTGTACTGATAAGGCACACAATGACCTTAAGCTTCTGTGTAGTAGAAGTACATATCTGATTTATTTTATAAACATAATTATTTTCTACACAAATAATTATTATTGTTTACCCTTTTTCCCTTTCCTCTATTTATCATCACTTCTTTTCATTCAATTCCTTCTATTAGCTTACACTCTCATTGCGTGTGTGTGTGTTGTGGTGTGGTGTTGTGTTGTGTTGTGTTGTGGTGTGGTGTGGTGTGGTGTGTGTCAGAGAGTGTGTGTGTGTGCGTGTGGTGTGTGTATGGTGTGTGTGTGTGTGTGTGTGTGTTTTTTTGTATGTAAGTATGTAGTGTGTGTGTGTGTGTTTGTGTATGTAGTGTGTGTGTGTTGTGTGTGTGTGTATGTATGTGTGTGTATATGGTGTGTCTGTGGTGTGTGTGGTGAGTGAGTGTGTGTGTGTGTGTGTGTGTGTGGTGAGTGAGTGAGTGTGTGTGTGTGTGTGTGCGCGCGTGCTCGCATATGTGTGTGATTGGAGACGGTCGCAGCAAACGCGTTAATAGACTAACTGCAGAAGTTTTTGGTCACACCCAGTCTCAGCGGCTGGTAGGTGACTCAACAGCTTAATCAAGCTCTTAATGCTATTCCCATTAAATATAATGTAGATAATCTTGATAGGGTTCTTTTGGCTGAAGTTAGCCATGGCTTTTACATGCAAGTTATTCCCAAAATCTTGTTGCTGTTCATGACGAGCTGGTTGTTAATTACTTATTACACTTTTGCTATTACTTGTAACTTTTTGTTAACTAAAAGTTGTTAATTTACACTTGGAGGAAATGTTTGCGTCTTACGACGAGGAGGCTGAAGAAGATGTAAGACAAAAACGTTTCCTCCAAGTGTAAGTTAACAATTTAACAACTTTTAGTTACCAAAAAGTCTGGTCATAAGTAATAGCAAAAGCGTAATAAGTTGTTATTCCCATTAAATATATTGTAGATAATCTTGATAGGGTTCTTTTGGCTCAAGTTAGCCTTAACTTTTACATTCAAGTTTTAAGCATGACTCAATATCCGTTGTTTTTAGATTCACAACACTTTACCATTCTCAATGTTCTGACATCCTACAAGGGCTAGTTTACAAATTTTTACCCCTTACTAGGTAGCACAAATATTTTAATACTACTTTCTTCAATATATACAATAAAGGTATGTTACTATTTCATTCACTTGGCAAAAAACCACTACTTGCCGATATTTTCCAGCAGACGTGTTTCACCCTAGATCAGTGCATTGTTCAGTGCTGTGAATCACGAAATGACTATGACTGTATCCGTGAGTAGTAGTTTTTTGCCAAGGGGCACCAATAGTAGTAATTTAAAATCCCTTGAGTAATTTAAATACTTCAAAAACTGAAAGATTTTCTGTTTCTCATTAAATTATGGATGAGAACTTGCACCATTCATTTTATGTAAATTTATGCCTTGAAGGTACAGTATAGTTTCTACAAGGTATGTTGTTTATTATTAACTGAGTCCAATCTTTTGATTTGTTAATTGATCAATATTTGACAACAATTTGTAATTTAGTGCAAGGATTTATTCTAGGGATGGGCCGATTCCTAAAATTTTCGATTCCGATTCTAAAATTTTCCTTTCGATTCTCGATTCTTTAGTCAATTCTCGATTCTTTCATGTTATATTAGCTTACATGCTAGGTCTCTAATAATTAATTTAGTTAACATCTTGGTCATACGGCAAAACCCTTTAAAAGTTCTGTTTCAATGTAATAGGCTACTTAAAACCTTCGACTTTGATTTATCAATAGGAATTTTTAAAACATATCAGATAACACGTGATATAGTTGATAGTTCAACTACATGAACTATTTTACCTGTAAGTTTATATTACTGTACATTATTTTGCTACATTTGTAGCTACTGTGCGGATCTTTTTATCATGTAATAAATAGTTTCATTTGCTATTATAATCGTGTTTATTTTATTTTCGCTCCGAAATTTGTTACATTACCGTGAGAGTAATATCTGTCTATAATGTAATTGATTGAGGTTAAGTTTTGGAGGAATAATACAGTGTTTCTGTTATCCGTCTATTTGCTCAACCGTCATGGCCACGGTCCCGACGGTGACAGTTAATCGAGTTTTTACTGTACTTTTTGTGTGTTTTGTTCTGACATCTATGAATCAGTGGCAGTAAGACACGTGGGGGGGGGGAGTGTGTTGTATCGAAGAGAGAGAGAGACGAGCGATGACAAACGACCAGAAATGGTTACAATCTTTATTGTTGTTGCTTCATAAATAATAATATTTTCGTTTAATTTAATCATTTAATTCATCCAAATCAACTAATACAAAAATAAGATATAGTTGGTAATTAATTATTTTTCCAATAAATTACTCCACACACATATTTTAATAGTTAACAAAATAGGAATCGGAATCAACACTTTTATGAATGAAGAATCGAGTATCGATGATTCCTCGATACCACTAGAATCGACGATTCCTGGAATCGAGAATCGTAATCGGCCCATCCCTAATTTATTCAATTAAATTAAATTATTAGATCACTTACTTACTACAATAACAGCATCTCTAGCTAAATAAATGTAATCAAAGCTAATTAGTTTTAACAAAATTGTTATTAATTCTAACTTGATACGATACGATGTACAAGTTATGATTGTAAACAATCTTATAATCACTCACTACAGTTCTGATCTTATAGTGACTAATAAATTAAATCTCTTGAAGATTTTTGCTCTCTTAACACAATCTTTATTCAACACAAAAGTTTACTATGCTTTTATAATCTCACAGGTCGTTTCATTGGAATCTTTCTTATCATGAATGTAATTAAAAGTTTGATTTAGAATTAAAAAATGGAATCGAGTGTAAAATAATAAGAAATTGACTAAGCAAATTACTAAAATCTTTTCTGGTAGCTGAAAACATTTTATTGAACAAAAGTTTAGCTTATATATTTGATTGTATTGATTTAGGATGTTAATTCACCACACTTAACTCACATAGATCTATCACTTACTGCACAATTATGTTTTTAACTATTTGCTGATTCTCTTAATCTTCAATGACTTTGCTGAAGAATTCTTAACATTTCTTAATAATTATTATTAAAAAAAAATCCCTAATTACTCTTCTTATTTGCTTTATTAAAATTTTCTCAATTAATTGATCCCCATTGCAACTTTCAACTTTACATGTCCGTACTCTTTCAATTTAAATTTTATTTAAAGCTATCAAGTTAATTCATTTGAAAAAAACAAGTCTGAACTCAGCTTAGTGCTAAAATTGACTTTTTAGTGCTAGTGATACAGCCTTTCTTCAACAAAAATTAAATTAAAAAAAACCAATATAAATACTAAGTTTATCCAAATAAACTTAGTATAATATTTAAAATAATCACAACACAAGCATAAACATTTTATTTTTAATACTTTTTTGTTATGGAATTTGGCAAAAAATAATGAAATTTGTGTATTTGAGTTGATTGTTTACTAGGTACGCTTGACTGTGTGATATTGTATTTTTCTTTACATTCATGAAATATAGAACAAACAATGTCGTCCTTGAGAAGATTGAGAAGCTGTGTTATAAAGATTAGGGTCTTGGCTTGTTCATTCAACATTTGGTGTATGTTTCAGTGATACTTTAGAACAAGTTTAAGGAATGTAACAAAGTGTTGAAGGTATGTAAATGTAAGATCAGTATTAGAAATATAGATCAAACAATGTCGTCCTTGAGAAAGTTGAGAAGTCGTGTTATAAAGATTAGAGTCTTTTCTTGTTCATTCAACATTTGGTGTATGTTTCAGAGATACTTTAGAACAAGGTTAAGGAATGTAACAAAGTGTTGAAGGTATGTAAGATCAGTATTAGAAATATAGATCAAACAATGTTGTCCTTGAGAAGGTTGAGAAATCGTGTTATAAAGATTAGAGTCTTGTCTTGTTCATTCAACATTTGGTGTATGTTTCAGAGATACTTTAGAACAAGTTTAAGGAATGTAACAAAGTGTTGAAGGTATGTAAGATCAGTATTAGAAATATAGAACAAACAATGTCGTCCTTGAGAAAGTTGAGAAGTCGTGTTATAAAGATTAGAGTCTTTTCTTGTTCATTCAACATTTGGTGTATGTTTCAGAGATACTTTAGAACAAGTTTAAGGAATGTAACAAAGTGTTGAAGGTATGTAAGATCAGTATTAGAAATATAGAACAAACAATGTCGTCCTTGAGAAGGTTGAGAAGTCGTGTTATAAAGATTAGAGTCTTGTCTTGTTCATTCAACATTTGGTGTTTGTTTCAGAGATACTTTAGAACAAGGTTAAGGAATGTAACAAAGTGTTGAAGGTATGTAAGATCAGTATTAGAAATATAGATCAAACAATGTTGTCCTTGAGAAGGTTGAGAAGTCGTGTTATAAAGATTAGAGTCTTGTCTTGTTCATTCAACATTTGGTGTATGTTTCAGTGATACTTTAGAACAAGTTTAAGGAATGTAACAAAGTGTTGAAGGTATGTAAGATCAGTATTAGAAATATAGAACAAACAATGTCGTCCTTGAGAAAGTTGAGAAGTCGTGTTATAAAGATTAGAGTCTTTTCTTGTTCATTCAACATTTGGTGTATGTTTCAGAGATACTTTAGAACAAGTTTAAGGAATGTAACAAAGTGTTGAAGGTATGTAAGATCAGTATTAGAAATATAGAACAAACAATGTCGTCCTTGAGAAGGTTGAGAAGTCGTGTTATAAAGATTAGAGTCTTGTCTTGTTCATTCAACATTTGGTGTTTGTTTCAGAGATACTTTAGAACAAGGTTAAGGAATGTAACAAAGTGTTGAAGGTATATAAGATCAGTATTAGAAATATAGATCAAACAATGTTGTCCTTGAGAAGGTTGAGAAGTCGTGTTATAAAGATTAGAGTCTTGTCTTGTTCATTCAACATTTGGTGTATGTTTCAGTGATACTTTAGAACAAGTTTAAGGAATGTAACAAAGTGTTGAAGGTATATAAGATCAGTATTGTTGGTATTGAGAAAAACTGCTCAAAATATTCTTCAGAATTAGCTTTATCTTGTCTCTAAAAAATTCCATAAATTTTAAAAACCATATTTACACAAATAATTTGGTTTTTACTTGTTACACACATATTGTATCATAGTTTTTAACACAGAAACATATGTAGCATTTACTAATGAAATTATAAATACACCATAGTAGAATTTCTTCGAAATATGTAAATGAGGCAGCTTCTTTTAATTTTAATTCTAAATCAAATTAAATAATTAAAATTACGATAAAATATGTTCTCATAGGTAAAATAATAAAATATCAAGTATCCAAAGTTTACATATTATAAATGAAAATCTATTCAAGTGCTAGGATCTGCAGGATGTGTTCCAGTATATTTCCCATAGAACTACATACAAACAAAAAATTATTTATGATAAGAAAATATAAACCTGTTTACCTACCTATTTACAAAACTTGTAAAATTTACAATTGTTTTTATTGAACGTTTTTTAATTGGTTGACTTATCATAACAGAAAACAGCATTACTTAAATATAAATAATAAACTTAAATCTTCAAAGATTTACCTCTAGTTCACCACATGTGATGATCAAGTTTAGCACGCTTGTCATTGTTTTGCCTAATACTGTATATGATATTTCTTTGTGTTTGCTTTGCTATCTTCACTTTGTATGACTTTTGCTTTGCTATGGCTACTTTGTATGCCTTCTGCTTTACTTTGGTCACTTTGTATTATTTTTCCTTTATTCTGGTCACTTTATATGCCTTGTACTTTGCTATGGTCATTTTTGTATGCCTTTTGCTTTGCTGTGGTCACTTTGTATGGCCTATGCTTTGCTATGGTCAATTTGTATGTCTTTTGCTTTACTTTTTTCACTTTATATGCTTTTTGCTTTGCTATGGCCATTTTGTATGGCGTTTGCTTTGCTATGGTCACTTTATATGGTTTTTGCTTTACTTTGGTCATTTTATATAGCTTTTGCTTTGCTATGGTCACTTTGTAGGCCTTTTGCTTTGGTACGGCCACTTTGTATGCTTTTTGCTTCGCTATGACCACTTTGTATGCCTTTATTTTTCTTATGGTCACTTTATATGCCTTTTGCTTTGCTATGGCCACTTTATATGTCTATTGCTTTTCTATAGTAATTTTTTATGGCTTTTGCTTTGCTATGGCCACTTTGTATGTTTCTTGCCTTAAGTTCACATGTCTCCATGGTTTCCATTATTCATTGGCATATTACAGTAATTATCAGATGTCAGTTTTTATTTTTCAATCAATTTAATTCGTAGGATCTGTTTTGTTCATTCCACTTTGTCTTGTTATATAGATGGTCATATAATTTTTTCAATTGATGTAAATAAATTTTGCTTTAGATTTTGCATTACTTAATTACAGTAGTAAGTTTGCACCGAGAATATTGCAAAAATATATGAGTTAAAGGATGAAACATTTAAAAAGAGAAAGGATAAGCAGTGGGAAACTAACTGTGTGAGTACTGTGTGGTTGGAGCTTAGCCTTCTTGTACAATGACAGTTATTCAACATTCCTTGTCTTAAAAGGACCTGCAACTGTTTATATCTATAATTTTGGTCATGTAATAACTAATCTTATCTTAAGATTTTCTTTTAGTAGTTATTTATGGGTTGAAACTTAGTTTTGCTATTTGTTTCATTTTATGAAAATATAACAGAAAATGTTCTCAGATATTTTCTTAATGTTCTAAATTAAAAATTGTCTATGAAAAATAAAAACTTATTGCAGGATAACAGCAGTGTGTGGAGATTTCTATATCGGCGGTCGTCAATTTGACTCATTGCCTGATCTCATCGGCTACTACACAAGCTGTTCAGATTTGCTCAAGAGAGAGAGATTAATGCATCCAGTAGCACCTCCAGAACCTGTCAACGATAAGAAGAGAATTGTGGCCATTTTGCCCTACACCAAAATGCCTGATACTGACGAGTTGAGGTTAGAATCATATGTTAAGCTTTTAAAAGGTTTATTGAAAACTAAATGGGAACTGAATTTTTTTGCTGCAAAACTAAAAGCATGTTTTCTCTTACAACTTTTTTTAAAAAAATTGTATTAACTTGCCTATAGTAGCACTTACTTTTTTTGTGTTGAGGACGGCCGTTTCGGGAGATGTGTCCCTTTGTCAACTCAGACCGTAACTGATCTCAAGGTTTACGTAGGTTAGGGTGGGGGTGGGATATTTTGGTGGTGTGGGTGTATTTTGTGTGTATTAGGAGTTATGATGTCAAAAAGTGCGTGTGAGTTGTAATGTAATTGTGTATTGAGTATGTGTGTAGGGTGTAGTTTGAAGTGCCTATATATTTCGTATTGTTCGGTTGTGTAGCGTTGGTTATTTCTGTGTTGTTTATGAAGAATTTGTAAGTTAGATGTTATGTCTGTGTAGTCATGTTTTGTGGAGTTGAGATGATCGGCGAAGTTAGATTGGTAGTTATTGTTTTTTAGTGCTTTTATATGTTCTTGGTAACGTGTGTGAAATGACCTCCCTGTCTGGCCTATGTAAAAACTGGGGCATGAACTGCAAGTTAGTTTGTAAACTCCAGTGGTGTTGTAAATGTCCTTGATTTTGCTGTTGGGTTTAAATTGTTTGTTGAGAGTGTTGTGTGTGGAGTAAGCTATTTTGTAGTTGTATTTTCGTAATGTGTTGGTTAGATTGTGGGTTTTAGATGATCTGTAAGGTATTGATAAGTATTTTATGGGATTGTCATCTTGTGTGTATGTATTTGGGTTATTATGTTTATTTTTTAGGCGGTTGTATAATTTGTCTATCCCATAAAATACTTATCAATACCTTACAGATCATCCAAAACCCACAATCTAACCAACACATTACGAAAATACAACTACAAAATAGCTTACTCCACACACAACACTCTCAACAAACAATTTAAACCCAACAGCAAAATCAAGGACATTTACAACACCACTGGAGTTTACAAACTAACTTGCAGTTCATGCCCCAGTTTTTACATAGGCCAGACAGGAAGGTCATTTCACACACGTTACCAAGAACATATAAAAGCACTAAAAAACAATAACTACCAATCTAACTTCGCCGATCATCTCAACTCCACAAAACACGACTACACAGACATAACATCTAACTTACAAATTCTTCATAAACAACACAGAAATAACCAACGCTACACAACCGAACAATACGAAATATATAGGCACTTCAAACTACACCCTACACACATACTCAATACACAATTACATTACAACTCACACGCACTTTTTGACATCATAACTCCTAATACACACAAAATACACCCACACCACCAAAATATCCCACCCCCACCCTAACCTACGTAAACCTTGAGATCAGTTACGGTCTGAGTTGACAAAGGGACACATCTCCCGAAACGGCCGTCCTCAACACAAAAAAAGTAAGTGCTACTATAGGCAAGTTAATACAATTTTTTTAAAAAAAGTTGTAAGTGATTACTAGTAGCTCACGCGAAGATGGAATCAACAAATGCATGTTTTCTTTATATTAACTTTACAGAACATGAAGATACAAGACTAAATTTTAATAAATCATGTAAGTACAACAATAATTACATGGCATTCCTATTTACTTACTTATGTTCTATGTTTACTCATAATTACCTGTTATTTTTATGACTTCTATAATTCATCTCTCGAATTCATCACCCCCTCAGTCCTGAGCGTGGCGAATTAGAGAGGCTCTACAGTACTATTATTCTCTAAATATTTAGAATATCAATTATATTTAGAGAAACCAAATCCAAAACAAACAGAAATTTAGTTAAGAATAATTGTTAAAATGTACTTTTTGTTATAATTACAACTGTCAACCTTGTTTCTTTGTGGTTTGTATATTTTTCCCACTAAGATTCAGATGGTTCTAGTATATTCTATATTTTCAATTTAACATTCAAGTTTGTAGAGAAAATACTTTTTTAAATTGAACAAATAGTACTTATTAAAATTTACTGGTTTTTATCATCCTGGGAGAAATGTAACTAGTTTCAGTTCATATGAATAACATGAGTTGATTATATTTACAAAAGTAATAAACTTGAAAATGTGTATTTTAGCTTGGTTTAAGACAAGTGTGCTAGTTTTGTTAAGATCTTGGAGCTCATCCTTTTCCAATTAAAATCTCCAAACTTATTGAAGTCAAGTCAAAGATACAAGGCGTGTCAAGAAAGTGAGTGTACTGTGGCTCTCAAGGCCAAAGGGATTTTATTTTTGACATGTTGGTTACACTTCTGTTTAGCTTGTCCTCTCCCCTCCACAATAAGATCAGTTTAAGGCCAGTACGTTGAGAATTGTCGATACGACAATGCATTTTGTGAAATATGTCCATCCAATCTCCTATCAAGTATGAAATATTAGCCGTTTTCTAGTTTGGAAAAAAACCCTCTAGTTGAGGTATATAGTGTGCACCCAAGTTTCATCTCCAATAACAATAGAGCAGAAAAATTTATCTCCTTGGAGTTTACGGTGCCTCAAAAGCTCTTGCCCGGCCTCACCTTGTGTTGGTACGACAGCTATTTTGGGGACCACCTCTTAAACAGTTTCCGATATTGGTGGGTTTCTGTAATGGTTTTGTGTAGGAGAGATATGGAGATTTGCACAAACATTACAGTCAAAGAGACTGTGGAGAAAGTTCATCCACAGTCAATCTCTGATAGTCACGGTGCGCATTTTTTATTTTGTCCATAACTGAAGGTCGTCCGCTCCTTTGATCATCTTGAACAGAAGAATGACAGTTTTTAAACTTGCAACATCAGTTGTACACTCTTGTACGATTCACAGCCTTATCACCAAATGCAGTTTTTACCTCATTATAAATCTCAATTGAAGGTTTTCTCTTCCAAACACAGGTGACACCCATATTGGACGGGAGATTGGATTGACATTTTTCATGAAACACATCACGCTGACAGTTCGCAATGTACTGACCTCGGACCAGTCTAGTTATGGAGAAGAGAACTCAGGCTACACAACATGTCAAAAATAAAATCCCTTCTGCAGTAAGAAACTCACGTACTTTTTGGATACCCCTTGTATAATACCACAAAAGCAACATATTGGGCAGTAGCAGTGTGACATCATCAGTGTTAAACATTGTTGATATGTTCTAAAATAACAAATAGTGTGTGTGTGTGTGTGTTTTGTGTATGCATGTATGCATTTTGTGTGTATTTGTGAATGCAAGTGTTTTTTATGTATACAATTTGAAATGAGTAGCCTGAAAACATTCCATCTTTCTTAAAGTTGCCAAGTGAGTTTTAGAATTGGGTTTTTTTTTTAGAATTATTTATCCAAACACTTAAAGGCAAGTTCTGGGCAAATCTTATAATGGTTAAAGAGTATGATATTTTTGTTTGGTGTAATCTTATACAGAAGATATATTGAGAAATTTATTCAGTTTTCAGAAAGGGGATATCTTTTTTGTACACAATGACATGGGTGACGGCTGGCTTTGGGTCACTGCTCATAGGACAGGCGAACAAGGAATGATATTCCGCGATCTTGTGGATGATTTGGATGAAAATATTGATCCTAACACGGTCTTCAACTGGTTCCACCCCAATGTTACCAAGAGTGAAGCAGTTGATATGTTGGTCAAATGTAAGTTAATATATTTTAATACAGTAAGTTAATTATAGGATTCATTTTAACATAATTAAAAATCAACATACATTTTTTTATTAATTGATTTTACTTTCTATGACGAATTATTCAAAATAAAAAATGTAATAAATTGTAAAAAAAAACTGAAAGGGTTGCATGGATTAAAAGTTATTTAAAATTACAAAATAACTTGCTGAGGTGTAAAGTTTTGATTTTACTAGGTCATCCAGTGTTTAGGTTGGCTGTAATGAAAAAGTGTTATTTCACTGTGTAAAAGCTAAGATCAAACTGAACAAAGGATCCCTACTAGGAATCTCAACAACAATATTAGCGCCAATACCAAGAAAAACAATTTTTCATCTTAGCAAAAAAAGTTTGAATTTAATTGCCGCACCCAAGACCAGGCAGGACTCATAATTGCCGCAGTGGATGTATTAACATGGTTGGCAGTATATAATAACTGTACTTTACACAGTTGGAGTGGAGCTATTTGGTCTTGTGTGAGGGTTTAGGCTCTTTAAACAATTATTCTTTTATAATTTTGTATTATTTCTTAGTCTTTTTCCTTTTACCATTACATATTATCGTGTTTCATTTTGTAAATAATTTTTATGCTATGGAAACAGAAGTTCTCAGTTCCGTCAACAGAGAAGGGGACTCCCGCAGGGAGCGGTCAACAGTTGTACTCTTTTCAACCTTTACATGAATGATTTAATCTGCAACATTAAGGTAAATAACCCGGGAGTCGAAGTACTCTGTTACACAGGTGATGTGAAAAACAAGACCACGGCACAGTTATTCACGCTATCAACTAAAACTTTTGATCCACATGTAGTAATAGGGACTACTGACCTGCCAATAATGCGATCAACCAGGTACTTGGGTATCGCTCTGGACAGGAAACTCCAGTGGTCAGGTCATATAGAGGGTGCTGCAGCAAAAGCTGTAAAAAGGCTGAATATGATGAAGAGACTGACGGGAATGAAGTAGGGTGCTACTCAGGGCATTCTGATTACTACATACAAGTCTTACATCCGCCCAATCCTTGAATACGGCTCAGAAGCTTACAACACGGCTTCTGATAATGCAAAGAAAGACCTGAATACAGTCCAAAACAATGCATTGAGACTGATATGGGGTGCTGCGAAGTCTACCCCAATTACAGAGTTAGAAAGTCAAACAGATATTGAGGCCCTTAACGCTCGCAGAGACAAAGCTACTATCAAATTCTTCGAAAGGGCCTTAAGAACCAGCGATAACTTCTGAAAGAAATACAGATGCGCAAACCAAAGGCTTAAAACCCAAGTCACACCACTGGCAAAAGCCGCAGAAATAAGAAGAAGACATGGATTGGAAGAATCAGAGCGACAACCTTTCAAGAAAACGAAATATATAAAGGAAAGGACCGAAATACCATCGTGCACATCAATACCTGGTGTAAGCCTGAGAAAAACCGACATCCAAATCTGCGAACTCAAAGCACTAACAAAAGCTATGATCAATGAGAGGTATCCGGCCGACGAATGGCTGCGTGTGTACACAGATGGATCGGCGATGCATGACGCATGCGGAGCCGGATATTTCTCCTTAATTGGGCTAAAATCAATAGCAGTGGGGAAAAACAGAACTAACTTCGAAGGAAAAGTGACCGCCATCGGCGAAGCGGCCATAGAGATTCTTCTGTCGGCCAACACCAAGAAGGTAGTTTTCCTCTCGGACTCAACATCCGCGATTCAGGCGATCACTTCGCCAAAGCCACAAGAAAAAATGGAAATAAACAACTGCCAGAAAACACTCCGCATGTTACAAAAAACAACACAGATCGCAGTACAATGGGTGCCTGGGCACTGTGACATCAGAGGGAATGAAAAAGCAGATAGTTTGGCCAAGCATGGCTGCTCCATGGCGCAGCTGATCCTCTCCCTCTCATACCGCAGTGTCTGTCGGAGTATAAACAGCACTATCAGCGACTCCGTGAAACGGGACAGGAAACAAGCTGCTACAGGAAAGCAATGGGAAAAGATCATCCAATCAAGCATACCACTGGCTCTTCCGATAGGCGTAGCAGTGGCTTTGTTTAGGATGACCACTGGACATGACTACCTGCCGAGACACCTGCATTGCATGAAGGTGGTAGACACACCAATCTGCCCACTCTGCTCCGACAACGAAGGGACGGCAGAGCATCTTACCACTTGTGACGGCCTAACTAATTTTTGCCTTCAATCGGTGAATCTGTTAATTAGCAATTGGGTTTCTTATTTTTGCAAACTATTGCCATCTCGTACCTTCAATTTTAATTTATGAATCTATTAATGGAAAGTAATTTTATTATTTTTGTTTGGCTCATTTACCATACACACCAAAATAAACAGTTGTAAGATTTTATTTTATTTACATACTTTTACAAACACGTACAAGTAAAAAGAAGCTGAATCGTCTAGACTCTGGTATAAACATGTTCTATAGGACCTCCATTCAGATTGAGGCAACACTTGTACCGTTTTTGAAGGTTTTGCATCATTGAAACTGCAACTGATTGAGTTTCAGTACTGTTTACTCTGGTGCATACAATATTTGCTTCTGTTACAAGCCTGACTTAAACTAGTTCCCTGTTTAAGGTATTAGTTTATTTAGGCAGTTTAAAGGACTAAAAATAATTCAGTAGATATATTACAATTTTTAAAATTAGCCAATAGGCTAATTTTAGCTTTTTTTCTGCCAATTTACCATGTTTTAAGTAAGAAAAGAAAAGTAAAAAAAATGTCTTACTTTATTTTCCAGCTGGACCTGGTTCATTCCTAGTTCGGCCCAGTGATAACTCCCCTGGCGACTATTCTCTATTTTTCCACATTAACAATCAAATACAAAGGTTTAGAATAGAGAAGAAAGGTGTGAGGTATCTGATGGGTGGACGGACATTTGAATGTTTAGATGCTGTGATCAATCGTTACCGTAAAGAGCAGATAGTCGAAGGTCACACACTAGTCCAGCCTGTGTGTAGGGTAATGTATCTTATACTCTGAATGCCATTTGAGGATTAGGTTAGGTTTATTAATTTAGTGAGAAATTTTAAAACTTTTGAACAGGTGTTAAAAATTAATTCTAATTTTTTAAATTGTATAATTAGTTTTGAAAGTAGGCGAATGCTTTGTGCTATACATTCAGATAAGCTAACATTAATTAACCATAACTGTATAAACCAAATGTGGCATAATGTTTAATTTAAAAACATGAAACCTCTTGTACCACAAATACTTTTTCTGTTATTTAAAAGTCAGAAATTTTGACTAAATATTTAGTTGTAAAATAAATCTTAATCAAACGGACTAGGTTTGAAGTTAAGTACAAACATTGCTACACTTATATAAACTCATCCTTACTTGGAAGTAAATTATAATGTAAATTCGTTGAATAGTAAAGTTATTAAGTTTTAAAACTTTTACGTGCTATAGTATTTATTGAATCTGAAGCATTACTTATCAGAGAGAGATTATGTTTACACTTCCCTTTTATATCCAAAAATTTATAAACTCGCATATCAATCACATGTGACACGTTTACATGTCTTCATGATAAGCGCCAAAACACTTTTATTGCCAGTTAGCTTATTATGTGGATAACCAGAACATGGAATTGTGGTTTTGTTGTTTATTGTTTACACACAAAACTCAAAAAATATTAAGACAGTGCTGCACAGATAAGAAAATATAATTACCTCAAAAACAATGTCGGGGCAATTGGGCTGGCGGAGTTTATTTAGGTATCATTTTAATAGATAAAATAAATTATTTTAATAATAAAAAAACTATATATGGAACGAATTGGATTGGCCCGACTCTTGTTTTTATATATATTATTATAAGAAAGTTATTTTCTACTTAGATATGTTTGGGGAACAAAAAATAAGTACACATTATATAAAAAAAGGTTTTAAAATATTTTGGCAATTTCTGGGAAAACGCCGATATTGTGACACCGGCAGCTAAAGTGCTGAAGAATAATAGAGTAATAATGTATTTTGTTGTAAGTTTTAATTTGAAGGGGATCTATAAGTTATAATCTGTAGATATGATCTGTATGGGAGGGATGTGAATTTGTCTTCAGGGTCATATTATTTATTAAAAATTCTTAAACTTGTTAATATTATCAAATAAACATCCATCTTTATTGAGTGATTACCGAGAGTTTGTACTGCAAGGTTTGCTGTATTGATATCTTCAGTCAGAAATTTAATTTTATAATGCTATAATAGATTCTTTTCATAATATATATTTTACAGATGGTGTGTGAGAGTGATGGACCAGTAAAATCAAAAGAAGTTCAACATGCTGAGAAAATCTATGCAACTCTTAGAGAATGCAGGGAGCAGTCTGGCCTGAAGAAAAATAAAGGTAGGGAAAATGTAGGCTAACTATTTTTTATTCTTTTTGAGTTTCATAATTTTCTAAAGAAGAAGAACTCTTTCTGTCTTTTGAATTACTTGAATTTTAAAATAAAATGATTTAGTAAAAAAAGTACAACTCTTCATTTTGAATTGCAGTTTTCAAGCAAAGTGCATCACTTGCAATGCTATCATCCCAGTCGTCCATATTCTCAGAGATCTCAAAACATGTGATTAATTTACTTTTTAATCACAAAGTACTTAATGCTGTAACAATTCATTCCTGCAATGTCCATCATGTTTAAAAAGCTATCGATAATATTTAATTATAAATTGAACGAAGTATATCACTCCATTTTGTATATGAAAAAAATAAACAATGCCCACTAATGTTGGTGAAAAAACAACCTAACCGAATTTTTTTTTGTTGCAAAGATTGTTATTAAATTAATTAGTGAGTGTAACGGTGTCTATATATTTAACAAGTAGAGATTTAGATTTTAACTAAGTCTGAACACCTCTCTGATGTCACCCATCACAGTTACATCATTGTACATTTTTGCAAATCAGCTGGCCAAAACGTTTTTGTGAATCGGAGATTTAAAAAAAAATTTCTCACTGTCTAATTAAAGAAGAAAATATCTTGCTTGATGTAGCCCTAACCTTTTGTGTACTAATTTTCCTAAAATTTAAAATTATAAAACAGAGTTGATTAAATTGTCCACTATTTATATTTTTAGTGATTAACTAAAATAAAACCTGTGATAATAAATAAAAAATAATGTTATTATTGTATTAATAAATATTATTTTGTCACAATTCACAAAAAATTAAGTACTTCATAACATGATAGTTTCATGTATAATGCATAGCAATGTTGAATAGTGGCTACAGGCTCAACCTATTTATGGTTTATATTATGGCGTAAAATTTGGTTGCAAATGACTTATACATAATTACCTTGGTAAGAGTCCACTCCGTAGTCTTGAAATAGAAACACATAAAAGCTTTTATGTGTTTCTATTTCAAGACTACAGAGTGGACTCTTACCAAGGTAAGTCTGTCAGTCTCCTAGTCCAAAAAATCTAAATAATTTTTACCAACCAAAACTGACTTATACATACTAAACATATGAAAGAAATAGACAGTGGTATACTGGGCATTTGAGTTGGGGGGGGGGGAGTTCTCTATCCTTGGTTAGTTGCACATTCCTATTGTGTCACTATCACTTACCAATCACAAAACAATCTTTCACTTGAAATTTATGGAATTTCTTTATTATTCAAGTTCTACTATTCTCCTATTATTGTTAAGGCCTGTGTCATTGACTCCTATAGGGCGTTGATATTAGTTTTGACATTAAAGCCTTTTTGTCAAAATGAATTGAAGAAAATTCTTGAATATACTGCATCAGTTACAGGTTACGGATTTAGTGAGTTCTGCACACAATATTGTATTATAATTATGTTTGTTTCAATGCTTTATAAATATCATATCAAACGAGATTATATGTTTTTTTACTTCTGTACATTGTTCTTTATAATAATAACTATTTCTTTTCAAATTGCCCTTTTTTATTTACTCAATAATTTTAGGTCGAAATAAATGAGATCATACTGAATTTACTTTCAAATTTCCCTTGAGTTTGTTTATAGTGTAGTCTGACAAAAATTTGTTCGGCACAATATAGATATTTTAATTTTAATTGAAAGTACAATAATGTTTGAATTAATGGGACTTAAGCGCACCGCCATTAAATCCACGGCAAAGCAAAAATAACACTGTCATAATATATACAGTAAGCTATAATTTTATTGTAGAAATTTTCTCCTAATGTTTTACCTTAAAGTTATTTAATTAGATTGAAAATTTTGTTTTTCTAGGAATCAAAATGCAAGGTTACCTGAGCAAAAAAAGTGAAAAGAATAAAAAATGGAAATCCATGTATTTTGTACTTATAGTAGATGGAACAGATACCCACTTGTGTTTCTACGATAATCCTAAGGTAAATACTTAACAGTAACTACAGTTTTAAGTTCATAGAGAAGATTTTTTCAACTGTGAAATTGTTGATCATGTAGTGTTTTAAAACTGTGGACTACGCACACCATCACATGTACTTTTTTTTATATAGTGCCACTTTTGAAGTTTTTAAGGTTAAGCAGCCCATGCCTTAAAGGAATTATTGTCAAAAAGTACTAATGATTTTTAGGCTAGTTGTTAACCCATTGTGCTTTATGGATTAGGTCAGTTAGTTACGCAATATATTAGTATAAAGACTAGTCCAGCTAGTTTTGAATGTTGCCATCGTTTGATTGATTTGTTTGTTTCAAGAGAATTTATTTTCTGATTGCTCATGCCCAAGATTTCTGTTCTTTCTAAAGGATAATTATAAAATCTCAATATTTACAGCGTAAATAAAGAAAGATATTTATGGCCCATCGACCTTCTGTCAGAGGTCTAAACATAATAGAATGCTTCAGCAGTTTTTATGTGAACTGGAGTGAGAATCTCAGAATAGATTTTACTTGGTGCCATGTTGGGTCATTAGTGTAATATATTTATAAACATATTATTTTTGTTTACATACGAATTGAACAATAATAGTAGGAGCTTAGGATCTAAAGCAAACTTCAAACGATAAGTAACTTTTAATTTGATATTACTAACTATAATTAGACATAATAATTACCAAATACTAATTACCAAATCCAAACTATGCTACAAAATAAAAAAAATTGCACCCATATAAAAAATATAATATTTAGTGTGAAACAGATGATTTCATGTTATAGGTTATGTGGTAGAACAGCTGTTTTAATACAAAAGGTGTTACTTTATTTATATTAATTGTAATTAATTAATAAAAAGTAACTTAAATAAACATTTTCTTTGTTGACCGAAGTAGGAATTGACTTTAAAAATTTGTTGTTTATATTACTTGTTTGTAATCACCCTTACTAGTTTCCATGTCGTGTATGGTACGAGTATTTAACATATGGAGATTATCTTTTTAATTTGTTTTTATTTTGTTAGATATTAATTGTACAGTCTACTTTCAGAAGTTTATGCCTTATTTGTAAATTTAACACGTTTGCTACGAAGCAAATGTGGTTTCTCTCGACAGACTAGCCGTAAGAATTCAATATTTCCACACAGACCGTGTTAATGTGGGCCTGACCTTCATTACAGACCAAAAGTGGAATGTTGTTTTAATAAGTTATTATACTTTATAAAAGCCCTAGAAGTATGTTTGTTGTATGTGTATTTTTGTTTTTAGCGTTTTTTGGGGTGGCGCATATATGAGCCGGGCAGTCTATTGTACCAGAGCGTCCCACGTAAGAGCCACTACAAAGGCTTATATCAACAAAAAACCAACTAATTCGTCTTGGCTAGTCATACTAGACAGATTGGTTGTATAGGATTATATATCGAAAAAATACAGGCAATATACATATTATTATAACAGAGTCAAAATATGTTTAACATTTGAGTTCCATACACAGTACAGAATATTTACAGTCGCACCCATCACTTGTGACATGTTTACATCTTTTGTGATAAATGTCATTCAGAGTAAACCTAGTATATTGTGATCATTCAAAACAAAAACTGCCTCAGTAGCACGAAGGAATACACAAGGGTGTCATTTTGATGTCATTGACCTTGATAACTGAGATACCAAATGTCCCACATTAACGTCGGACATGTCTACAGACAGATACAAATATATCTGTCGTTAAAGTGAAACACTGAATAGTCAGAGGAATAAAAGTAACATGCAGTGTCCCAAATATGAGCCTTCGGTCTATTTCAACTACCCCGAGCGGTGCATATATGGGACGTAAGTCCAGGAAGAAAGACTGTACGGGCGTATATGTGACCCAGCTTATCTATACCAATAGTTTTTTTGTTAACATCACGGTAGCGAACATGTTAATAATATAAATAAAAAAATATTTTTCTAATTAATTAGTCAATGTATCTAATTTAAATTCTGTTGTTTCAGAGAACAAAACCCAAAGGTCTAATAGATCTCAGTTGTGCCTATTTATATCAAGTCCATGACAGTGTATTCGACAGACCTAACTGTTTTCAGTTGGTCGAGAGGGCGTTACCATGTTTGGCTACAATAACATACCTTTCTGCCAACACACAGGACTCTGCTCAGGTATGCTAACTTCTTTCTATAGTTATAACCCGCAGGGGGGTGCGGACTAGCCGCGCCTATGAGGGGTTTGGTGTCCCTCGTGGTACCCTAGCCTAACACTACACCACTCACAAAGCATACACACACCAACACAATCTATACACATTTCAACACTTACATCTTCTCATAGGGATTTTTGACTGGTCAGGGAGTGCTGAAAAGTCCAGAGCTTGACAAACTCTGGTCTGGGACGATGATGTGAGCTTGCTCTGCCGAAGACGTAAGCACGGCTTCTGGTCTACCAGCCGCTTCGTTCCTTGGTCAGGGAGTCTCCGCGGTGCATGGGTGTCGGAGCCTGTGCACAGTATTACGAGTTCTCGACTGATGCCCATCCAGTCCCCTAAGGAGGGAAGCTATAGGCCTCAGAATTCTGAGGGTTGGAAATGATCTTAATGTGATGCAAGGGTGTACCCGTTCCTATAGTCTTGCCCGTAACGCTCGACACGATGGCTGGCTAAAAATATTTATGGATTAAAAAACCACGTCAAATATGACTAGTCTGAAGAGGACACGCCAGGATTCTCTTGACGATCATATTAGTAAAGATTTGAGTAAAAAGTTGATAGTGCCATCAGCAAAGTATTTAGTTGTATCTAGTGCCGAAGAAGGGAAAGACCTTTCCAAAGTTTCTCCTTTCCTGATTAACAAGGCTATTACTGCCTGTGCTGGAGGTCCAGTAGCATATATTAAGAAACTTAGAAACGGAACACTGTTAGTTGCGACTTCCACCGAGAGACAAGCCCGTGCTCTATCTAAAATGACCTCTTTCTTTCACCAGGTCAATGTATCTGTGGCTCCCCACAGTTCCTTGAATTATTCAAAGGGGGTCATCACATGTAGGGATTTAATGTATCTTCCAGTTGATGAAATTAAGTCTGAACTGTCTACCCAGTCAGTTGCGGACGTTGTCCCTATCATGAAAATGGACAAAGGAGAAAAAGTAGCAACATCGTCACCTTTGGAAAACCGGAAATACCCGAATACTTACATTCAGGTTAATAAAGGCTCTCAGTGAGACCATACATGGCTAACCCTATGCGCTGCTTCAAGTGCCAGCGTTTTGGGCATATCAGCTCTACCTGTTCGAAACAGAACATATGCGGTATATGTAGCATTGAAGGCCATGATGATAAAGAATGTGTTAATCCTCCGAAATGCGCCAACTGTGGTGGTGACCACCCAGCGCGATCCTACAACTGTCCTACTTTTAAGGAAGAGAAAGCTATCCTAGGCATCGTGGCGAAAGACAAGCTGTCGTTTCCAGAGGCCAAAAACCTCTATAGATCCACTCAGCCAAAGGCAGACAGTAAGACTTATGCACTGACCGCTTCAAAATCGTCTTGTACCAACTGTGCTGAGCTGTCAAAGAAGATTGAAGCTCTAACTGAACAAGTGTCTCGCCTTTTGTGCTTAGTCACAAATGATCCTTATTTGAATTTGGTACAACCTGCAGCAACGGATAGTGATTTTGCCTCTTGTACCTATCCCTTCCATTGGGGGGATTGGAGCAGGAAATAAATCACTAAGTGAGCCTTGTGTTTCTGTGCAGAAGATATTATCAATGGGTAATAAACCTTCTGTGCAGAAGACGTTGGAAAAATCCAAACCACGTAGACCAATGTTACATCAGACCACATCGCCACCGTCGTTACCGGGTATTAAAAACAATGCTAACAAAGAAGGGAATGTAAAAACCACCCCTCCTAAACCCAAAACTTCCTCAGATTCCATCCCTGAACGGGTGAATATGAAATCTGAGAAATATAAGCCTGAGACGTCTAAAAACGTCCCAGGCAAGAAAGGAGAGAGCACCAACGGGTGTCAAATAAATCCTTCGCTAAGCTAATAAATGTCTTTGCTTAGCAAGTTAGTGATACAGTGGAACGTCAACGGTGTTAGGAGTCACATAGAAGAACTTAAAGTACTCGTGCGAGATGTGTATCCGATGTTTATATGTCTACAGGAGACACATCTAAACGAATCGCATAATTTTCATTTAAGGGAGTATTCAGTTTTCAGATCAGACTTCGTTACAGAAGACTGAGCTAGAGGTGGCGTAGCCATCCTAGCCCGTGACTGTATCGATGCTGCTCCGCTAAACTTAATAACCCATTTGCAAGCAGTATCCGTTCAAACAGCTGTCCCGTATACAACCACTGTGTGTTGTGTCTACAGTACATTAGCACAATTAAAGGAACAACTCCGTCCGCCACAGTGTGGAGGAAACTAAGATCAGTTTGTGGTACTTCCATTCCGTTGCCAGCCATTGTGCTGAAGCAACCGGATGGAAGATTAATCACAAACAGTGATGACATTGCTAATGTACTTGGAACATCATTTTCTAACTTTTCTGCTGCTACAGCCTATAATAGATTATTCCAGATTTATAAACTGAAGGAAGAAGCAATACCGTTTACTGTTGGGTTGTCTGGGGACTCTCCTTTGAACACTCCTTTCTCTATAGGGGAATTGGAGTCAGCTCTTGCGTCAACGAAGGACTCTGCACCAGGTCCTGACTCCATTGTGTACTCCATGCTGAAACATCTACCGTCATCGGCGAAACTTGTCCTCCTTCGAATATACAATCGTTTATTCGAAGAACGCTCTTTCCCCGATGCATGGTTAGAATCGACTGTAATTCCTCTTTTGAAGCCAGGTAAGGACAAAACCAACCCCAGTAGTTACAGGCCTATATTACTTACAAGCGTCTTGTGCAAACTACTGGAGAAGATGGTCAACCGCCGTCTTGTCTGGTACCTAGAAACCAACAACCTTCTTAGCAACAAACAATGTGGTTTCAGACTAGGACGATCATCAGTTGACCAATTGGTTTTGTTAGAATCTGCTATTCAAGATGCCTTTCTCTTGCTTCAAACACTCGTTGCTGTTCTCTTTGACCTTGAGAAGGCATATGATATGGCATGGAAAAGAGGAATTCTGAACACTCTGAAATCATGGAGTATACAAGGGAATATCCTAGCATTCATCAATAACTTTCTTTCTAACAGATCTTTTAGCGTTCGTCTTGGAGGCACATATTCAAATAGTTACAGACAGGAGAGTGGTGTACCGCAGGGCAGCGTGCTGAGCGTCACACTATTTGCCGTTGCAATAAATAGTATCAACAGTAATATACGATCTCCGGTACACTGTTTCTTTTTTGTGTATGACTTTTGTATATATGTGTCTGCTCGTAGTATGGCAACTGCAGAAAGATCTTTGCAGTTAGCAATATACAGATTAGAGGAATGGTCAAAAACTACAAGTTTCAAATTCTCTGCTTCGAAGACCCAATGTGTAGCATTTAGTTGTTGTAGGGAACACCAGGAGCCGATCCTTTATCTTGATGGAATTCAGCTTCAAACCACGGATAGTGTTAGATTTTTGGGTCTTTTATTTTGATAAAAGATTCTCATGGAGTCCACATACTCATGATTTGAAGGTGAGATGCAGCAAGAAATTGGGTATGTTAAGAGTCCTTAGTGGTACGAATTGGGGAGCAGACAGAAGTAGTATGCTTCGGTTTTATTGCGCAGTCGTTAGAGCATAAAGTCGTAGACTGTCAAGTCTACTCATCTGCACGACCTACAGTTCTGAAAACTCTTGATACCATCCACCACTCTGGACTTAGACTTGCTACTGGTGCATATAGAACTAGCCCAATCCCTAGTCTTCTTGTCGAAGCTGGGGAACCTGCCCTGTCTAGACACATCAGATGCTACAAATATCTTACGTTTCTGTTGTTCGAAGCAAACCTAACCACCCGGCATTTGAAATAGTCTTTAATAACATGCTAAATCAAGTGTACAATACACGTCAACGTTCAACCGCTCCATTCGGCATACAAAGGTTAAGAATATTGGATGACCTTCAGTTTCAACTTCGTCCATGGAGGTCCTCAATTCGTTCAAAACGTAGGGAGGAAGTGGTGGTTACACGCCTTCGAGTTGGGCACTCTTTTGCAACTCATGGATATTTGATGCGTCGTGAAGATCCACCAATATGCCAATACTGCGGTGATATCTTCACAATAAAACATAATTTAGTAGATTGTGTTAGTTTAAGCAATATTCGTGCCCTTTTTAATTTAAAAGGCAGTTCAAATGTGGTGCTAAGGGACGATGCCTCGGCCATTGACCGAGTCATCGCTTTCTTGCACCACTTGAAAATATTTTTAAAAATTTAATATTTAAAATTTATTTTTTTTATTTATACATATAATTCTCTGTGTTTTTTTAAATATAAATTTAATTTATTTTATGTTCTTGTTATTGTTATTGAGATTTATTTATTGGTAAATTGTTACCTATTATTGTTTTACAAATTGTTATTTATTTACTGTTATATTGTTCTTTGTTGTTTTTTTAAAATATATTTTTAGATTTATTGTTGTTTTTTTGTTATTTATTGTTATGTTGTTTTTTGTTTTGTAATTTTTGTTGTATTTAAATTTATTTGGTTTTATTTAAAATATTGCGTTAGATTTTTTTTGTGTGATGATAACCACAATTGGTTTTTCACCAGGAAAAAAAACAAAAACAAAAAAACAAATCTATAGTTATAAATAATGAGGCACTTAGTGCAAAAGTGGATTAATCGTGAATAAGAATTTTTCTGAATATACCATAAACTGAATGAAGTTTTAGGTGTGCTGAAAGAGTCAGACCTTGACAAACTGATTTTAGTATGCTGTTGCAATCATGTTCTGGAGACATAAGCGCATTTTCTGGATACCAATCACTCTGGCTTTTGATCACGTAGAGTCCATTGTGCATCCGGTGTCGGATGCTGTGCACAGTATTATAAGTGCTCTAAAATTCAAAGTTTATTGCTTGAACTGTACTGAAGAAAACTACAGTTAATTGGTGTTATAAAGTAGTAGAATGAAATATAAAGGTGAAATTCGGTCTAGGACTATGAGATACTTTAAAATGAAAAGAGTACTGAAAACCGTAATTACTCTAAGTACAGTCTTTGAACTCATTTAAATAAAGTTTGTTTTGTTCTTTTGCTTTAATGAAGGCGTGTGTCATTTTGTTAGAAAAATTCATTTCTAAGATTTTTTAAGAAGTTTCATTACCTAAACATCCCTTTCTGCTCACCGTTTTTGAATAGCGCTGTTGTCTTTTCGATTTTATATCCATGGAAAGTTTTTTTTCCTGCTTGTAACTCCTACAATTTTAGCTAATGATACCACTTTAAGTGCACGTAATAAACCTCAGACATTGAATACAGAAGCACACAAGTAAAACAGACTACATGTTACCAACTGTGAAGATTGAATGGGTCACTTCCAAATACAGGCTGAGCCAGTATAAATACCCATTTAAGGATAAGTAAACCTTTTTCTATAATTACCATAATAAAATGTTTTATAATGTTAATATAAGCTTATTGTATAGAAGTAGCTGTCTTAGCTTATTTACAAATTTTAAAATGAAACATGAGTATCATTTAAAGTATAGTTGATTTTAAATTTATAAACTCTTTCGACAATTAATTTTTTTTTTTGTTCTTAATGATTAACAGGGTCCTAGATGTTCAGAATAGCAGGGTTTCAATTATCAGGAATATACCTGTCATTTTCAATATTTTATGCAAATATTTTGCACCGATAGCTTTACACTTGTTTATTTGTTGTAGGACTGGATCAATGCCTTGAAACCACTGTGCGTTACGCAGATGACTAGGTTACCTAAAGTACAAAGACTGCGAGAGCTTAGGTGTCTTCATCTACATATTTTGGATGCACACAGGTGAATTTTTCGTGGGTTAAACTAATTCCTTGGGTTTATAGAATTTGAAGAATCAGTTGTTACTTGATATGATCTCTATGTTTGTTGTACTAACTGAATCCAGTTCTGTAAGATGATCTCGATATTATGCTTTCATTTGCTCCTTTGATTTTCAACTTGCTCACTATAACCATCTAGATTTATCAATCATAATGATAAGTGAATAATGTTGTCAAGTGCTTTATCATGAAGTTCACTAAACCCCATATTTGCCTCATATATAGCTCATTTTTTTGCCAACAACAGTGTTACAGATTTTTTTCAGTGACTAAACAGCAATCACTGACTGCTAAGACTTTCACAGATTCAGTGCACAGTGGCTTGTAGCAGTTGTATAGTTTTCTGTCTTATAATTTCCACTGATGTTTTGGTGCTGAAGATTGATTAAAATAATATATGGGAAGTTTGTATAGAGGTGGTGAAATAGTGTTTGAAAGTAAATTAAACTACCTGCAGTGCCATCTAGGTGTGTCTGTTAGTTTATTACACGGGTACACAACCTGTGGCCTGGGATTTGTTTTTAAATATGGTAAAATGTTGCTCTTGCATTTAGAGAAGTGCAATACTATTTTATAGAGAAAGGTATAAGCCTTAAAGTTAGGTAAAGTAAATGTTCTGTAAAATTTCATAAATTTCTACAAAATATACTTCTAGAAATGCTTAATCAGCGGGAAGTTTTTATTAAAATGGCGTGTTTATTCAGTAGTACTTTTATTTGTTAGCATGTTTTTTTGTTAATGAAAACTTTCAAATTTAAAACTCGTACATGTTTATCTGACAGTCACTTGGAATTAACTTTGAAATTAGCGACCACAAACATTGAAATAGACATTTAACAATTATCAGAAGGAAAACAGTGTCAAATTTCCCACAACATTTTAGACAATATGGTGACTAAAATGAACATGTTTCAACTTAATTTTATGTTTATAACATTTCCAAGGTGGAAATGTTTTCATGTTTTTAATCCTGATGTAATATACCAACATTATAAGCATGATAAAGAGAATTGTTTAATCTTTTGAATTTAGGTGTAAAATCAACATTGTTAAAGTTAGTATGTTATCATATATTATAATATGTCTGTGTATGTATGGTATTTATGTATATTACTTAATAAAATGTAAGATATACAGTGAAACCTGTCTCAGAGGGACCCTTTGTTAGGCAGAATCCCGTCTATCATGGAAAACTTTAAAAATCCCGACTGTCGCCTATTTAATTTATCTGGTTAATAACCTTCATAAGCCGGAAACTGTCTAACGCGGAAGCGGAATAAGCAAAAGGATGAGTGATATGTATTTACTACGTCTTAGTTCTGCATAAGCCAGAAAATCTGATCATATATATGCTGTAAAATATAAAGTTACAATGACTTCCGTTATAAAATACCGTTTAAATAAACGTAGATAAAATACAGTTTATAATAAATTTTTCTACCATAACAAAATTCACAGATAGGTGTGCTTAATTGTAACGGATCGTATTTATTTCTGAGAATTCTGTAACAACGTTAAGGATTGCTGATATGCACAAGATAACGCAATGGTATACAAACATCCATAATTTTCGATAGGCTATGTGTCAGCACTCGTTTCCTTCAAGATAACGCAATGAATGGTTTACAAACATCCACGGCCAGCATCCAGCCAATAGATCGCCTTATTTTCCGCGTAAGCAGATCGTACGTACAGTAGCCAGCCTACTGTACATTGTCCTTATTACGTATTTTTTTGGTGACTGTGTTATTTTTTGTTTGTGTAATGTTTTATCAACTCTTATAAGTGTGTCTTCGCTTGAAGTTATACGTTAGTACTGTGTAGTGGATTTTTTTCTGTAGTAGGCTTATTGTAAAAATGTCAAGAAAAAACGTTAGACTCCATACATTAAGTTTGAAAGAGAAAATTGATGTTATTGAACTTAGTGGAAAATTGAATGTGAAACAGTTGTGTGATAAATATAAATGCGGGAAAACACAGATTTATGGTATTTTGAAAAACAAAGAACAAATAAAAGAAGATTGGTTAAAAGGCGAGAGACCGCTTCATTCTAAAAAACATGTTCAAATATTGAAATTGACAACATTTTATTGTTTACACAAGCGTGAACCAAAACTCTTCCCATCTCGGGTTCAATATTACAAGAACAAGCCAAGTCAATTGCCGCTAACCTAGGGAACACAACATTCAAAGCCTCCAATGGATGGTTAGAAAGTTTTAGATCCAGACATTCAATTTCTTTCAACCAAATTTGTGGTGAAGCAAAAGAAGTTAACCAGGAAACAGTTGATGATTGGAAGCACAAAGTTTGTGGATTAATAGCTGGTTATGAATCCAAAAATAATGGAAACTGTGACGAGACAGGTTTGTTTTTTAGAGCTCTCCCAAAAGAAGAATTTAAATTTAAAGAATGAAAATTGTGTTAGAGGTAAGCAGTCAAAAGAAAGGCTTACAGTTTTAGTTTGTGGCTTTGCAGATGGAAAATTAGAAAAACCTTTGGTAATTGGGAAATCATGGTGTTTCAAAAATGTAGGCCAGTTACCAGTTGAATGGCATGCTAACAGGAAGGCATAGATGACATCAGCCATTATGGAAAACTGGCTTCGAAATTTGAATGATAAAATGAAGTGTGATATCAGGCATATTTTGCTATTTATGGACAATCCGACGTGTCATCCTCATGAAGATTTCTCTCACATCAAATTAGTGTTTTTTCCGCCCAATACTACTAGTGTTACTCAACCGATGGATCAGGGCGTTATTAAAAATCTTAAAGTCCACTATAGAAAACATGTTTTACAAACTCTTATTGCTAACATAAATTCATGCTCGTCAGTACCGAAATTGACCAATAATATTACTGTTTTGGATGGTATAAGATGGATATCGAGTTCCTATGAGAAAATATCAAAATCGTGTGTTCAAAATGCATTCAAAGAAGTGGGTTTTATTCTACAAGAAGAACTCAATAATGCTATTGAAATGGGGACACAAGACATTATCTTGCACAAGGTGAAAGATTTGCTGACAGAAACAGGACATTCTACTTTATCTGCTGAAGAATACGCAAGTTTTGACAATGAGTTCATTCTGGCAACAGAAGAAGGTCCAAAATCTCTGGACGAAATTATTGAAATGGAGAGTAATGAGATTACAGAAAGTGAAGAAGAAATTGAAGACGGACCCGTCGTAGAAAACAAAATAAAAACATTTGGCGAGGCTTTAATGAAAATGTATGAGTTAGAAGATTTCGCGGTATGTATTAACAGCCCGGAAATGTGTCACCATTTGTTACAACTAAAACAATAACTGAAACACAAGCAAGTAAAACTAACCTTTTAAAACAAAAGTCAGTGCTAGATTTTTTCAAGCCTACTTGATTTTCTTTTATTTTTACATAAGCCTACTATGTACAGTATTTAGCCTAAATACAGTACATAAGCCTACTATGTACAGTATTTAGCCTAAATACAGTAAGAGGAAAAATATAGTTTTTAATAAATTTCATCATTAATTCATAAATTTTGTTGACAAGTGTTTTAGTTTTATAGTTTTAGTGTTTTCTATTAAAAATGTTTTGTGGAGAAGGATAATAGGATGCTGCATTAAAAGGTAAGATTTTTATTATGTAATGTAGGTTTTAACATTTTCTGTAGTGTGCATAGCCAACACCACCTAGAAAACAAGGTTTGCGAGTTGTGATGTCACGGGCACAGGCTACGGGCTGTCATTAGGCAATCAAGATAACCGATATTACGGTTGAATGACGTTTATTTAGACGTTAAAATCTGATAGTTTTCTTGTGATTTAAATACACTTGCTTTATATGTTGAAATGTTATCTCTGCAGGAAATAAACAGTCAGTACTTAATCGGAAATAAATAATTAAATTAAATACTGTATTAGAACAAATGTAGACACGTTGACAATTGTCCGTTATCTATGTGGTGTTGGTACAGCGCCATACAGCTGATCAGTAGAAATAATAGTCTTATAGCTAAGAATCGCCACGGCCTACCCTCACCCCTACGCTACAAATAGACTTGGCAAACTTTTCGTGATGTTTCCATCATACAGTACACTACTACTGTATAAGCCGGAAACCTGTCTTAGACAGAAAAAAATGCCGGTCCCAATGGATTCCGGCTTAAACAGGATTCACTGTATTTGAAAATTAAGGTGTAACTAAATAGGACTAATTCCAATTGTTGAACTCGATAAATTTAAGTCCTGCCGCCTGGTTCTAGAAAAATAAGCAATTCAAAATGTCTCTTTATCAAATACATCCTCAATATGTGTATATAACACCATATCATAAAGGACAACACTCTCCAGAGAATATTTACCTTCATTCAGTTCCATACAGCAACACAGGAAATATTTAGCATCCCAATTTTTCAGTTAGAGCTCCAAAGGAATAACGCAAAATTGCAATTCTATATTAAACTATACTAATGTCACTTTAGTTTGATACATACAGGGCTTTTGATTCCATGACAGTTATAAAATAAGTAAACTTATTTTGTTTGTTTTTTTTTCAGATTACCTTACAAACTGGTGCCTAATCCATTCTGCATAGTTTCCTTAAACCAGGTTAAAGTAGCTAGGACAAAAGTAAAGTCTGGACCTGATCCTGTGTGGGATGAAGAATTTATTCTCGAGTCAGTTGGTTTGTTCAAATTAATACATTTGATTTATTGTTTTTTGTTTGATCTATATTAGAGAAGTTTTCCAAAAGAAGTGTGTATGGGTGGACCAAATGTAAATCCCAGTCCATGTAGAAAATCCTAAGCGTGAATCCTTTTTTATATTGGTGTTTACCGCCCTAATTCTGTAAATGGTACACAAAGACATCTTTTGTAAAATCTCATTAAGTGTTGTTCTAAAACCAATGTATCAGTTTCTCGAATCTAACTCGGCTTCTTTAAGAAATTACACTGAAAACCTGAAGCAGCAACTTTCCTTTGAAATTTACATTTTAAAATATTTAGAGAATAGTTTTTTTGTTAAAGGAGACAAATCTTTGATCATGTCCTTAAATTTTGTAACTACCTCATCAGTGTTATGAAATTTTTTAAAAAATTTGGTGAATTCATTCTGGATGGGTGATTTTTTTATTAAAAGCCTAGCTGGCTGCTGTAGAATCAATCAATCAATATTTACTGAAATTGGACCATTTTTGAAGAGTTACACAGTCAAAACCAGCTGGTCCACTATCTTTATTTAACCTTAGAAAATCTTTTAATGAATTTATTTCTTCAAATTATAAAATTGGAGAAAATTCTATTAGCAAATGGTTGTCATAAACTATGAAGTTAAACTTAAAAGACAAAATCAATACTCTCTACAGAGAAAGGAACTACAAATATGGAGCCATCAATCATTGTTTACAATGTTTTTTTTTGTTTTTTTGTTTTTTTTTTTTTTTTTGTTGAACAAAAACTCAGTTGATACATGAGTCAATAAACATTGATTTATTAAAAATTCTGCTACGTTTCAATGACTAAATTGTCGTTCTCATTCAGGCCATCATTAGCGGTTTTGTTGAGAGATTTGAAAAGAAAAGTTGCAAACTACAAAAGGTCTTCCTTACACAAAAATAACAGTCCAAAAACCAAATCTGGATCTACAAAGGATCAAAATTATCATTAAATATTTTAAAGTATTAGTATCACTAAAACTTTTTGAAATGGTTACAGAAATTATTTACAAGTACTTGATTATTTAGAAGAAGGAAATGAAAGAGTCGGCTTGTGTGACCTATATTACTAATTGATCGGCAGTAAAACGCCCAATTAATTTTATGTTGTAAAGGTATAATTATTTTACATGATACTGTTGAAAGTGTGGTACTGCATAACGAAGACATCCCGTTAGTTATTTTTTGTTCTGTTGCAGTGATGTGCCACCAGATGTTTTAACTTTTACAATAACAATTTACAATAAAGGCAAACGCTCGAAAGACACAGAAGTCGCAGAGCTTACTGTTGAGCTTGCCAGCCTGACAAATGGTGATGAGGTGGGTAAATTACGAGCTGTATTTTGATACCAATAGATTAAAGTTTGGTCTTTCATTTCTACTTGTGTGTTTAGTTACGATAGATAACAATAAATTCTACAATGTCTAATGTAACATACCTGGAATAGTGTACTTGTTGACATTGTTTACTACTAATTATATGCTGGATGATATGAAATACACATACAGTAGAACCTTGATAAGTCAGACCCCGTTAACTCAGATCTGTAGATAACCTGGAATGATTTTGAAGTACAATAAAGAACCAATAATTAAGAATAACAAAAATCAAATAAGTGCAGTATACTACACATAAAAAGCCTAACACAACATCTAAGACCTACAGATAAACAAAATAACCTTTTGTGCTTCTTATGCTGAAAAGACTAGAGGATCGCAGAGCATAAAATCTGCTCACAAAATTTAAATGGCAAAAATTTACAGATTTATTTGCCAAGAAAAGAATTGCATTGGAGTTTACTTGTATATACAATATGTACACATATACCGTACATAATATTCTTTGTTTGATAAATATAAAGGAGTTTTTCCGTAAGTACAATGTCTTCTTTCAATTTTTCCTTAGCCTCTGGCTAACCCGGATTTTTGATAACCCAGATGAAAAAGTGTCTCGGTTAATTATCAAGGTTCTACTGTACCTTTAACAATATATAATGGTTTGCTTCTTTAATGAAAACTTAATTTTTTTGTTATTGTATTTTACTATATCTTTTTATTGATACATAAGTCAAATAAAGTGATCTAAGATATATTAAAAATACTCCTTCTTTTATTAAATATTGGAAAATATTGCAGATAGAAGATTGGTACCCTTTGTCAGGTATGACTCCTATTGGAGAGTGGGGTTCATTGCGTCTAAGAATTAGGTACTTACATGATCTCATTATGCCGCAAGAAGAATATTCTCCAATGCAACAACTAATCTTAGATCCTAGTTTAGAAGCCGTGCGTGCATTAGCTGACATTTGCCATTTAGATCGTATGCCTCTTGCCACCTCGTTACTTAGGATATTCAGGTAATTAATTCAATGTGTAATAAAATATAATTACATTATACAATGTCAGATCATATCTCAAAAGTTATTTTATAGATAACTATTGCCATAAGAATTGTATTAATGAATCTCTTGGATGCCAGTTATAACATTATAGTTACAGTAGTTTGTACTTTAGTCACTTATTATATTGCTCTGTTAGCACCAGGAGCTAGCTTCTGTCAGAGCTAGAAATGTATTTCAAGTATTAAATTGTTTCCCACAGTTTATTAATTGCAATTTAATAACTTTCAATTAGTAATAAAAAAATAAAATTATAATGTGGGACTCAGGAGAGTGATGAGGGGGAAGCGTTCATAGTCTTGTCTACAGAAATTTTGAATTGAGAAAAATATATGATTTTGCTTAATGAGAAATCACCTAAACATTTATCAGTCTTATTTATCAATCTTTTCATTGCACAAATTGAATTAAAATACATAAGTTATTATTACCGTTATATTGAATTATTTGTTCTGAGATTTATCACAGTTTAAATAAATTAATATGTTTATTTACTGATCAAAACTATTTAATAATAACCTTTCTCCTTAACAATGTTCAATAAATAATGTAACATAACCTATGTGTAAACAGCTATTCTACAACATAACCTATAACTCAAAATCAGCTTTAAAGAGAAGCCTAAACAAAAATTATACAAACTACAAATTAAATAAACAAAATGATGGTTAGATAAGATTTAGAATAAACAACAACAAACTTGCAAGTAAACAACACACACTAATAAAACACTCATTATTTGACCAAACCAAAGTTTGATAGCTTTTGATCTCCAAACTTAAACAAATAAATATTTCTTTGTAAACTCTGAATGACCTAAAGGTAAAGATATGTAAAGTAGAATAACCTGTATAAAGAACTGTACCGACAAAACTGAGAATATGCAGGAATTACGTTGCTGTGGAAATAAATACGGGAACATTGTCTGATTGATTCTAGCCTCTACTTTTTTCTACCCACTTTACATAGCGAGTTTACGTACTAGTATCAGAATTCTCTCCTCACAAGTTGTTCTGGTTTGGAATATTGCTTAAGTTGGATCTGTCTATGCACAATGCTTTCCATTCATATGCCTCCTTATAATTCAATTTGTCCTTGAGCTCTTTCTCTTTTTTCTAAGTTCACATCCATTGTGCAACTGGTGTTTCAAAAAAATATCCATTTCTCATTTCTGAATTAGTAATTTATTGTGTTGAATATTGTGCAAGTGGATTCATGACCTAGTTGACCCTTTCGGACCTTACATCAAAGTACATTTGAACCTCTATATAACAAACCTCCAGATAATGAAATCCTCTACATAAAAAATTTTTACCTTGTCCCATGACATTTTAGAAGTTATACTGCTTATTTACCTCTATGTAACGAATTTCAGACCTCTCAATAACGAAGTTTTTTCTTCACTTCACCGAAGAAATATAGTGTTGTATAGGCAGCTCACAATGTCATTTCCAGGAAATTGCTTATTTTTAGCAGGAAGGTCAACAAAACCAAGAATTGTAGGCGAAACATATGTCGGCAATTTACTGCATGTTATAGTTCGGTTCAGAATGCAGTGACTCATCGGTTAGGAATTCTAAGAACCTAGCATTTATAGATAGGCCTACAGTACATTCCCATCCTCCCACCATTTTCTTTTATCACTCATTTCAATGTTGCTAGCTCAGTTACTCAGTTTTATTCGTGCTGTGAAAAAATGTCAAAAAGAAAGTTTAAGTGTAGCAGAAAAAGTGAGTGTTTCACGAGAGGTTGATGAAGGTCTAAAAAAGTTGGATGTTGTGAAAAAATTCGTTATACCTCAGAGTTCGCTATACACTATTCTAAAAAACCGGGATCAAATTCTAAAACAAAGTGTTTTTTATGATTTGCAAAGAAAGAACATGAAACTTTGTACATTCGACAATATCGATAACTAGATGATTAAATGGGTTACGGTAATGCGCGAGAAAAATCATCCATTGTCAGGAAATCTTATTAAAGAAAAGTCTTTGGAATTTGCAGTATCATTAGGACAAACTCATTAAGCCACTGGGCTTTAACGCACAGTGGTTGGATAGAAAAATTCAAAAACCGCCATAACATTGTTCAAAAAGTCATTTCGGGAGAAAGTGCTAGTGTTGATATCCCCACTTGTTAATTTTGGAAAGGAAATGTGTTGGAAAAAGTTTTAAATGATTATGAACCACCAAATATTACATCGATACTTCAACCACTCGATCAGGGAGTAATAAAAAATTTAAAGCTACACTACAGAAAAAGAATTTAAAAAAAGATTGTGACTACCATATAGAACAATGAAATCGTACCTAAAAACATTGTTAATCTAAGGGACTGCATCGCTGGATTGGCAAAAGTTTGGACGAAGAACGTTTGACGTGAAGAAAACAACAGTTTATAATTGTTTCTCCAAAGCTGGATTTAATTTGGTCACACATGAAGAGTACAGTGAGGACAACATGACTTTAAGTGAATTAAAAAAGCGATGGGATTTTCTGAAGAGTTCAGGAAACGTAGCTGATGATGTTCCACGTGAAGATTTTGCTGTTTCCAATTTTCCAGACCCTAAGTTTCCAATAAGAGCCCTACAGATCATGAAGTTTTACAAGCTTTCAAAATCATCAGGCGAAGATTTCAACTGAAAGATGGTGTACCAGACAACATTTTTGATTGTCTGAATAAATGTGAAACATTCATTGAACGTGATGTTTTATTCAAACGCAAAGTGCAACAAAAAATTACTAACTTTCTCAAGTAAAACTTTGAAAACTAGAAACGACTTAAAAAGTACCTATACAAAGTTACTGTATTTACAGTACTGTATTACTGTACATCGTATTTTATGTTTAATTTAATACAGTATTTTGTTCTCCGGATACAGTCTGTGTAGTGTATAAAACAGTTTGTGTTGTTTGAAATTGAATTGTGTATATAAAAATAAAATACTGATAGATTGTGTGTATTCAGTTTGTGTATAGATTGTGTATAGTTAATAAATGTAATACGGTTAATAAATAATACAGTTACTAAATTACGGCCTACTGAGTTTGCTTCGATTAAATTCCACTACGTTCAAGTCATGCTTCCTGAAAATGAACTGGTGAGTGTACTTATTTACCAGTAAGTTTTCATAAGCATTAGATAACTTATCATAATAGCCTATACAGAGTAGACTCTATGAAAAATATTGAATATAGATATCTAATACAATGAAGAAACATTCTGAAAACATTAATAAAATATTTTCAACAACTTGAATTTCAAATAAATTCAGAGAAATTATAAAACATTATCCTATATTAACATTGGCCTATTACACTAACTACGCTCGCGATATTAGACTGTATCCCTTTTATTACCGCAAGTAGTGCGGTATGCGTAATGCGGTAAGATCAGTAAGATGGGATGGGAGCATTTTTGACAATACAACCTCTCAATAACGAATACCTCTCTACATCGAATTTTCTCTGGATAATTGACTTCGTTATACAGAGGTTTGACTATTTGTTACGACTAATCATAAAGAAAAAAACAAACAGCCTGTTCGTAGACCCAGCACAAAATAATCACAGTTTAGACAGCTACTACTTTGGTCTTCAGTCTGAATATTTGTTACTTGATAAAGGGGCATGTTCACCTTTCTAAACACTAATACATACACACACACACACACACATGCAAACACCTCACACCACATACACACGCACGGACACACACACACATACTCAACACACAGAGACCCGCACACAACACACACATACTGACTTTGGTATTTGTCTAGTCTATAATTATAAAACAGAAACACATGAGCACTAGATCACTAAAATAAATATGTGTATAGAAGTATGTATCCAAATGTCGTATATGCTCATATATATATATATATAGATTTTTTGGACTAGGAGACTGACAGACTTACCTTAGTAAGAGTCCACAGAGTGGGAGTCTGTCAGTCTCCCAAAAAATCTAAATAATCTTTACCAACAAAAACTAACCTAAGTATATATATATATATATATTCTTGATATTTAACGTTATCCATTGTTTTTCCGTTGCACTGACTTTATGAAGTTAATATATTACTATGTAAGTAATTTTATCCACCATTAAGTGCAATAATTTTACCTTGAGTGATGAGGCACCTTTCGGTCAATTGACCATTGTCGAATCACTCAAGGTAAAATTATTGCACTTAATGGTGGATAAAATTACTTACATAGTAATATATTAACTTCATATATATATATATATATATATATCGTTTAACTCATTGTGGATTAAATGATTCACGTTCCAAGGTAGGAGTTATGTGAGTACGAATTGATTTTCAAATTCAGTGTCATAGCATCTGAGTTGAGTTGAATACCAACTTAAATAATTTTATTATTAGTATTAATAAATAATTGTATTTAAAGTTATTACATCAAAAGTCATAGCAAACCATTTTGACATACTTTAGAGGCACTGCTCTCTTATTAAAAATATAAGAACATAAATCTCCTATCTAATCTAAAAAAATTAAATATATAAGGTTTGAGTTTGAAAGATGTTCCATATTTAGAAGAAACAACATTTTTATAAAAAGTCCTGTTTGGAGATCCCTTGTATAGTATGATGCCAGATTTATTTAGGTAGCCTTTTTGTTTACTTTTTTCGCTTTATATTAAATTGTATATTTTTTTTAGCTTTTGTGATATTGTAACACTTTTTTATGTGCAGGATTGAATTTACAAGAGTCAAAGAGCTCATTATAGCCAACCAATTTCTTGACTAGGTACATCACAATGATATACCCTCATTTAGGTATATTTATACTGAAACTGCACTTCTATTATATACAAAAAGAATAAAACAATTTTGCCTGGTGATGCAGGCAGACCTAAGGAACCGAGAGAAAAAAATTAATTCATGGAAATATAAATTATTTAATGATATAAAGTCACCCGTTGCCTTTATGGGGTAGTAACAAACCCTCTCAAACAAAACAATCCGTTAAAGCGCCATATTTTAAAGTGTTTTTTTATATTCATTCCAATTACAGAAGAAGAATGTAAGGAACAGCTGATGCATTAGCTGCTAGAAGCGTGATTACACTAATATGTAAAAACTCTTAACCTCAACTATGCCAGCGCCTGCACAAATAAAGTTTCTCATATGTTACTTAAAACTCATATTAAACTTTCTGTACTTCAAACGTTATATCACGATCTCATAAATC
The DNA here is from genome assembly GCA_036971475.1 of Prosapia bicincta. Lineage (NCBI taxonomy): Eukaryota > Metazoa > Arthropoda > Insecta > Hemiptera > Cercopidae > Prosapia > Prosapia bicincta. The sequence continues at coordinate 326,201,794 of JBAIZL010000002.1, read as the reverse complement.
ACAATTCTTGACACTTGAGGAAACTCACAACATAACGATGAAATTGTAAAGCGTTTGTTCTCTTTCATTTTCATATCACCTTTTTGCATAGTCATCAGTGATAAGGGAATGGCAACCTCTTTGTTCCTCGACATGAACATTTGTACAGCCATCTTTAAAAACTCTCACCCAGTTCCATACCATCCCATCATTCACAACATTTTCTTTGTACACTTCACAGATCTCACGATGAATGGTAGCTGCTTTTACACATTTAACTATAAGAAAATGTATCACACTGCGTATTTCACAGTTGGTGACATTTTCGATCGGAGGTGACATTTTAAATACACGTAAACAACCTTTAACAGTGATGAATGGATCCGCAATGACGGTTGTAGCTTACTAACAGATACTAATACACAGTGCTTGCACCGATTGCCTACTACAACGGTGGAATTCCAAAATGGTATTTACTTTAAAAACATGCCTTGTAGTTATCATACTAAGAATGTCAGTGGTTAAGATGAGGTTAAACCTCCTAAAACAATTTTTGAAAGAACATTGAAAACAGCATCAGTATATAATTTAGAATTAAATGTAGAAATGAGTAATGATAATTTGAACCTTATTATTTGCTATTCACCAAAATGTTTTACTTTTGCTATACAACAACACCTAAATTTACATTTACTGTTTGTACAGTTGCCAAAGTATTTAAATTTCAAACTGAACTATAATAAAAGTGGCATTAAAAAAATTCATTCTTTAATTTATTCGCAATAACAAATTCTATGAAACATTATCTGAATAACATTTGTCTAGACTGACATAATATTCTTCAATTCACGCCCTGTTTTTTTTTTTAGTTAGATTTTTACCTAGAAATCTGTCATCTACACCATCTGTTAGCTCGGTGTGATATCTACCACATAAGAACCATTAGTGTAAAAACGTCTATTTATGTTTACTTTTTTGTTGATCTTCTGACGGTGTAAATTATCGTTATAAAATTACATGTTTTGTGCATTATTAGCGTGTAATAGTGTTTGTATTGTCTCCTTAAAAAAATTGTGTGACTTCATGTCAATAACATTGAAGAAGAAATTTTAATTTTATGCACTTTCGTGTGATTTAGAGTTGGGTTATGCTTTTTCAAAATTATAAATTTTTGGGGCGTTTCCATGAATTAATTATTTTTCTCTTTTTTCCTTAGGTCTGTCTGCAACGCCAGGTGAGATTTTTTTGCTATAAATTATTGAAGTTTAATTCAAAATGAATTTTGTATATATAGGCACGAAAGGAAGGAAGCTGATTTGCTCAAAACCTTAAACGATGCAGAAATAGAAAAAGAAGAAGAAACTTCAACATTATTTAGAGCTGCGTCTTTAACAACAACACTGATGGATTTATACATGAAATCTGTTTGCACGGGCTTCCTTCAGTCTGCAATACAGGACACAATACACAAGTTGTTAGAAACCAAACAGTCTTGTGAGGTGGGCAAATTATATTCTCTTGTTTCTTACTTAATATTAATAATATCTATAGAATAGAATATCAAGACCACAGTGGTACAATATATTACATTGAAAATATTAGAAAGAACCCCAATACCACAAACATAATCTAGTTAATCAACATCACTCTAGTTTGTAACTTCTTGTTTGCTAGATTGTATTTTTGTAATAAGACACTGATTATATTAATTAAAACAACCTCTCACCACAAATTCAACAAATTTTATTTTAACCTTATGTACATTTCGACTACAAAGTAATCATCTTCAGAGGTATTTTTACAAATAACTCTCTGATGACACTGATGATGATGACATGGTCATCGAAATGTACATAAGGGTTTAATTTTAAGTAACTCGTTTTATTTGTTATTTTTTAATTTTTGTGGTATTGGGGTTCTTTCCAATATCTTCATTTTAATATGTATAGAGTGAGAGACACACCAAGGTTATTTCTAATAAAGCTTAATGGTATCAGTCCTGTTTGTATTTTTTAAATAGGCGCATATAAACACTAAATTGCTAAAAATAATTTCAGGTACTCTCCGCCCTTTCAGTCAAAGAATGAAATCTAAGATATGTAGCTCACTTCGGTTTTCCTATCTGATTGACAAAGGATGCAGTGTGTCTAAAATATATTGTTGTTTGTTTATGTGTGCCTATATTAAGATTTCAAACTAGACTATTAGCATAGGTCTGCTATTAAACCAGACTAAAAAGTTTAAAAGAATGTGATTACGTTTAGATAAAGCTAGATATTGGGAAAAGTTATGCACAAACATTATAAAAATGTATAAAAGTAGTATGAAGTACTATCAAATCTAACTTTTATTTACAAATCTCATATATGTAGATTGGAAGATAATTTAATAAACAAAAAATGAGTAATATTTCAGTTGCTGCATGCAACCTTTTTGGGTACTTAGATGCCTTTAAGATCATTTCTGCTAATACATCTGCAAAATAATATTTTTAAAAGATTCCAGTAAATCAGTAAGCTAAAAATATAAAGTAACAGATTCATTTATTTAATAAAAACCTTTTAAAGGAATAAGTAATAAATACACAAAAACCTCTTAACCACAATCTTTCTTTATTTTACCAGTCTGAGTCTTTGTATGTTATCCCTCTGAAGATGGTTACTTTGTAACTGAAATGTACATAAGGGTAAAATAAAGAAAGTTTGTGGTTAAGAGGTTTTTGTGTATTTATTATTAAATTCAACCACAGTATATTCCTAATAAATAATAAAGGAATAAGTACTTGTGAAATTCAGACATTGAGTCAGCTGTCAATGATACTTAAAATGAAATACAATAATTAAGAAAATGTTAATAATTCATTAAAAACTAAAAAGCAAAATAATAAATCCTATGTTTTGCAACAATCTTAATAAGTTTATTTTAAAAATAATCAATGTAGTTTTGCTTTGAAACTGACATGCAGACAAACACTAAGATTGAAATGAATTGTGTCTGAGAGTCACGGAGGGCTGGTGGAAACAGCCACCTGTGTGTCGATTTAGATAATTACTTTATTTACTAAGTCAAAATTAGGTGAATTTTTGCAGGCATAAGACCTTGTCCAATTTATTTCTGACATGAAAATGTCTAAATTTAAATCCTTGAATACATCATTAGATTCATTATAACAAACAGAGAGGCATAGATAAATATACAAAGATTACCAGTTTAATATAGTAAGATGGACCTTCAGAATCTTGTATCAGATATGTATTGTAACACTCTCAAGTAATTAGGTGTTACATATAAATTCATTTATATGTTTAATTTTTATTTAATAATTAGATCGGCCCAATATAAAAGAAAATTTTTGTTTTCTTGGTGAACACTTGGTAATCTAACATAGGGAGTAAGGCGCTCCTAGCGGGCAAAATTGTAAAATATCGTACGATGTAGTAAGTTAAGGAAATTGGCCAAGATCACGCCATATGACGTAAGCATGGGGTGATCTTCAGAAACCAATGAAATACGAATGTAAAGTGGGGGTTGCATGAGAACTGAGCTTCACGCGTCCATCCAACTGTCCACTTCACAAAAGGTCTTTGGACGGGACACATGTGAGAGTAATTTTGGACATGATTTAGAAAATTTGCAAGCATTCATTAATCAAAATTTAATATGTCAAGGCCGGTACCAATTTATTAATGCAATGTACAGAAGAAGCCAGAACCTTTTTTTTCATGAGGTCCTTATAGTAAAAGTTCGTACGTTTTTTTGTTTAAGTGTGCCTATTGCAAGAGTGATGTGCAGTGATAAATAAAATGTTACAGTGTAATACACAGGTGTGCACAAGTGGTTGTTGAGTATAATGAAGAAAATATGTTATAATTTTAACTAACTTAAATTCTGACGGATAAATAATTAACACATAAACGGTAGAAATCGTCTTTGGATATTCATTTCTAAAATAAATTTGAACACTCAACTTACTACCTTCTCGATACATTCATTTGAACACTTAACATGTAATTGCTATATATAAAGAATGGTTGGCAGTAATTTGATATAAATCACTTGATACATTGGTTATCATTTGTTCAATTTGTAATTTGTGCTTCATAAATACATTGTTTATTATTGTCTTTTAAACAGTCAATGATTATTTCGTACGTAACCTAGTTCTATCTTCAGGATTTGGAAGGGCGTCACAGACAGACAGTTTCTGCCTGAGCTGTGACGTAGGACTAGAAGCCCTGGTAAGTAAAAATAAAACTTTTGTGATAAGCAAAATAACATATTAAATAAAGATAATTTCCAAGGTAAAAGGGCGAAACGTTACAGTATTCACCATCAAATTAGTATTATGACACATTGCTTGCTCAATATTTGTTTCTATTTGAGTGCTCACCAAATTTCGAGGTGTTTAATGTTTAGAAATGATGAATTGTATAACATGTTGCATAGTGAAATTAACATGTGTATTTTGTTTTAGTTGAATCCAACAAAAATGGACAGCCCTGAAGATGCTTGCAACAATGCTGAGTTTTTGCTCCAGATTTTGGATGAAGTTACATTATCCATATTTATGTCAGCTGATGCTTGCCCGAAGTAAGTAAAGAATACAATGGCCGTTTTTGTGTGATTCAAACAATGTCAGTTGAATATATCTGTGGCTTTATAAGTTTAAAGAAGAGATGTGATCTAACAGGTGTTGTAAAATGAAATATTGAGTACTAGTAATGGGAGATAGAGAATATTTCACAATAAATGAAAGATAAGTGTACTTATAAAATTAAATATGATGCTAAGAGTTTATTCTTGATTTTAGGTAAAATCACTAAGTGTTCAGGCATCATCAACAAACATTTGGTTTCTGTTTCTTATACATGTATGTCTCAAATAAATTCTTATTGCGTATAGCAGTTCAAATTAAAGCAATAGCATTTGATTTATTTAATTTTTTTTTCACAGTTATTTTCAACCGAGAGTTTAACACTTTGAAGCCTAGTCCTTAATAGGCGACCGTCTATATCTGCCTGTAAGTTTTTAGGTAAAACACAAAATAATTCCTCACTTATAATAAAGTACCATATTTACAGCATGTTGTACATGTTTTTAAAGACAATGAAACAAGGTTTTGAGAAATATATAGATTTGAATTGATCACTTACATACAGATCGGATATTTCTTTGAAAAGTGTATAAAAACGTCAAATAATTAAAATAACACTGTACATCGCTGCTCTTCACTACACATATTTTACATTGGAATGAAAACAAATACTACACGTTATATATTATTTTAAAGCTAAAAGAAAACACTCTCTTTCTAAATCCAAATCTAAAATTGGGTCATTTACGTTTTCATTCAGCTTATCAATTAATGATATTTAAATCGAACCTCGGTTTCACTGTCACTGACTAAAAATAACATATCTCTCATTGAATTACTTCCTAAAGTGTATTTAGCGGTTATATATTGTAACATTTATAGAATGGGCTATATAATATTATTTAAGAATTGGAAGAATATATTAGAAATAACTCACACAAAATTTAAAAAGAAATTCATTAAAAGATTGGTTAGGTTAAAATTGAAACTAAATTGAGGTAAAAGCCTAGATTAGTAAATAAGATATTTGAACTGTAAATACATAAAGAAATTTGTTGTATAAAATAAAATTTAAAACAAGATAATCTAATAATAATTATATTCAAACAAAATTGTAAATATTAGTAACATAGGGCATAAGTAATTACTTGAAGGAAAAGTGAAAAACGATTGTAAACAATGTAAGGTTATGTTTGGAAAAGTCCAGTCAAAACACACACATTTCGAAATATTTTCAAAAGTAAAACACAAAGACACTTCACACACTAATAATAGTAATTAAATAAACACTGAAAGGTTTGTTAAGGAACGGAAAATTGAAACAGTATGTTAACAAAATTAAAACTGGTGAAAATAGTTCGTTGACATTAACAGCTGTAAAAACAAATGGAAGTAGGTCAGTTGCCGTCGACTCTAGTGAGAAGAAATCGAACTGAATTATAACAACATGTGTTTTGGAAGAAGGAGGCCGCCATATTTTGTAACATTTTAAAAGAAAATCTAAGGACGCGTAGTTAGAGTTTAGTCAGAGATAGCGTGGGTGACGCTACAAGATCGGACCTGCCAAGACCAGTCAAAATTCTATTTATTAGGAACTTCGTCAAAATTATACCGATTTGTTAAGAAGATCGGCCAAACTAAATTAAGGAGAAGTGAATTTCAAAATATAATACAGTGGAAATATAATGTGAAGTAAACAAAAAAGAATTTAAGTGTGTAAAATGTCTAACTGGAGAGAACGGGAATTTTACGTAAGCGACCAGCAGAATTTTGATATTTATTAAGTTGAGTAATAGCGCTATAAAAATAACTTTAGTGGACTTTTAAGATAATAGAGAAGTTTAAATTTGTACATTAGAATATCTTGTAGTTAATTAATAGTAAGTAATAAGAACTTAATCCAGTTCAAATAGTTTCGCCTTTTTGCTTATTCAAAATTAAAGTATTTCCATCCGGAAAATATTTATTAAAGCTAATTTCAAAATTTAATATTGTTTGTTCAAAATTTATTTATTTAACCTAAGAATTAAAAAAAAATATAGCCCATGCTATAACCCCGAGATAATAAGAGATCGTAAAATTAGCCTAGGGTATATTAAAATTGTGTAACTATAAAATTAAAAGAAATAAGAGTTAAACCGAGTTTGTTAAAAATTGTTAAGTTATAAATTTTTGTTATGTGTTTATTGTTTAAATGTTGAGAGGAAATTGTGAAAATAAATGTTAATGAATTGTTCTTGAGTAGTTTTTTTTGTTTTTAAATAGAGAAATATCATTCAATAAAATAATAAATAGTAAAACCCCGTTGCGTCTGTTTTATAAATATCATTACAATATATATAACACAATATCACTATAAATACAAATTAAAACTAATAGCTGAAAGATAAAATTTAAAGCGAAAAACAACAAAGTCAAAACGTACACAACTCGCACTAACAACACATGCACTCTCTGACAACAGCACTTTGTACAGTAAGAAACTTCTCTTAACAATCCAAACTTTTCTCGTCAAACACCCTATCTTTAGTTTCATAGCAAAAATCTATGACTCAGCTCTTTTCATAAGGTTCTACTCTGGTTGCATTCTGGAAGGACAAATAAGCTGTCAATATGGTAAGCACATTGAAGAAAAGAATCCAAAATTTTATGTCAGGTGTTCTATATAAATGGCCCAAAAATAACCTGGCATTATCGGTTACAGCCAATGTTTTTGTAGTTTGGACTTGCTTCGTTAGATGGGAGTTCAGGAATTATATAAGTCCTTATATACCAAGCAGCACATATTCATTATTATTATTATTATTATTATATATTTTTTTATAATGGTTGACATTCAATGCTTAATTGGTATTGGCAGAAAAAATGATATTCTGCTCTGGAAAAAGTCATCAGAAACATGAAAATAATGGAGAAAATTTTGAAAAAATTATAAAAAATTGCCTTTAATGTTTGATGTGAAGTAGCGTAATTTTTGTCTTTTTTCAGTTTTTAACATTAACGTTAAGTTTTTTGCATGTTTTGAAAACCTTTTTTCATTGCCAGGTATAATTTTTTGCTAATATCGATGATACGTACAAGTGTCGATAATTACCACTTTTTCCATTACTCAAAACCCTTCTTTCCCAGTTCCATTCCAGTTGTGATTTTTGTTTCGTGTGCAGTTTATTTTCACAACATTTTCCTTTTTAGCTCTTTATTGGAGCAAAAAGATATGATAGATACAAGATTGGGTCAGTATGGTATGGGGCGAAAAGCTGTCATGTGGGCTTTTCACCAAAAAATTATAAAGAGAATTGGCAGTGTACTCTGGAGTGTTATCATGGCGGAAAATAAAACCCCTCTTTGCCACAAACCACCTCTTTGCTATAAATGACCACTCTCATGCAACCACTTAGAATGATTTAGGTAGAGACAAGGTTCACTCTAACAATGCTCATGTACATTTCACTTGCCAGGTTTTTTTCATTATAATTTTTCCCATTAATTTTCTAAAATGTAAATTAGCTTTGTGGAAAAAAATTATATTTGTTTTGGAATAACATATTTTTTTTAATATGGTTTTGATATCAATATTTTGTTGCATCATAAATTTATAAAGAGCTAGTGAATGAATTTTTCCTAGCTGAAATGGTACATCAGTTGAAAAATTTGTGGAGCAGTGTAAGATTTTTGTGTGTTGCAGGACAGTTAGGTATATCTGTGGGTGTTTACAACGCTGTGTAATGGGAAAATGGCCACATGAAAGACTTGTCAGGACGAGAGTTGTGTCTGGTTTTATCTTCCTCAGGTTACTCTGCCCAGCAATATTAAATCCTAGACAGTTTAATCTTATTTCAGGTATAGAAAATTTTATAAAATTAATGCTAATAATTAGTTTTACAAATTGACAATATTTTTTTTTAGACAAATGGATTTTGAGAAAAAATATCTTTTTAACTGGATGTTTTTAGCAATAAAGCTACACTTTATAGAGTAAAGAAGTGTTAGCAACCATTGGCTTATTCAACTCCACACAATATATATATATATATATATATATTCTAGATATTTAAAATTATCCATTGTTTTTCCGTTGCACAAGTGATTTATTAGCTTCATATATATATATATATATATATATATATATATATATATATATATATATATATATATATATATATATTTTGTGATATTTCACGACCGTTATTTTTCCATTGCACTGACTTTATAAAGTTATTATTATTACTTCTAAATGATTTTTTCCACCACTAAGTGCAATAATTTTAACTTATGTGAGGAGGCATCTTTTAGTCACTTGACCATTTTCGAATCACTGAATTAATTTTCTCTATTTTTCTCGTGTGGATGTTCGGTCCGTGATGTTGGTATTTGTTGATGTCATACATATTTCTTCTTGAGCCGCGTGTATAATGTTTTTGAATAGTACGTCGTCTGCATATGTTGTCTGTAGGTTTATTAAATTGTTGTGTATGTTTTTATAAATGTGGTATTTTTCTAGTGAGTTTAGTTCTATTGGGTTAATATTTATTTCGAGTATGGTTAGGTTATTTTCGTAATTTGTTATTTCATGTTTATGTGATATTAGGTGTGCTGCAATATTTGATGCTTTTGTATTTTTATTTTTGAATGCTCTGTAATGTTCTTCAAATCTTATTTTAAATAATCTGGTTGTTTTTCCTATGTAAAATGTGTTGCAGTCGTTACATGTAATTTTGTAAACTCCTCATAGATTATGTTTTTCTGTATTTGTTTTGTGGTTTGTGTTACTAAGACATTTCATTATTATGTTGTTTGGTTTGTATGTTGGAGTGTATTATTCTTTGTTGTTTATATTTATTCTATTGTATATGTTTTTTCTAAGGTGTTTGTTGTATCCATTTCTTATTGCTATTTCTGTAATATTATCTAATTCTTCATATAATTTTTGTTTGTTATCTTGTGTGAATTTTATTGCTTTATTTATCATGTTACTGTAAATGTTAATTTTGTGTGTCCAGGGGAAGTTAGATTTGTAGTATGTTGTGGTGTTGTTGGAAGTAGGTTTTCTGTCTACTGTAGTTTCTATTTTATTATTGTTTATATTTAATGTAATGTCAAGATAGTTAATTTTTCTGTTTGTTTCTGTTTCGAAAGTGAATTGTGTATTTTCGTTGTATATATTTAACTTGTTTAGTATTAAGATATGTTTGTTGTGAATGGTAGGTTGGTATATTACAAGTATAGCATCTACATATCTTGTCCATAGAAAAATAATGTGTGTTTAGTATAAGTTTAATTATTATTTGTTCGAAATGTTGTAGTTATATTTCATATATATATAGGTCATCCCATGGGGAGTCCAGTTGCTTGTTTATAGTATTTAATGTTAAAGTAATTGGAAGTAATGTTGGTTACATATGTGTTTGATTAGTGTAATAATACTATTTATTGTGTTTTCGTTATTGTGTATTAGTTTGTTTTTTATTATTTCTATGGTTTCTTCTATTGGGATACTAGGGTACATGTTGGTTATGTCATAACTAATTATTTTTGTCTTGATGTTTGTTTCTATATTTTTTATTTTATTAATATAATTCGTATCAATTTTTTATATTGTATGTGTTTTTTATATGTATTTTAGATCTTATTATTTTGTCTAGTATTTTTGCGATTATGTAAGATGGTGCTGTTTTGAAATTTATTAGTGGTCTAAATGGTGTGTTGGGTTTGTGGATTTTAGGTATGCCTGTTAATATTGGTCCACATGGTTTGAATGGGTAAAGTCTTGTGTGGTATTTTAATTTATTGTTATAGTTTAAGGTATTTCTGTGTGTGACTATTAGGTTTTTTATTGTATTAAGGTATTTGCTAGTTGGGTCTGGGATTTGTTCGTATTTATTTTCTTTTATGTGGTTCGTCATTGAATTGATGAATTTGGTATTTTTAATTATTACTGGTGTGTTTGTGTTATCTGATTTTAGTATTATGTAGTCGTTGTTTTCTTTGAGTTTATATATTGTTTTGTTTTTTGGGGGTTTAATAGGTTAATATTATAATTAATGTTGTTTCTTATGTGTTCAGTGTTTTGGTGGGTAATCTTATGGATGTTAGATTAGTTAAAATTGGATAGGCTATATTTGAAAGCATTTGTTATTATTATTTCTTCTTTTTCACTGACATTACATTAAATATAAACAATAATACAATAGAAACTAAAGTACACAGAAAACCTACTTCCAACAACACCACAATACAGTACAAATCTAACCGCCCCTGGACACACAAAATCAACACTTACAGTAACATGATAAATAAAGCAATAAAATTCACACAAGATAACAAACAAAAATTATATGAAGAATTTGATAACATTACAGAAATAGCAATAAGAAATGGATACAACAAACACCTTAGAAAAAACATATACAATAGAATAAATATATACAACAAAGAATAATACACTCCAACATACAAACCAAACAACATAATAATAAAATGTCTTAGTAACACAAACCACAAAACAAATACAGAAAAACATAACCTATCAGGAATTTACAAAATTACATGTAACGACTGCAACATATTTTACATAGGAAAACCAACCAGATCATTTAAAATAAGATTTGAAGAACATTACAGAGCATTCAAAAATAAAAATACAAAAGCATCAAATATTGCAGCACACCTAATATCACATAAACATGAAATAAATTACGAAAATAACCTAACCATACTCGAAATAAATAATAACCCAATAGAACTAAACTCATTAGAAAAATACCACATTTATAAAAACATACACAACAACTTAATGAACCTAAAGACAACATATGCAGATGACATACTATTAAAAAAAAAACATTATACTGCAGCCGCCACGCAGGCCGAACACTGCCGCCTCCGACCACTTCTTCGCAAGCTAAGAATTTTGAAACGAACCTATCCTAGCCCGAACTAGGATACTGTGCAATGACCTGACAAAATCAGCCAGAGAACTGGTCACTGAACTTTAAATTAAAAAACCTCACTTGCTGAAATTTATCCCTTTGGGTAAGTATTTCCCAGGGAATGAGTTCTTTTTATGGCAAAATGACCCTTACAGTTTTAGGAGTGTGTAAGAAATCTGTTTAAATAAATACACATTGTTTGGTTAGCAAGTTAGTAAAAACTACATTTTTATTTTACCCTTAATTTGACATTACAGCACAGTTTGTAACCATCTTACATTAACTAGCTCTTGAAATTTTTAATAATCCATTTCTGTTTAAGATTACTTTGCCTATTCTTTTCTATATTAAAATTAATTAAACTTCTTGCTGAATCTTTGTTAACATCAAAAGTTACAAGGAAAATTATCTTTATTTATTTATATTAACTGGAAAGTATAATTTAACTGTGTCCCCTTTGATATTTAAAATCAAATTTGCATCATTTTTTAAATAAAATTGTCCTTATTCTTTAAAATACTTTTGTGAGCTCTTTGAAATAAACAAACCCTTTATTTTGCTTTTGCAAGTCTTGAACATTAGATTTTAAACTCTGGTAAATAAAATTAGACAATGGAACTTTTACAACATGACTTCATCAACAAATAATTTTAACCTTTTTAATTTAACAACTGATCCTTTAAAAACATAAGTTGTATCAATAAACAGTTTTTCCCCGTCAAAAACAATTAATAGTTTGAAAACATCCATTATATCAATATGCAATTTACCCCTTTAATTAATTACTATTTTGAAAAAAACATCAGTTATATCCCATTAAAATAACCAATCTCTATTTCAAAATCATAAGTTATATCGATTAACAATTTTACTCCAATTAAATTAATAAATCTTCTGAAAATAGAAATTTACCAACAATCAAATTTTTATACTTCTATTACTAATTAAATCAAAACCTTACATCTTAAACTGAAATTCTTAACTTAACAATTAATTCAATAGACACACATAATCTTTGCTGACTATTTACTGTTTATTTTTATTGTGTACTTTAAATCAAAGAAATTGTTTCACATTTTAATTTTGTCCCCTTTTTTCTATTTTCCAACCCTTTTATTTTAATTCTAAATAATTTATTAAACCCTTTAATCCCGTTATGTTTTAATTAAAACTTATTAATAAATTTTAATTAATTTCCATTAATTAATCTTAACCCCTTTCTCATTAAATAATTTAAACCCCTTTCTCATTAAATAAATTTAATTAATTATCATTAAATAATTTTAACTCTTTTTCATTTAATCATTTCAATTGATTCTTATTAATTAATTTTGCATATTAAACGTTATTCTAAAATACTAGCAACAGAGATATTTTCTGTCTAGCAATCTATCTTATTTGGCTTCTTTTGCTCAAAACTCATAATAATTTTTCTTAACACCGGTTTACATTTTATTCATTTATCTCCAATTCCTTTTTATATTTAAAAAGCCTTTAAATCCAAAAATTTACTTGATTAATTTCTTTTCAAACAATATATAAATGTCTTTATTTATAAAAAAGTTTTAATTTAATAACAATTTTATTTTATTTCATATTCATAAACTTGTTTGGAGGCGTTCTCCATTTTGTGGTGGGAATTTCCCCCACTAAACACTAGCCCCTCTAAGTTACGTTTTAAACAAAGCCATTGCCTGAAAACTTTTCAACTCTAAAACAAAAATTTATTTAATTTTAAATTTATGAAATTTCAATTTTCCCCAAAACATTTTCAATATAAAATTTTTATTTAACTGTAAAAGAAAGAAACTAAGATCTGACCTTTACACTCAGGATCGCTCCTCGTTCCAGGTAGATTTCCATAATCTTCTCCCTCTATATAGTTGTTTGGGCGTGGCCATCTTGGAAGTGAAATGGTCTCGTCATCCAAACGTAAGCGTCCCTTTCTGCCAAGTCTTTTGTCGATGGCGTCCCTATTTCGAAATCTTTGTCTTCAATTCCCAGTATATCCCTTGTGTGTTGTCGTAATAATATTTTATATCCCTATTTCGGAACTTATAAAACTTTGATCTCACACTTTCAGTTTATTAATTACCATTGCTCGCTTAATTATTTAATTAATTTTTTATCACTTCATTTAAAAAAGTTTAATTTAAAATTTTGAAGTTCAATTTAGTTCAGATTGTTTTCACTGTTCATTTATAAAGTTTAATTTCAAAACTTTGAAGTTCAATTTAATTTAGATTTTTTTTCACAGTTCACAGTTTTAAAGAATTTTTGAAGCACTGTCCTTTATAAATTATTTTATTTGCTATATAAAATTTTCACATTGTTCCCCTTCTCACACTCACAAACTTCTTGAGAATGCCGCCACATCGATGTTAAACTTTGGAAACCACTTTTGGAGAAATTCCTTCCTCCAAAAGGGTTCCAGAATACACGCAACTACATTACAGCGACGACCAATCGCGCCTTTAGCCCTGCATAGTTATTTCTTCATTAACGAATACAAACTTTCACACAAAGCTTTGTAACCCGGAGCGAACTCACAATACATGTTCTCTCTTTCGTGTCTTAAGTAACGCTGTTGCTCCCACCTCGTCCTTGCCTTCTCGTTCCTTAAGCGTCATCGACTCACCCCATTTTTGACGAATCGGGTGGCTTTTAAATGACGTCACGGGCATCAGGTGATTTAACCGTCGTCTTATTTACCTTTCCCAGGCTCGCCACATCTCAATCCAAACCGATCGATAATCTTGCTTGTTTCTTTAATTGTGGCTTAACTCTTTTATTTGGCGTTTTCACAGTTTTTGGTACTGAGCATTTCATTCTTATTTCCAAAATCCGCATCTCCTCGATTGTCGATGGTGGTTGTAAGTGGATTTTGAGCTTTTCTCCCCTTTTCAATGTAATTACAGTGTTCTTCAAAATATACTAAAACCCTTCTCCCTGCTTATGGCTTATTTTATTTCAATTTATCCCTTCAATTTTTTATACCCTACCCCTTTGGTAATTTTACCCCTCTTCGTCCCTTTATCTATAGCTTACCTTATTTAAAAAACACGAAATTTCTATAGAATTGCAACGGTAATTGGTGAGCCCTAGTTTGCCCATCGCAATACACGAGGCTCAAGAAGAAATATGTATGACGTCAACAAATACCAACACCTAATGGACTATTGCCATTAGGTAAGTCTGTCAGTCTCCTATCTAGTCCAAAAATTCCTAAATAAGCTTTAAGCTCTACTAGAACTAACCTATATATATATTGTTCAAATTGTCCATTATTGATAAAATCTTATTTATTCATCCACTATAAGTTCAAAAATATTTTTTAACACTTGTAGTGGATGACACTTGATGTTAATATAATTTTTTCTCAAATATTAATTCATTAATTAAATATAATGAATGTTTTAAGTTTTACATGGGAGAAAAACTTTTCACAAAAGTGGCAAGGTATGCAATATAGTTATTTCATCTCATTTGGCTTAAACAAGTGATAACATTTGATTTTATAAAAAACACCTGATTATATTTTATAGGTTATGTGGTAGAACAGCTGTTTTAATGCATAGGTTATGTTGCTTTATGTATATTAATTGTAATTATTTAATAAAAAGTAAATAAAATAAAATTTTTCTTTATTGACCTAAGTAGGAATTGTCTTTAATATTTTTTTGCTTATATTTTGTTACTATTTGTATTGGTGTTTTAATTTTATTTATCAAACTTAAGACTTCAAGTTCACTTGGTTCAGGTTAAATTAGTTTTGATGGTATATTTTAAATTTGCCGTGTACAATTTTCTAGGTTCCAGCATAGTGCAACATGGAACAGAAATAATTGAAATTTGTAACAAACCAAATGCATTGGAAATTCTGTCTATCGCGTTCTGTTTCACCACATGTATGACAGTAGTATCATTTGTTTTAAGATTTATTTTTACTGACTATTGTATAGCAAAGCTTTTTAAGACAATCGATAACATACGATGCAGTTTCTAATCATAAATTATTGTAATGGCAGTGCAAATGTTTTGCATAGTTAGATGTTGTTTCACTTCAACAATTAGTTTCAGTATCTTATTCTAAATAAATGATTTATTTCTATTACAGAACCCCCACCTCCTATGGCAAGTAGGTCCTTAATAATGGTGGCAAAGTGTCTGCAAAATCTGGCTAACCTGGTCGAGTTTGGTGGCAAAGAACAGTACATGGAAGTCGTGAACCCTTTTATATTGAAGAACAAAGAACGCATGGTTGTTTTCCTAGATCAGTTATCAGTAAGTTTAGTTAAGTGAATGAATTTATTCATTTTCCAGTTTCAGGCTATTTAGTATCACTTTCAAGCAGAAAAGTGCTAAAGATAATTAGTTATATTCTTCTTATTATTCTGGATTTAATTTAGAAATTCATTAGAGAAATGGCACTGCTGTGTGGTTGAAATAGTTTGGGGAAATTATAAAACTGGAAGTCATTCTTTGAGAGTACTGCATGGAAGATGTGATTCCCAAGATGTTCCCAACAGCAAAACTATTGCTTGTGCTTTGAAGCCCTCTCAATGAAGTATTCCCTTTCCTGGATGTATCGTATACTTGCAGCTGTTGATATCAGCAGTAGAGTAAATTCCCAACAGGGTATCTTGATAAATTTTCATCTGGTCATCTTTTTTTTCCAACTTGGGAGCGGGTTTAAACTGCTCGAAGCATGCTACCTTAAGGTATATTGTACTTACCTCCCTGATCTAGTCAAATAGCCCCTTCCCTCTTACCAGGTTTAGGAGTTTCCTGACTAGTGTTTTACCTTCAGCATCCACCAGAGCTGTACTATCACCAAAGAGGTTGAAGGGTCTCTCGGCAAGTGCTTCACATCTATAAATGATGTGTATGGCAGTCTCCAGTTCTTGACCGCATAATCTGCACACTGGTTCATCTTTGTAGATACCCATTTTATGCAAATGTTTCCTTAGTCCACAGTGTCCCGTGAGTAGACCTGTGGCTATCCTCAAATCCTGCCTAGACAGATAGATGAGACTCTTCTGCAGCCCCAAGGAAGGTTTCCTAAGGGTTAGCTTACTGTGTCTCATCCCTTCAGCCCTGATCCAGTGCTCACAGTGTCTTTCAGCCATCCACCTTCGCACTGTAATCTTGACCATGGATTTGGAAATACCTACCGCCGGCTCCGGTCGAATCAGGGGAGTCGAAGACCCCTCTCTGGCCAGCGCATCTGCAGCTTCATTTCCAAATATTCCCCTATGTCCTGGCACCCAACCTATCTTGATTTGATTGTACCTTGCCAGGGCTTGTAGGTTATTTAGACACTCCCTGACTATGGCCGAGGTGACCAAATGTCCGTTTAGTGCCTTAATTGCTGCCTGACTGTCGGAGAAAATAGCAATCCGGGTCCTGTGTGTTCCCCTTCTCGCTATCTCTCCCAGACAGGCATTTATAGCATATATTTCGGCCTGAAAGACAGAGGTATGCCTCCCCAAGGAAAAAACTAGTTTTACCCTTGGGTTTTTACAATACACCCCCGCTCCAGTGCCGAAGTCCATCTTGGAGCCATCTATGTACCAGATCTGAGCTCCCGATGTTACTGTCCCTGACCATTCCATCATAGTTTGGTGGGCTTGGTCAGGTGCAAACATTCGAGTAATGTGGTCGCTGCCCATTTTCAAGACGGGTTCTTTGACCAAGCACTCGATACTCATATGTCCCGAAACATCTGGGAGATTAGCCCAGTTGTTCGAGTTACGCAATCTCCATGCCACCAGCCTCGCCTCTCCCCTAAGGACAAGCTCAAGGGGGGGGGGAGGTTAAGCATTACTTCCATTGCTGCACCAGGTGTAGTTGACATCGCTCCCAGTGTGCACAGACAAGCCAATCTCTGGATAGAGCTCAGTTGAGCTCTTGTCTGTGCCTGGTTGGCCTTTGTCCACCACACCAGAGCACCATAGGTAATCATTCATAGGTCTTATCACCCTCAGATACATCCAGTGCATCATTGATGGCTTCAGTCCCCATTTCTTACCCACCATTCTTCTCACAGTCATCAGTGCCCTTTTGGCCCTGTTAACTGTCCTCTCAAGATGTGGGTTCCAGGTGAGTTTCCTGTCCAGAGTAACTCCCACGTACTTCACCTCCCCCACAAACTCAAGGTATTCACCAAACAAGCGAGGCATCCTGGTCGTCAGATCTTTTCGCTGTCTGGTGAAGTTAATAAGAGCAGTCTTTTTCGGATTTACCCTAAGGTTCTCCTTATTACACTACTCTTCAATCAGTCGTAGAGGATTTCTGATTACCTCAAGGACTGTATCAGGGAATCTGCCCAGGATCAGAACAACTATGTCGTCCGCATATCCCAGACAGAAGTACCCCTGTTGATTCAGGAGTTCAATAAGGTTGTCAACCACATCTGGTCATCTTAGAATAACCTAAAGTCGTCGATCACTTGATTTAGTGAAATATTTTGTGTCCTCGTACTACAATAAATCGTGATTAATAAAAAACTTAGTAAGACTAGGAATATAAATAATTCAAAGCTTTTATAACATATTTGCAATGGTCTAGTTGTGTCATACATAGCATGCACTTTACATACTCTAATAGTTTTATTTTTGTAACATTTATTTTTAAATAAAAACTTTAGTTAGGCGATGATAACCTTGCCTGGGGAAAAAACAATTTAAACACTATCATCTGTTCTATATTACTCATTACAGTTACCATCAGGTGATTTTGTTAAATTTTTCTTTTAATATTCTATTTAATTTTGCAGGTTAAACTAGCATAAAACTTAAATAACCAGTCATGTTACATCTAAAGCTCTATGAAGCTGACCTAATTGCTTATCTATTAACACTATAGTTGGCTCTATTTCTAATTGAAGAAGTATTTTGCTTTCTTTCTCTAATTTGTGGATTTCATTTAAAGTAGAAAGATGTGTTACTTTCATATTAATTAAGGTGGATTTTAAATAACCTGATTAATGAAAAAGTGATAAAATTTTTTAACCATTTCATAAGTTTAAACTTTCTAACTGTGATCAAGCAGTTTCAATTTCTTCCTCTGGGTATTATAGTGAAATCCAATTATACTTGTATCTTTTACTCAACATTTAGACACTAGCGATATCAAATTTGTATTTAAATAATGTGTTTTAGAATTTGCCAGATAAACCAGATTCAGAAGGTGAAAGAATCAAAGGCGACCCGGCAAGAGATCTAGGCACTGTCCACCATATTTGTGTTTCACATCTGAAAGAACTGCAGGCACTTAGTAAATCACAGGTAAAATTAGATATTTAGATTTGTGACTTTAAAAGTCCATAGTGAATGAGTTCATGTACTTATTTGACTCTAAATAAACTGTTCATATACAATAATCAGAGCTTATTCTTACTATATAAAAAACATCAGAAAACATATATAAACAGTAAAGTTTAAAAACCATGTGCGTTTGTTTTAAATAAGTCTGGTGCAGCATATTATTTAAACAAATTTTTGTTTTGTGAAATGTTTCAGACGTCGCTGAAGAAACTGGTGACTGTAACAGAAATGTTAAGTAAACATAAACAGAAGTACTTGGAGATGATCAGGTAGTGAGAGCGTTTGATTGACCAAAAGGACTTTTTATACCGCAAGAAAAGAATAGTGTAATAACTTACTAGGCCTTGCTTTGAAATGCCTATTTTGTACAGAGTATTTATGCTTTTTGTACATGAACTGTTTTATACACTTGTTTTCATTGCAAACAAGGTCAGTTGATCCTTGACCTTGATCCCTATTATACGAGTAATTTAAGGCTAGTTTTATGATTTGCTAAAAGTTCTTAACTAAAACATTTTATTTTTAGTGATACCTCAGACTAAATGTCACCATTTCAATTCTTAAAATCATTATTTTTAAAAAACTCTTCATTTTCTGCAGGGTTTAAACAGATGCCTGTACTAAGGAAATAGCTTCTTGTGATTGGTGATGTAAAAATATATATATTGAAATTATTAAAATCAGTCTCAACTCTGAGACTAAAGGGAACCGCCATTAAATTTCAGGCTTCAAGTAGTGGAAAAACCAATCCATTTTGGATATTAAATAAAAAAGAAACTAATCCTTCTTTGTCAGACACTTTCTAAAGATTGAATATCTGTAGTCTTTAACAATCAAGTTGTAACTTCAAAATTAAAAAAGTTGAAAGTATTTAAACTTTTCAGCGAGCATATTGTGACAAAGCTATAACAGTATAATTACTCAGAGATGATAGGTAGGGTCAAAAAACTCTGCCTTTTTATACACAGTAAAACTTGGATAATTCGAAGCTAAAGGCACTAATAGAAAAATTTGAATTATGAAAGTTGGGAAATGAAAATTATATGAGTACAATGTGTACATATACAGTAAGTTATAAATAATTATGTATAGTACAAAATTAAAGTTTGACAAATTATTTTAAAATAATTGGCTTCTATAGCTAATTTTTTTTGGAAAATTCTCAAGTACACTTAGAGAGTGAAAAACACAGTTTGTCCGTCAATGTAGTGCCGCAACTCACGCAAATGATGAGCTTCTGATTTGAAACTTCAACCTCTGTTTGATCTTCTAAATAATTCATAATTTTTTTAAAATTTTTACTTCTGTTGAAATGTCTAGATCAGAAAGTTCATGTGCTTCTACTTGTTCGCCTAAATTAACATACTCTTCAAAGATGACGTTCGTATTGGCTTTCCATCCAGCAGATACAGGGGGGAAAGTTTATATGCATGCTTATTAATCCAAGCCCATAACCAAACATGGCACTTCAAATTATCCATAATTATTTTACATTGATAGCATATAAACTTCAAGGGACCAACCGAAAACTTTGAATTATCAGCAATTTCAAATTAAGGACAATTGAATGATCTATGTTTTACTGTATTATGTTTATTTAAAACTAAACTCTGAGCTTTTGAATCTTGAAAATATACATAAAAGTATTTTAAAAAAATATATTAACTCTTTAGCTGCCGGCCACAATATCGGCGTTTTCATATCTAAGTACGAAAATACCTTTCATATAATATATATAAAAATATGTCAGGCCAATTGATACCTAAATAAATTTTGTCATAAGCTGACTGGCAAGTAAAATGTTTTGGTGCTTATTAGGAAGAGATGTAAATTGTCACATGTGATTGATATATGAGTTTATAAATATTTTGTATATTTACACCTGAAGTGTAAACATATTCTCTATGTGATAGTAATGCTTCAGATCCGATAAATATTATACAAGATTCATAACAAGCAAAATTTTTGAAATTTAGTCATTTACTTTTCAAGGACGTTACGTTTATAATTTACTTTCTAGTAAGGATGAGTTTATCTAAGTGTACAGTGCGTGAGGTTTAACGGTGGTGTCCCTCGTTCTGCTCTAGCATTTGACTACTAGCCTAACTGAAAACATACAATACATACATCGTCTCTTTCTTTGCAGAAGCAGACCAACACATTTAAAGATCATGTCTACATCAAACTATTACAGTATTATCATTTAGTTAATTAGAGCTGTTTACACTTTAAACACGACACTGATGTTTTCTGAAGTGTTGGGTTTTAACCCCACACTGCACCCCAGTCTAGCCTAGCGATCTTAAGGTCATATACAAAGTTAAACTTCACGCACTGTACCAATGTTTGTACTTACCTTCAACCAAGACAGTTTTTGTAAGAATTATTATACAACTAAATATTTAGTCAATATTTCTGATTTATGTTTTGTGAAATTTTGAAAACAATAGTGAA
Source organism: Prosapia bicincta (assembly GCA_036971475.1). Lineage (NCBI taxonomy): Eukaryota > Metazoa > Arthropoda > Insecta > Hemiptera > Cercopidae > Prosapia > Prosapia bicincta. The sequence continues at coordinate 326,180,510 of JBAIZL010000002.1, read as the reverse complement.
AATCAATATAATACACCATTAAAAATTATTTATTTGATTTTCAAAGTATATAAAGATAAACTTCTTTCAATGAACCAATTTGTTTAATTGGAATTATCAACTCAACTTCCCTAAAATTGTTAAGAAATAAGTGTGTTGGGCCGTAAATCCTGAGGAAAAGCTCCCAAAATAACATAACGTTTATAATAACGTCGGCATTTATCTATCAAACAAAACCATTGTAATAAATAGTGTGAAGCTTGTTTAATTGTGTGCATTCATTTTTTCAAAAGTAGCAACACCAGTTGAGTATTACAAATAAAATGTTACTAGGCAACAATGTTGGGCCTACTGGCCCAATGGTATTCAGTTCAGCCTACTGAGCCGTTGAGCCAATTAGCCCGACATGGCAGCTAAAGTGTTAAAAGAAAAGTCTTGTTAGATGACTTATTTTATTGTAAAATTGACGGAGGGAGATTTGGGTTACTACCTTAAAAACACCAAAATATAATTATATTCTACAATTAATTATGTTTTGAGATGGATTTATTTCAGTAAATAAATTTATTATAATTGATTGATTTAACTGAAAAGCACAATTTATTTCTTTAGTCTATTTATATTTGTTTGAAGCAAGTACTATAGCAAATACTTGGAATTTCTCTACTGAATGGTAATGTTTCATTACTATCATCTGTGAGTGGTGTGAAAAAGAACTGTGAATTTCAAAGTTGGATTAATATAAAGACATGGTCTGAGATCTAATGTAATGAATGATTTTAGTGTCTCATGGTTTACTTGAAATAAACCTCTGGAGAGGGCTTTACCCAGTCCAAGAGAAAAGTAATGGTTGGTAGTCAGAATTAAGAAAGAGACATTCTGATCTCATTGTACTAATATATTAAAATTTATTTACTGTGATTTCTGTAAGACATTATTCTTTGAACACTTCCATTAAACAGAATTTGAAATGTCTGTGTTAGTAGATTTTGTAGTCTAGATCAATTTTAGTGCTAATAAGATCCTTTATAAAATTTTATTGAAATTGTATACTCTGTTTTTGGGTTAGATGGGTACAGAATACTTTTGAAAGTGTAAATCCATGAAAAGTGAAAATGACAACAAACATTATTATTAAATATTAAACCTTTCTTTCTTAAAAGTCGGTCTTCTAGATTTAGTATGTTTCCCTTTACTGTAAAATTGTATTTGATTTTTAAATTGTAATTCATTTTGTTTAAAATAAATATAGTTTATAATTTATTTGATGTAAAATTCTTTTTTATAAAATTTAGAAAAGTCGCATTTATTAAAAAATGTATAGTTTTTTATATCATTTATAAAATTATATATGAAATAAATATGAATTTTATGTGTATCCAATTAGTGCTTTCATAAATATATGCTGAGTTTTGTTTTGTTTTAATTGCTTTTACCTTATTGAGTTTTTGAAAAAGTATGTTTGAACTCTTTGGGCTTGATTGACAAGAACTTTATTATCATGGCTATATAATATTACTATATTTAAATAATACTTAACTTAGTGAATACATAATGGCTTACTGGCTGACGCGTTTCGAAACAATCTGTTCTTTTTACGAACCGAAGCATCTACTGGTGGTGTCCTGCAAGGTATAAAGGTTGTCATTATGAGTGTAGTGGAAGTAGGTTAAGTTGGTTGTGTACTATGTAATAGAACAGGGTGCTGGCTTCAAAGTGTGTGTGGTCGTTTAATGTGTTATCTTTATCTGTTGCATAGTATTTGTATTTTTCTAAAGTTGTTAGTTTTTTTACTTTGGTTTAATATGTGGAGAATATTCAAATTAGTTATGTATGTCCATGTGTGTTTTTCAGGTGTCTTCCGTTGCTGGATTTTGGGTTTAGGTTGTTCTTTTCGTTGATGTGTTCACTGAAGCGTCTACCATTGAATGATCTACCGGTTTGGCTGATTTAATATCTGGGACACTCGCTACATGTTATTTTGTAAATACCAGTTAGATTGTATTTGTCTGTTTGTTGTTGAAAGGGTTGCATGTGTTGTCTCAAAGTGTTTGTTGTTCTGTATGATATTTGGCAATTTTGTGTGTTTTTGTTGCGGTGAGCGAGGGTCATGTATTTATTTTTTGTGTTGTTTGTCAGTGTGGTAGTTTGGTGATATTGTTTTCTTTAATTTTCATGTGTATGTTGGTAGCTGTTTTGATGAGCGAGGTATTTTTGTGTTGTGTGGGGTGATTAGATGTGTTATGTATGACAGTATCGGTGGTTGATGGTCTAGAAAGTTTATTTTATTGTTTTCTTCTAATCCGAGGGTAAATGTGAGGTTTTGGTCTATGGCATTAATGTAACTGTGTAGATGTTTGTTTTGCTGTTGTAAATGCCAATTGTATATAGACGGTATTTGTGCCTTCTAGGTTTCACTACTTGATGCCAGGAGTCAATCTACACAATGGTGTGTGTTCTATATATAAGGAAGGAATGCACTGGTCTATTGAAACAAAAATTTAAAAATAAGTGTTTATTACAACGAAATATAAATACATACTTCTACATTTGCACTAGATATATAAAATAATAACATTCAATAAATTTAACAAATTTCTGATTTACAAAAGTGTAAAAATCTATAAAAAACGTAACTCGTATAAACAATATAAAAGCCTGTAAAAATGATTCTTTGATCTTAACAGTCTTCGGTTATGTGACTAGTTTACAACTAACTTTATAAATAGTGATCGTGAATCAGACAACTAAAGTAACTAAAGGTGTCCATTAGTTGTAAAAACTACAACTGTAACCAACATTTTTAAAGCAGCTTAACATTTTGCCAATTATTTTGTTTCATGATGGATATGTTGGTGTATGAACAAAAATGCTACCCTACGGATCCAGGAAAAACATTTTCTCTATCTCTGTGCAAAACAGCCACAACGTATCTATCGTTATTTTTATTACAAACAAAATTAATATCATGTCTTTAGGAATGTTTGGCAAGAAATATTTTTACAAGCAATGTTTTTGTCAGGTTCAATCTGGAAATAACACCAAGAATAAAGAGACAAAGAGGTGTTCAAGTTTGTGGGAAACTTGTGCTGAAGGCCAATATAATGTCCATGTCTATAAGATTTCATTATCCTGGCTATTTTGAAGCTTAAAACATACTAACTTTTTCAGAGCAAACCCAAAAATATAGAACTACATTTATTTTAAAATTTACTGCTATTCGAATTTGCTTGATTGATTTTTAAAAAAGGGCCAGTAATCTCTACAGTATTTGAAATGTCATTTTGCCTGAGTTACTTTTTTGAAAACAGTAATTTTTTGGTGACAATATAATCTTATATTCATAGCCCTTGCTGTTTGTGTTTGTTTCTTTAACACCATATTGTTATTCTAATCTAAAATAACATTGTTTAAAGATTTATTTTTTCAAAAATAATAAAGAAATCATTTATGCGTTACAGAAATATCCAACACTATTAAAATTAATTTGAGCACAGAAAGGGAAAACAATACACAACAGCGGATATTAAAGAGTTCAGTCAAAATCTCACTACTCGCCAGTTTATTAACCCTTAGCGCTCGGATTTTTGTAACATGCTTTGCTTCCCCACTTGTAATTAAATTGGGATAAATTTTTATCATTGGAAAAGTTTAAATGTAATTTCCAATTCCGTCTTTCTTCTTTGTCAGTATTTGACGGCCGACCCCTCTCGGGTTATTCCTGATATCACCAATGCGTTCAAGTTTTGGCGAAACTATTTTTTTTAACAGGATTTTCTTTCATTTCCTTTTTTGTTATTATAGTTAATAAAACTGTTTACTACAGCTACATCTAATAGCCAGAAAAACATTGTCCCCGCCATTTATTTGTTCGTTTTGTAAAACTGCACGGTTCATTATATTGAACAGCTAAATCTATACCACTCATAAACTGGTTATATTTACAAATACCTGTTGGTTTAGTTATTTTGTTTATAAAACTGAACTACATTCTAGTAAATCAGGATCAAGTAAAAGATCAGGAATTTCAGAATCACTAATTGCACGTGAAGCCTCGGCAAACTACGAGTAAACAAATAACCGGCAAAACTGTAACCTACTTGCAGCTTACAACGTAGCGGCAAACTAGATTTTGTGATGACTCACATATTCCTAGGCATTTTCAACTTAGTTCACATTATTTTCAATAGAGTGTAGCACCAAACGGTAAAAGATTGAATGTCGTGGGCTTCGCCGCAGACGAGTTATAGGCATTTGAAAATCGTGTCGGGTGACCCCCGACATACGAGTAAACTGCAATATACGCTTGGCAGGGCTCCCCCGACAGTCGAGTGCTAAGGGTTAATACATACAGACTAATTTGGACGATGGTATTGCCTTCATCACCATTGAAGTCTAGTCTGTATGTATTAATAAACTGGTGTGTAGTGAGATTTTGACTGAACTCTTAATATTTACCCATGTGAAAAGTATATAATATTGTATACTTAAACAATATTACAAAAAAGGAAATGATGCATGTATAATTTAGGACTTATTACACTGGACTTCTAAAAATACTACACAAATTATATATATTTTTTATAGAAGGTTAGGTTTTTAAAAAGGCTAGATTAAAGTGTAGTGAATGATTTTCATAATAAATATTTATCTACTATTATGATTTTAGAGTAGAATGGTATATCCAAATAATTAAGAGGTATTATTAACTGATATTGGTTTTTATTTCCAACAAATGGAAGCACAGGTATGTCTCTATTACTTTGGATTTAACCAAGCAAACCATGATCTTCCATATTTCCTTGTCCAGAAGGGGATGTCAATATACCCCACAAATGTTAGCCTATAAAAAAAGCTTTTTATAAAAGTACACAATTTTTCAGCAACTACTATCAAGTTTTGAAGTGAATCGGTATTTCTACAGAATGTTCAAAATTTTTAGGCTGTATAACAATTCTAAAAAAGGAAGACACAATGAAAAGGTAAATTTTGATACTGTTTGAAGTTGATGAGGAAAAGACTCAAAACTGGGTTAATCTTCATAGAGAAATAGGTGTTTTTTTTTTATCTTAACTGGATTCCTTGGTCATTATTTCATAACTTTAGGGAACAGTAAGAGAATAATTTGAGTGCAAAAACTGGAAACTTGTGATATTATGTATTTATAACCTACTTCTACCCAGCAATATTATTTGTTCTACTGATAAAAAAAAGTTGGATTCACTGAAAATTTTACTCCTAAAAACAGTTATCACACATTCCAACAGACATTCATTGGACTGTACCAAACCCTGCCTACTCATACAAAATGAATCCAAATGATGGTTCAGTACAAATAATAAATAAATAACAATATAAAATACTCATTTTTTGAGAGCATCAATATGACAACTAGCAGTTTTTAAAACCTTATTGTGAATGTATTTTGAAAACTGTTTATGTAGAATTGCAATAATATAAAACATATTATTCTTGTTTTCATTAATTTGATTAAATTAATCTACATTAAAATTGTGTCGAGTATAAAAATTATTCTACTGAAAGAGGTGAAAATCTCAATTTATATGAATGAACAGTACAAGAGTAAAAAATCGAAGTAATTTAACAATATGATCCAAAGAGGCTTGGAATAATGGTTATAAATTTTATGAGTTATAATTTATAAAAAGAATTATTACTTCAACTACTGCTCACCAGTCACATAGTTAAAGCTATCAAACATTTCCTCATAAAAGCAAGCTCTCTCATACAAACATTTATGCTTTCTACAAAGAAAGGAGGATTTACAATCTACCATAACATTAATTAAATAATAGGAATATTGAATACCAATCCAGCCATCAGTCAATCATTTGTGACCACATAACTGTTCTTCTTCAGTTCTAGTCCCACTTCTAGTATAATCTTATCAATCATTGCATCCAGGTCCTCCAATGAAGTGTTGTTGTATATAACAAGGTCCCAGTCGTCAACTGAATCGAGGTCACACTCTGAGGGTTTGTCATCAATACCTGAAAAAAAATATAAGTTTTCGTGCTCATTTCATTCCTTCAAAAAAAACTAATTGTATAGTATTTACATGTTTGGTGAATTTATCGAAACACAAAGGGGAAAATTAGATTTTGTTCCAAACATAAAAATAGGTAATTTTATGTAATTTATTGGACAAAATAATGCCACTGTAATAACAAATAAATAAATACTGTTTGTGGCAAAATAAACAGTACTGAAACAGGATCGGCTGTAATTTCAATGATGCCAAACCTTCAAGAACAGTACGAGTTCTGCCTCAAATTGAACGGAAGTCATATAGAACATGTTAATACCCAGGTCTAACCGATTTAGCTTCTTTTTACTTGTACATGTTTGTAAAATTATGTAAATAAAATAAAATCTTATATTTGTTTATTTTGGCGCACCTGGTAATATATCTGTGTGTGTGGTGAATTTTTTCATTTCATTAATTTGAGTCAAGTTTTGTTGAAGGCAGATAACAGCTGGGAGTTAAGTTTGAGGAGTGAACTTGTTCTGAGTGAGTACAAAATATTTTTTATCATGAAAAAATCTACTCATAAGAAACGTAAAAAAAGGGAATTAATAACTCAGGTAACTGTAATTGGTTCAACTATTTAAAGATCAAAATCCAATATAAGGTAAACAAATGTAAATTTAAAACCAATTTCCCTTCAAATGGATGTTCTATTTTCAATATTATTCTATTTTAAATTGAAATATATTTTTAAAACACTTGTCCACACTTTAGAAGTGATGTGCCAGTTTTTAAAAAAATGTAATATTTACCTTCTGTGAATGTCCATCCGCGGCTCTTTCTTATGTCTTCATCTGCTACAATCCTTATAAGTTTGATAGCGTTATTGAAATGAGTTCGGAACCACTGTATATCTGATCGCCTCCTTATATCACTTACAATCCAAATGGGCTTTTTATCGGCTAAACAGATATAAATAATATCATTAGAAACATTTTATAAACACATTACTTCTCAACACAGACAATGCCCACTATTAAATCAATATAAATAATATCATTAGAAACATTTTATAAACACATTACTTCTCAACACAGACAATGCCCACTATTAAATCAAAACCTTTTGATTAACTCTATGTCTGCAGGTTATGACAGCAAATTCCTTTAGTTGAAAGAATGATATAGTTTTCTCATTCATTTATTGGCCTCAATACATTTTTTTCTAATGTCCTCCACTAATTCTAAAAATTAACATAACTATTTACGCTTACAAATTTTGAATTGATAATTGTGTTTTGGTTAACAATAAATGCCTTTGAATTTCATTACAGGATTGGAACTTCATTTGTTATCTCATCCGGTTTCTCAGACAATTTCAAGCCATATTTGTTTGTCTACAGAAACTTCTAAACATGAGACATTTGGTGTTTTCCCTTCTAATAAGAAAAACAAATTATACATTTCTTCAGATTCTTTGGTTAGTTAAGGTCTACTGGACTACAAAATATACTTTCTAACTGTATTAGACTTACCTTGAAACATATCTACAGCAGCTCGACAGAAATATCCAAAGTCCTTGCTTCTCACAGCTTCACTCCATTTTATCATTTCAAGCCGATAATTCTCCTTGTAAATGCCATCACTAAGTAAATCATCATATTTAAGATTTTTGTTTTTAGCGAAGTGCAATTTAATAGGTGCTGATATTTTTATATTAACGGCAACATTACCTAACCTGAAAATAATTGATTAGTTAATCATGTTTACACTCACAGAGATTATTGTTAAGTAAAAGTGGTTGACTTTCAAGCCAGGTATAACCATTTATTTATACGGGCAACTTTACAATAACGGTTATGTTATCGTCTTCAGGCCTTATTTCTCCTGCACTCTATTAAAGATAGTTACATCACAGAGTTATTTGATCGACAATAACATACCCTTTATTGAAACATTGCCTGTATAAATAAATGTTACTTATATCATAAAAAATTGATACATCATTGTTTCAACAGTTGCAATTTTACAGCAAACCTTTAACTTTGGTCTTTAATCATTCTCTAACCTTTATTATCTTTAATGATGCAAATTTTGGAAAACAATTAAACAAAACTATTTTTATTATAAGGTGTTTATTCAAGCTTAAAATGATGTTATAATCATTCAACATAAAAATAGGTACAGAAGAAAATTAAATATTATAGCAAGTTATTTAGACCCATTATACTGTCAAAATCACGAAATATTTTGTTTTCTATAAGTTACATACTTGGGCCAAATAAAGGAGGTCTCATTAAATAAATGCAAGAGTTGCTTTTACACCTAACTGTAACCTACACCTCATCATACCTTTCACATAAAATATCTGTCACCTTGTCTTTACCCGATTTTCTCTTCCCACTAAACAGTAAAACCAAAATAGGGTTTGTCTCCATAATTGTTGTGTACTATTACAAATACTGTATACACGTTACATACAGCAAAAAACATGCCAAGTTCAAAACACTGTTACAATTCCATGCCTAAAACTGATGCCATAGCTATAGCATACAGTACAGCTGTTTCTAATTCCTGAAAAATTCACCGTTTCTGGCGCCAAATTCAAATTTGTTTTCGGGATGTTCTTAATTTAAAAATGTAATTTTTTTAATTTCCCTAAAACCTAAATATATTTTTTATAGTAACAAAAATACAATCGTTTATTCAACTTTTTTGGAATAAAAGACACTAAGACACAATATATTTTCACTTATTTACATTTGTTTTCCTGTAGAAAGCATTACAAATACAGTACTGTTTAACCTCCACATATCTTATTTTTATCACTTGGAAAACATTTTTTTCAATTAAAAAAGCATGTTCCCAAAATAAATCTACGTTTCATTTTCAACAAAATAGAAATCATACAAAAAAATGGTTTTACAATGTACTCTATAATGTCTCAAATTAATACATGATTGGTTAAGTAAAATTGTTAGTAGCTCAAGTGAAGATGGAACCAATTAATAAGAATTGAATAATTTTGTAGTTATGAAAGTATTGTTTCTTGCTCAACATGCAAGTGGATGAATTGGAAAATAATGTTATGTTTTATTGATGGAGAAAAATATTCCGAAATTATATGCAGGGTTAAGTTCGATTCCTAAATACATCAGTGCCTCAATGATCAGGTTATTCTAGAGGTTTTACTAAATTTATGAATAAAATCTAATTTATATATTCTATTTTTATTCATTTTTTATGATAGTAATTTAAAAGTTTTCAAACACACTTACAAACAAACAAAGCACCTTCATAAATTACTCAGCAAACTTTACCATATGATAGGCTACGAGAAATAAGGTATACAGTAATTATATTTTGCTAAGTTTTCCGTCTAACTGTTTTTATAAGAAATATTTTATTCTATAAACCGGATAAATATATCAAATAAATTCCATCTTAATAGTCTATAATAGCCTAAGTTAAAAACAAATTTCAGAAAACAATCACTTACAGTATTCTTACAATACAATGTGTTCATTAATTTTATTAAATCTTCTACTAATACCATTTTACTCTCGTCTCTTCGAGGTTAAGCCTACCTAACTGCTTACAAAATAGACTGGTACAACCTCTAAATGTCAAACAACATTTTTAATTACCTTGGGCAAAATTTTTCACTTGGAATTTTTTCGAATAATATAAAATTGGATTAAAAGAATTGTTTTTAAAAATTATCCAAATTTTAGACAGAAACTGAAAAAAGTGTGTTATTTTAGAAAATATTTATTATATTCAATCTGTAGTACTTTAGATGGTTTTGTTTCATTCACAGACGTCTCACAGATCTTTTTAGAAGACAATTCTTTATAAAATTGTCTTGTGTAACATTTTTTAGATTATTCCGCCGGTAACATTGGCAAACATCAGAATTGGTAACAATTATTTAAGTTCTGACATAAAAACACATCTGGCGAAACTGGTGAATCATGCGTCCAAGGTCCCAGTTTCCTTATATGGGCACAATTTCTCCATTTACACAGTGAGTTATCCTTCTGTATTATACAACATACCACATGGCAGTAATATTGCATAAATACATACTCTAGTAAGGGCAGTGTGTGGATCACATTTTTTAAGTGAAAACATAACCTAACGTTTTCAGAACCCGGTTGAACTTTGTTCATGAATTCAATTTTATTAATCAGTAAATTGTTTAACATCTACATAACGTATTAAATACATTTTCACTCTCAAGTTTTCACTTTTGTCTGCCCCCCATGACTACCTCATTTTTAAATCCATTGATTTCTAAAAAAAAAAGCTTAAGAATTCCTCACAATGTCTACCAATCTAATAAATAAAATTATAAACTTGTGCACCAACAGATATTTATTCAACTGACGTTTCGATAACGCCTGCATTCCAAAAAAGGCACTGGATCAGTTACTGTGTAATACGAAATATTAATACGTGTTAAGGACTTCAAACATTGTTTTTAATGTACTGTATCTAGAAGGACAAATATAGGACATTATATCAAAATAAATAGGTGTAAATTATAATTCCATTAAATATAACTTAACTACGGCAGTCGAATAGATAAAAAAATTATACCAACATTAAATAGACTTTAATTATAAGGACAATAAATATAACAACTTACGGTTACAAATTTTGAAATAATGTACTATACAAAAAAATAATAATAAACGGTAGTGGTTTACCCTAAGGTATTTACGTTTTACCCCAGATTTATAAAAAACTACAGCAGATTCGGATCTGGGTCGAGTTTTATATCTTTTTCAGATAAAAAATCATCACAAACGTCAATGTTTAACTAAACACTTTTAAATGTTTAAATCGGTCAAACGTAGCTGGACCCTAACCTACGTAAACCTTGAGATCAGTTACGGTCTGAGTTGACAAAGGGACACATCTCCCGAAACGGCCATCCTCAACAAGCAAAGTAAGTGCTACTATAGACAAGGCCAAAACATTTAAAAGTGTTTAGTGATTACTTGTAGCTCACGCGAAGATGGAATCAACAAATGTCAATTTTTAACTTTTAATTAACGTCCTAAAAATTTCATGAGACGACCCGGTGTCTTTTGCAGCCGTAACAACTAAATCTGCATAGAATAAACCGACCATTATGATTTCTTCAGCTCAGTACTGAAGTACTGTATTACTCATTTGCTCTACTAGCCAGCCTGAAAACATTCAACACTCTCCTCTTCTTTGCTCACGGTTATTCTATTTGTTATACTTAGTGCAGTAGTAAGGTTCCATAAATGCACTTTCAATGTACCAATTGTGTCTGGAGTAACCAAAGAGTCGCACATTAACATTTTTTTTTGTTTTCTTTGACAAATCGCGTTTTCTGTAATTATTTTAGTAACGAATCAATGTTTTTGCTTTGGTCCTTACCTTTGTATTTCGTAGAAAAAATAAAACAAGTTTACAAAATCAAAAAAACAATGGCCAAAAATATAATTGAAAAGGTGTTCAGACAAAAAAGGTAAAGCCATTTTAACTGTTGTACAAGAACTTTACTCTGTTATTGAGTTTCAAATTACGTAATATTACGCAATAAACAAATACAGAGTTGCATTCTAAGTAACAGCTGTTAAAGACATCCGACCTGACTTTACCTTCATATTCAAACCTTTATCAAATATGGTAGGCCTATAATATGTAGGCCTATTTCCAACACTGATAAACGCCTTGCTGCCCAAACATGGAAATTGCCATGGAAAATGCCTTTAAAACATTTTGTAATTAAATTACAGAGCCTGATTGGTTCATCTACATTAATATGCAACTTAAAACAGGTTTAAACACACGTGGATATGGGGTGTTTTATGGATTACAAAGCCTGTTTACAAAACCAAGACACTTGAAAAATGCTTAAAAATGAGAGCACGTAATTAATAGTTGATTTTCGAAAGTCGACTCGCAAATATAACAAGTAAGATTCTTGTTTAAGTACATTATAGTGTAAGTGATAAGTGAATACAAGAAAACAGTGTTGCAAAGTTAAATAAATAAATGTATATATATATATATATGAAAAAATAAGAGAAATGCAAATAAAAGAATAATTTATTTAATTATACAATTCAAAGCTTTTCGTTAGCAAACAGTACCAACAAATTATGCTTGTATTTGTATTTCTCTTATTTTTTTCATTGATAGGCAAGAATACATATTTTGTTATATATATTAGAGGTTATTTTATTTACACGTCTAAAAGTTTTGATGTGAACAAAAAAATTCTCAACGTCTAAAGTCAGATATCCGGCAATTTGCCACACTTCCAACCTGTCCGTTATTTTTATCCAATGACGTCACACGACGGTCCCAGTCACTGCATGTACAGGGCCTCACGAAAGCCTAACCAAGGCATTTAGTCCAGGCGTCGTACAAATAATGTATCACTAACACAAATGTATGATTCTTTTCCGGATAGGATACGTCAGGTCATATTTCAGGAAAGAAACTCCGACGCCCTAGAGCCTTGGAAAAGTGTAAAATACACTAACAAAATCGAAAGTTTAGCGTTTTGGGAATAACATGGGACAGAGCCAACATTTCGATTTATTATGGCCAATCTGTAAAGCGCTAAATTGTGTACAAAAAATATGTATAATCTTTTTAGAAAGAAACCTTATTTCCGAGATATTTAGCGTTGTTTATGCTAGAACGTATCCTATAGGTTTTCCCCAAAGTTTGAGTCATGAGTGGGTATAGCCTAACGCCCACAATCCTTGCTGTTGTGTTCATATTAGTAATAGTAATTATTTTATAAATAGCTTCATTTTTATTTTTATTCAATTCCTTCTATTAGTTTACACTCTCTCTATACATGTTTATATATCTTGTTCAATTCCCAATCGTTAATAAAATACTTTATATTCATCCACTCACGTTGAAATACATTTTTTTAAACCTGTAGTAGATTATACTTGATGTTAATAGATTTGTTTTAAATATTAATTAATTAATTTTTAAAAATTAATTTTAGTTTTATATGGAAGGAAAACGTTTTACAAAAGGGTCAAGTATGCAATATAGTTAGCTCGACCCATTTGGCTCAAATTAACTGATAGCATATGGTTTCATATATATGGGAACAACGTGTAACAGAAGGATGTGATATTACCATTGTCACATATTAGCAAAGTTAAACATAACGAAATTCCCAATAAAAAATTTAGTACGTTAAAAATATGCAATATATTTTTCGGAAAATATCCCATTTTCAAAATATTCAGTAATTTTTTTACTCACACAACCGACATTCATGTTACTATCAACTACTTCTTTCTTTCACAAATGTATTGATGTTTGTTTATTTTAATTTTAAATTTGTATTTCGTATATTGTATATTATTGTAATACGTGTTAAAAAATTTGTTTCATTTTGTGTTTTCCAGTGTTATGTTGTCGTGTTCGTCAACGTAAAGAGCTTTCCTCGATATATCCTGTAACCCATTTAGCAAGCATGCGCAGAACGCTCACTACAAACAGATGTATTTTTAGACATGCCCCGGTTTTGTTGCCAGAATTCTACAAAATAAAAACACCATTTCAAACTTACAGAACTGCTGTTGTGCGATAGCAGAACGTACAAAGAATATTTTTTGTTACCAATGTCTTCAAGTTAGGACAGAACGACCTGTTGTCCCACATTTATGGTAAACCCCAACAGAAGGATAGCCATTGTCCTATTTCTACTTAGACCACATCAGGTACCAAACAAGTAAAAAGGGCAAACCCAAGCGTCAGATACTAGACCTATGAAATCCCCTTGTGACACTCGACACGCAAGCCGCGACAAACAAAACCCTCAAATGTCCAGTCAGATACATGACCATTAGAAGCCCATTGCGACACTCGACACGCAAGCCGCGACAAACAAAACCCTCAAATGTCCAGTCAGATACATGACCATTAGAAGCCCATTTCGTCACTCGACACGCAAGCCGCGACAAACAAAACCCTCAAATGTCCAGTCAGATACATGACCATTAGAAGCCCATTGCGACACTCGACACGCAAGTCGCGACAAACAAAACCCTCAAATGTCCAGTCAGATACATGACCATTAGAAGCCCATTTCGTCACTCGACACGCAAGCCGCGACAAACAAAACCCTCAAATGTCCAGTCAGATACATGACCATTAGAAACCCATTGCGACACTCGACACGCAAGCCGCGACAAATGAAACACACACATGTCCAGTCAGATACATGACCATTAGAAGCCCATTGCGACACTCGACACGCAAGCCATGACAAACAAAACCCTCAAATGTCCAGTCAGATACATGACCATTAGAAGCCCATTGCAACACTCGACACGCAAGCCATGACAAACAAAACCCTCAAATGTCCAGTCAGATACATGACCAAATAAAGCCCATTGCGACACTCGACACGCAAGCCATGACAAACAAAACCATCAAATGTCGAGTCAGATACATGACCAAATAAAGCTCATTGCGGTACTCGACATACAAGCCATGACAAATGAAACACACACATGTAGCGTTACACACAATGCCTTCGTTTTATTCGCAACCTTATAAGCTGGAACCATGGAAAATGAAATGTTTAAATCTAGTCAAATATAAGGCATAAGGGAGCAGTTTGCAACAGTCCAGACGCCGGCAATGGCAAATAATAGCCACTCATGTAGCGTTAGTTATAATACGAAGGTACCTGGTTCCCCTACCGTTATTTCATACAAGTTAGAGTGGCTGTCGCCTCCTCGTCTTATTTCATGAGTTCTCCAGTGCTTATCCTGAAAGCGCTTCTGGAGTCGGAACAAACCAGGAAATGGAGAGATGTAACTGCCTCCGCCGCTGTGAGAGCTCTGTTTCATCTCATTCTTCATACTTTGTCCTTAAGGTAAAGCTGTCGGAGAAAGTTAAGTTGAGAACGACCTTGTAGAGAACGTTATGAGTGAAACAGGTACCAGAAGATCATCTTACTCTTATGTTTAAACTCGTATGACGTTCATTTTAACAAAAGGTGTTCATTTTAAATAAAACAAGTAATATAAAAAAAAATTCAAATCAATTCCTACTTAGGTAAAAAAAATGTGAATTTGAGTCCATCTTCTGCCTTTCCTAACGTTATAATATTCTGCTCTGTTGACGCGTTTCAAAGTGACTACATTTTCAAAACTTAAATCGTACTGTTGTTTTCGGGAACAGTACAATTTAAGTTTCGAAAATGGAGTCAATCCGAAACGCGTCAACAGAGCAGAATATTGTAGTGTTGGAAAAGGTAGAAAAATGTACTCAAATATACAGAAATATTCCAAACAGAAATAAATATAAATATATTAATAATTAAAAAAAAAAAAAAAAAAAAAAAAAAATATATATATATATATATATATATATATATATATATATATTAGTTACTTTTTATTAAATAATTACAATTAATATAAATGAAGTTACATAACGTTTTCATTAATCAGCTGTTCTACCACATAACCTGTAACATAAAATCAGCTGTTTTATGAAATCATGTTATCATTTATTTTAAGCCAAATGGGTCGAAATAACTATATTGCATACCATATATATTTTTACACTTTATACAAATTTTCCTCCCGTACAAAACTTAAATTAATTTAATATAATTAATGAATTAATATTTTAAAAATCTGTATTAACTTCAAGTGCCAAATGTATTTGAATTGGAGTGGATGAATAAAATTGTACAAGATATTTACCTAAAAATTTGTATATATATATATAATAAAATAAAATATTTCAAAAACAAGAATACTTTTAATGAATATATTTATTCAAAGCTTTTCGCCGATAAAATAGTACCAGCATCTTCAGGAAAATAATTATCTATTAAAATATTTTTACAAAATTAAATCATATGTCATAATACAAGACATATGATTTAATTTTGTAAAAATATTTTATTAGATAATTATTTTCCTGAAGATGCTGGTACTATTTTATCGGCGAAAAGCTTTGAATAAATATATTCGTTAAAAGTATTCTTGTTTTTGAAATATTTTATTTTATTAACTATATTACAAGAAAATATATCACCATATTTAATATATATATATATATATATATATATATATATATATATATATATATATATATATATATATATCGCAATATGTTTTCTTGTGTATTAATAAAGAACAAAAGTCAAAATACAAATACAAGAATTATATTTGAATTTACAATTCTGAATTGTAAATTCAAATATAATTCTTGTATTTGTATTTTGACTTTTGTTCTTTATATATATATGTATATTAAATATATATATATATATATATATATATATATATATATATATATATATATATTAAATATATATTAAATATGGTGATATGTTTTCTTGTAATATAGTTAATAAATAGAAAATGTTTCAAAAACAAGAATACTTTTATTGCATATATTATTTAAAGCTTTTCGCTGATAAAACAGTACCAGCATCTTCAGGAAAATAATTTTCTAACAAAAGAAAAATGTAATATAATTAATGAATTAATATTTTAAAAAACTGTATTAACTTCAAGTGCCAAATGTATTTGAATTGGAGTGGATGAATAAAATTGTACAAGATATTTACCTGAAAATTTGTATATATATATATATATATATATATATATATATATCGGCGAAAAGCTTTGAATAATATATGCAATAAAAGTATTCTTGTTTTTGAAATATTTTAAATTTATTAACTATATAACAAGAAAACATATCACCATATTTAATTTATATATATATATATATATATATATATATATATATATATATATATATATATATATATATATATATATATAAAGAATAGAAGGAATTGAAAAAGACAATAATGTTAAAAAATAAGAGATGATAAGGGGAAAGTGAGTTAGAATCGGAGAAAGGTACGATTGAGGGCATAATTTGGCCAGAGTACGAGTCAGTACCATAAGAAAGCAACCGAGGTGGTACTGCGAAGGGATGCTGCATTGGGGCCGACGATTTATTTCTTAATTAAATTCCGTCTAACAGAAAATATTATAAACTTTTCAGCCGGTCGTCGATACCGAAAAAATAAAATCTGAAAGCACAGTTGGACTATATTTGAGGCGAAATTAAAGCCAGTTATAAGATGGAAGGGGAACGGTGGGTCCCCTCCTCGCCCGCTAAGGCCAGAGAAAGACGATACTGTGTCTACTACGTAGAGCTAGCCCGTGTTAGATCAGTCTGCCGCCGGCTCTTACCGCGTTAATAGTACGTGTGTGATCTTATTTTTAGACTCCTCGAACAGAAATGTAAGTATAAATTAGATAAGTGCAATATTTTTAGAGAGTTAAACATTCACGCTGTCGTTGTAATACTGAGTAGGTGCGACTAGATAGCGCAAAGTATAACAGCAAGTAAGCTATCACACAACCTATATTGTGTAGTTACTTAGTGCCGAAATGTGTGTTTTGGTAACAGAGTGTGCCGCCAAGTTTCAAATGCAGCGCGAGGAGTCCAAACGGGGTACCTAGAGGACGAGGTGTGCCTGACCTGACAGCCACAGTATAGGCGTTACAGACAAGGCGTTTATCTTATCTACAAAGCATCGAGCGATATTAAAAGAATAAATTTTATATTATTTGTAATGACTGCAAAAATTACACATTATTTATAAATAATCTAAACATTTGATTGCTTAACTGAAAAATAGTTGAAGTTTAGGAAATGACTGAATTCATTATCTCTTTTGATCGTAAAGCAGAGATTCAGCAGCACTTATCAGGCATTTCTGATGGGTTACGTCACAATTCAAACACTATAAGTACTCATATACCTGTGTGAATTGTTTATCAGACCAACCAATTCTTCAAGATGAGTATTTGCAAATATCCGTTTTCCCTAGTAATATGATGGCGATTCTGATTGTGTAACGTAGCCTACAACTGAACACTCAAAGTACCCATATGCCTGTTTGAGTTGTCAGTCAACCAACATAATATTTCTATGAAGTATTTGCAAATTATTTCTTCCCTGGTAATCTGATGGCGATTCTGATTGTGTAACGTAGCCTACAACTGAACACTCAAAGTACCCATATGCCTGTTTGAGTTGTCAGTCAACCAACATAATATTTCTATGAAGTATTTGCAAATTATTTCTTAACTGGTAATCTGATGGCGATTCTGATTGCGTCTCGTAACCTACTTCTAAACAGTCGATGTACCTATATGACTGTTTGAGTTGGCAGTGAAACATAATATTTTTAAGAAGTATTTGCAAAACTTTTCTTCCCTGGTAATATGATGGCGATTCTGAATGCGTCACGTAGTCTAAAACTAAACACTCGATGTACTCATATGCCTGTTTGAGTTGTTAGTCAGACAAACATAATATTTTTATGAAGTATTTGCAAATCTTTTCTTCCTTGGTAATATGATGGCGAATATGTTTGCGTCTCGTAACCAATTCTAAAAAGTCGATATACCCATATGACTGTTTGAGTTGTCAGTCAGACAAACATAATATTTCTATGAAGTATTTGCAAATCCTCTTCTCCTCTGGTAATATGATGGCAATTCTGATTGCGTCTCGAACCTACTTCTAAACAGTGGATATACCCATATGACTGTTTGAGTTGTCAGACAGACAAACATAATATTTCTATGAAGTATTTGCAAATCCTCTTCTCCTCTGGTAATATGATGACAATTCTGATTGCGTCTCGAACCTACTTCTAAACAGTCGATGTACCCATATGCCTGTTTGAGTTGTCATTCAGACATAATATTTTTATGAAGTATTTGCAAAACTTTTCTTCCCTGGTAATATGATGGCGACTCTGATTGCGTCTCGAACCTACTTCTAAACAGTCGATGTACCCATATGCCTGTTTGAGTTGTCAGTCAGACAAACATAATATTTCTATGAAGTATTTGCAAATCCTCTTCTCCTCTGGTAATATGATGGCAATTCTGATTGCGTCACGTAGCCTACTTCTAAACAGTCGATGTACACATATGACTGTTTGAGTTGTCAGTCAGACAAACATAATACTTCTATGAAGTATTTCCAAATCTTTTCTTCCCTGGTAATATGATGGCGATTCTGATTGCGTCACTTAACCAACTTCTAAACAGTCGATGTACCCATATGCCTGTTTGAGTTGTCAGTCAGACAAACATAATATTTCTATGAAGTATTTGCAAATCCTCTTCTCCTCTGGTAATATGATGGCAATTCTGATTGCGTCTCGAACCTACTTCTAAACAGTCGATGTACCCATATGACTGTTTGAGTTGTCATTCAGACATAATATTTTTATGAAGTATTTGCAAATCCTCTTCTCCTCTGGTAATATGATGGCAATATCTGATTGCGTCTCGAACCTACTTCTAAACAGTCGATGTACACATATGACTGTTTGAGTTGTCAGTCAGACAAACATAATACTTCTATGAAGTATTTCCAAATCTTTTCTTCCCTGGTAATATGATGGCGATTCTGATTGCGTCACTTAACCAACTTCTAAACAGTCGATGTACCCATAAGACTGTTTGAGTTGTTAGTCAGACATAATATTTCTATGAAGTATTTCGAAATCTTTTCTTCCCTGGTAATATGATGGCGATTCTGATTGCGTCACGTAACCAACTTCTAAACAGTCGATGTACCCATATGACTGTTTGAGTTGGCAGTCAAACATAATATTTTTAAGAAGTATTTGCAAAAGTTTTCTTCCCTGGTAATATGATAGCGATTCTGATTGCGTCACGTAGTCTAAAACTAAACACTCGATGTACTCATATGACTGTTTGAGTTGTCAGTCAGACATAATATTTTGATGAAGTATTTGCAAAACTTTTCTTCCCTGGTAATATGATGGCGAATCTGATTGCGTCTCGTAACCAATTCTAAAAAGTCGATGTACGCATATGACTATTTGAGTTGTCAGTCAGACAAACAAATTATTTCTATGAAGTATTTGCAAATCCTCTTCTCCTCTGGTAATATGATGGCAATTCTGATTGCGTCTCGAACCTACTTCTAAACAGTCGATGTACCCATATGCCTGTTTGAGTTGTGATTCAGACATAATATTTCTATGAAGTATTTGCAAATCTTTTCTTCCCTGGTAATATGATGGCGATTCTGATTGCGTCACGTAGCCTACTACTAAACAGTCGAAGTACTCATTTTCCTGTTTGAGTTGTCAGTCAGACAAACATAATATTTTTAATAGATTCTGTGGAAACCTTCTTCTCCCCTAGCAATATATTCGGATTGCATGACGTAGGCCTACAATTCAAACACTTAGAGTGTTGATACGGCTGTTTGAGTTGTCGATAAAACAAACATAGGTTCTTTATTAGAGTATTTGCAAATCTCTTGAATATTTCTTTCAATATGGACTCAGCTTTAAGATTTTATTATATAAGTGTATCACTGTTTTGTCGTGGTTAGCTAAACTATCAAATATATTGATCATAGATATTCTATATTATAAAAGACCTGATAAGGACTTGCGTTTTTCGGCGGTCACTAAGTCAAAAGATAAGTTTGCAAAATTGTGTTTGCATAAGCATGTGATAGAAGCTGAAATGCATTAGCCGTTAGAATAAGAGATCATTTTAGCCCATATATTATTATCCCATGAAAAGTTTTCATACCCTAGTTTCGGGAGGGAGCGTAAACGAAAACATCCTAAGTATTCAAGTCCTAACTCAATAAGGTGGTTGGCAAAACCTCCAGTTACGACACTTTTAGTCTCTCGGTCTCTCGATGGGCCTTTATTATTACAGCCTGAGTAATCAAGTCCTAACACAACAAAGTGTGTACTAGTGGTTGCCACGTATACTCGGAACTACCTCCTGCCACGTCACTTTTAGTCCCTCGGTCACTCGATGGGCCTTTATTATTACAGCCTGACTAATCAAGTCCTAACACAACAACGTGTTTACTAGTGTTTGGCACGTGTACTCGGAACTAGCTCATGCCACGTCACTTTTAGTCCCTCGGTCAATCGATGGGCCTTTATTATTACAGCCTGAGTAATCAAGTCCTGCCACAACAACGTGTGTAATGGTGGTTAGCACGTGTACCCGGAACTACCTCCTGTCACGTCACTTTTAGTCCCTCGGTCACTCGATGGGCCTTTATTATTACAGCCTGAGTAATCAAGTCCTAACACAACAACGTGTGTAATGGTGGTTAGCACGTGTACTCGGAACTACCTCCTGCCACGTCACTTTTAGTCCCTCGGTCAATTGATGGGCCTTTATTATTACAGCCTGAGTAATCAAGTCCTACCACAACAGCGTGTGTAATGGTGGTTAGCACGTGTACCCGGAACTACCTCCTGCCACGTCACTTTTAGTCCCTCGGTCAATTGATGGGCCTTTATTACTACAGCCTGAGTAATCAAGTCCTACCACAACAGCGTGTGTAATGGTGGTTAGCACGTGTACCCGGAACTACCTCCTGTCACGTCACTTTTAGTCCCTCGGTCACTCGATGGGCCTTTATTATTACAGCCTGAATAATTAAGTCCTGCCACAACAACGTGTGTAATGGTGGTTAGCACGTGTCCTCAGAACTACCTCCTGCTACGTTTTTTTTAGTCTCTCGGTCTCTCGATGGCCCTTTATTATTACAGCGTGAGTAATCAAGTCCTGCCACAAATACCTGTGCAATGATGGTTGGCCATGTCCTCGGAACTACCTCCTGCCACGACAATTTCACTCCCTCGGTCTCTTGATGGTCCTATATATTTACTACCTAAGTAATCAAGTCCTATCACAACAACGTGTATACTTGTGGTTGGCACGCATATTCGGAACAACCTCCTGCCACGACGCTTTCAGTCCCTCGGTCACTCAATGGGCCTATATTATTACCGCCTGCGTAATCAAGTCATACCACAAAAACTTGTGTACTGATGGTTTGCACGTGCACTCGGAACTACCTCCTGCCACGACACATTTAGTCTCGCAATCAATGCACGACCCCATATAAACACCACCCGACGAATCATGTCTATCCACAATAATGGGTCTACTGGTGGTTGGCACGTGTACTCGGAATTACCTGCTGCCACAACACATTTAGTCCCTCAGTCTACGCACGACCCCATATGAACACCGCATATCCTAATACAATTATGTGTCTACTGGGGGCGTGTACTCTAGAATTAAAAGTTGCCCCGACCCTTTTAATCACTCTGTCCAAAGACAGGCCAGATGTAAAAACACCTGAGTAATCAAGTCCTACCACAATTATGTGTATACTGGTGGTTGGCACTTGTACTCTAGAGTTAAAAGTGGCCACGACCCTTTTAATTTCCCTGTCCAAACACGAGACAGATCTAAAACGCCTGAGAAATCAAGTCCTAACACAATAATGCGTCTCCTGGTGGTAAGCGCGAGTACTCTAGAATTAAATGCTGGAATTACAATTTTAGTCACTCGGTCTAAGCACGGGCCGTGATGTTAAACGCTGAGTAGTCAAGTCGTGCAATAGTTTGTGACCACAGGAGGTTGGCGCGTGTACTCTAGAACTACCTGGTACCAAGACACTCTTAGTTCCTCTGTCCAGACACTGGCCAGATGTAAAACGCCTGAGTAATCAAGCCCTAACACAATACTGTGTCTACTTATGGTTGGCGCGTGTACTCTGGAACTACCTGGTACCAAGACACTCTTAGTTCCTCTGTCAAGACACTGCCCAGATGTAAAACTCCTGAGTAATCAAGCCCTAACACAGTACTGTGTCTACTTATGGTTGGCGCGTGTACTCTAGAACTACCTGGTACCAAGACACTCTTAGTTCCTCTGTCCAGACACTGGCCAGATGTAAAACGACTGAGTTATCAAGCCCTAACACAATACTGTGTCTACTTATGGTTGGCGCGAGTACTCTGGAACTACCTGGTACCAAGACACTCTTAGTTCCTCTGTCCAGACACTGGCCAGATGTAAAACGACTGAGTAATCAAGCCCTAACACAATACTGTGTCTACTTATGGTTGGCGCGTGTACTCTGGAACTACCTGGTACCAAGACACTCTTAGTTCCTCTGTCCAGACACTGGCCAGATGTAAAACGACTGAGTAATCAAGCCCTAACACAATACTGTGTCTACTTATGGTTGGCGCGTGTACTCTGGAACTACCTGGTACCAAGACACTCTTAGTTCCTCTGTCCAGACACTGCCCAGATGTAAAACTCCTGAGTAATCAAGCCCTAACACAGTACTGTGTCTACTTATGGTTGGCGCGTGTACTCTAGAACTACCTGGTACCAAGACACTCTTAGTTCCTCTGTCCAGACACTGGCCAGATGTAAAACGACTGAGTAATCAAGCCCTAACACAATACTGTGTCTACTTATGGTTGGCGCGAGTACTCTGGAACTACCTGGTACCAAGACACTCTTAGTTCCTCTGTCCAGACACTGGCCAGATGTAAAACGACTGAGTAATCAAGCCCTAACACAATACTGTGTCTACTTATGGTCGGCGCGTGTACTCTGGAACTACCTGGTACCAAGACACTCTTAGTTCCTCTGTCCAGACACTGCCCAGATGTAAAACTCCTGAGTAATCAAGCCCTAACACAGTACTGTGTCTACTTATGGTTGGCGCGTGTACTCTAGAACTACCTGGTACCAAGACACTCTTAGTTCCTCTGTCCAGACACTGCCCAGATGTAAAACTCCTGAGTAATCAAGCCCTAACACAATACTGTGTCTACTTATGATTGGCGCGTGAACTCTGGAACTACCTGGTACCAAGACACTCTTAGTTCCTCTGTTCAGACACTGGCCAGATGTAAAACGCCTGAGTAATCAAGCCCTAACACAGTACTGTGTCTACTTATGGTTGGCGCGTGTACTCTGGAACTACCTGGTACCAAGACACTCTTAGTGCCTCTGTCCAGATACTGGCCAGATGTAAAACGCCTGAGTAATCAAGCCCTAACACAGTACTGTGTCTACTTATGGTTGGCGCGTGTACTCTGGAACTACCTGGTACCAAGACACTCTTAGTTCCTCTGTCCAGATACTGGCCAGATGTAAAACGCCTGAGTAATCAAGCCCTAACACAATACTGTGTCTACTTATGGTCGGCGCGTGTACTCTGGAACTACCTGGTACCAAGACACTCTTAGTTCCTCTGTCCAGACACTGGCCAGATGTAAAACTCCTGAGTAATCAAGCCCTAACACAATACTGTGTCTACTTATGGTTGGCGCGTGTACTCTGGAACTACCTGGTACCAAGACACTCTTAGTTCCTCTGTCCAGATACTGGCCAGATGTAAAACGCCTGTACTCTGGAAATAAATGCTGGAATGACTACAGGGGATTGGCGCGTTTACCCTGGCACTACCTGGTGTCACGACACTTTTAGTCCCTCAGCAAAGATCTAAAATGTTTGAGTAGTCAAGTCCAGCTACAAATATGTGTTTATTGGCCGTTGTCGCGTGTACCCTGGTACTACCTCGTGCCATGGCACTTTTGTTCCCTCGTTCCAGACACGGGCTTGATGTAAATCGCCTGATTAATCATATGCTTCCACATTACTGTTTTACTGGTGTTTAGCACGTGTACTCTGGAACTACCTGTTGCCACGACCCTTTTAGTCCCCCACTCCAATCACGAGTCAATATGATTACCATCTGAGTAATCATTTCCTTCCACAAAAATGTGTCTACTGGTGGTTGGCGCTTGTACTCTATAATTAAATGCTACCATGACACTTTTAGTCCCTTGGTCCATGTACGTTTCCAGATGTAAAACGACTGAGTTATCAAGTAATTCCACAATAATGTGTCTACTGGTGGTTGGCGCGTGTACTCTATAATTAAATGCTACCATGACACTTTTAGTCCCTTGGTCCATGTACGTTTCCAGATGTAAAACGACTGAGTTATTAAGTAATTCCACAATAATGTGTCTACTGGTGGTTGGCGCGTGTACTCTATAATTAAATGCTACCATGACACTTTTAGTCCCTTGGTCCATGTACGTTTCCAGATGTAAAACGACTGAGTTATCAAGTAATTCCACAATAATGTGTCTACTGGTGGTTGGCGCGTGTACTCTATAATTAAATGCTACCATGACACTTTTAGTCCCTTGGTCCATGTACGTTTCCAGATGTAAAACGACTGAGTTATCAAGTAATTCCACAATAATGTGTCTACTGGTGGTTGGCGCGTGTACTCTATAATTAAATGCTACCATGACACTTTTAGTCCCTTGGTCCATGTACGTTTCCAGATGTAAAACGACTGAGTTATTAAGTAATTCCACAATAATGTGTCTACTGGTGGTTGGCTCGTGTACTCTATAATTAAATGCTACCATGACACTTTTGGTCCCTTGGTCCATGTACGTTTCCAGATGTAAAACGACCGAGTTATCAAGTAATTCCACAATAATGTGTCTACTAGTGGTTGGCTCGTGTACTCTATAATTAAATGCTACCATGACACTTTTAGTCCCTTGGTCCATGTACGTTTCCAGATGTAAAACGACTGAGTTATCAAGTAATTCCACAATAATGTGTCTACTGGTGGTTGGCGCGTGTACTCTATAATTAAATCCTACCATGACACTTTTAGTCCCTTGGTCCATGTACGTTTCCAGATGTAAAACGACTGAGTTATCAAGTAATTCCACAATAATGTGTCTACTAGTGGTTGGCTCGTGTGCTCTATAATTAAATGCTACCATGACACTTTTAGTCCCTTGGTCCATGTACGTTTCCAGATGTAAAACGACTGAGTTATCAAGTAATTCCACAATAATGTGTCTACTGGTGGTTGGCTCGTGTACTCTATAATTAAATGCTACCATGACACTTTTAGTCCCTTGGTCCATGTACGTTTCCAGATGTAAAACGACTGAGTTATCAAGTAATTCCACAATAATGTGTCTACTGGTGGTTGGCGCGTGTACTCTATAATTAAATGCTACCATGACACTTTTAGTCCCTTGGTCCATGTACGTTTCCAGATGTAAAACGACTGAGTTATCAAGTAATTCCACAATAATGTGTCTACTGGTGGTTGGCGCGTGTACTCTATAATTAAATGCTACCATGACACTTTTAGTTCCTTGGTCCATGTACGTTTCCAGATGTAAAACGACTGAGTCATCAAATAATTCCACAATAATGTGTCTACTGGTGGTTGGCGCGTGTACTCTATAATTAAATGCTACCATGACACTTTTAGTCCCTTGGTCCATGTACGTTTCCAGATGTAAAACGACTGAGTTATCAAGTAATTCCACAATAATGTGTCTACTGGTGGTTGGCGCGTGTACTCTATAATTAAATGCTACCATGACAATTTTAGTCCCTTGGTCCATGCACGTTTCCAGATGTAAAACGACTGAGTTATCAAGTAATTCCACAATAATGTGTCTACTGGTGGTTGGCGCGTGTACTCTATAATTAAATACTACCATGACACTTTTAGTCCCTTGGTCCATGTACGTTTCCAGATGTAAAACGACTGAGTTATTAAGTAATTCCACAATAATGTGTCTACTGGTGGTTGGCGCGTGTACTCTATAATTAAATGCTACCATGACACTTTTAGTCCCTTGGTCCATGTACGTTTCCAGATGTAAAACGACTGAGTTATTAAGTAATTCCACAATAATGTGTCTACTGGTGGTTGGCGCGTGTACTCTATAATTAAATGCTACCATGACACTTTTGGTCCCTTGGTCCATGTACGTTTCCAGATGTAAAACGACTGAGTTATCAAGTAATTCCACAATAATGTGTCTACTGGTGGTTGGCGCGTGTACTCTATAATTAAATGCTACCATGACACTTTTAGTCCCTTGGTCCATGTACGTTTCCAGATGTAAAACGACTGAGTTATTAAGTAATTCCACAATAATGTGTCTACTGGTGGTTGGCGCGTGTACTCTATAATTAAATGCTACCATGACACTTTTGGTCCCTTGGTCCATGTACGTTTCCAGATGTAAAACGACCGAGTTATCAAGTAATTCCACAATAATGTGTCTACTAGTGGTTGGCTCGTGTACTCTATAATTAAATGCTACCATGACACTTTTAGTCCCTTGGTCCATGTACGTTTCCAGATGTAAAACGACTGAGTTATCAAGTAATTCCACAATAATGTGTCTACTGGTGGTTGGCGCGTGTACTCTATAATTAAATGCTACCATGACACTTTTAGTCCCTTGGTCCATGTACGTTTCCAGATGTAAAACGACTGAGTTATCAAGTAATTCCACAATAATGTGTCTACTGGTGGTTGGCGCGTGTACTCTATAATTAAATGCTACCATGACACTTTTAGTCCCTTGGTCCATGTACGTTTCCAGATGTAAAACGACTGAGTTATCAAGTAATTCCACAATAATGTGTCTACTGGTGGTTGGCGCGTGTACTCTATAATTAAATGCTACCATGACACTTTTAGTCCCTTGGTCCATGTACGTTTCCAGATGTAAAACGACTGAGTTATCAAGTAATTCCACAATAATGTGTCTACTGGTGGTTGGCGCGTGTACTCTATAATTAAATGCTACCATGACACTTTTAGTCCCTTGGTCCATGTACGTTTCCAGATGTAAAACGACTGAGTTATCAAGTAATTCCACAATAATGTGTCTACTGGTGGTTGGCGCGTGTACTCTATAATTAAATGCTACCATGACACTTTTAGTCCCTTGGTCCATGTACGTTTCCAGATGTAAAACGACTGAGTTATCAAGTAATTCCACAATAATGTGTCTACTGGTGGTTGGCGCGTGTACTCTATAATTAAATGCTACCATGACACTTTTAGTCCCTTGGTCCATGTACGTTTCCAGATGTAAAACGACTGAGTTATCAATTAATTCCACAATAATGTGT